>JAVJGI010000042.1:3617779-3647937 GCA_035590275.1 Ibycter americanus
CCGCCAGGCCTCGGTCGTGGGGGGGTGGCGGGCCTCGCCGAGGGGAATGGGCCCCCGCCGGGGGGGGCAGCGGGTCTCGCCGCGGGGACTGAGCCCCTGCTGGGGGGACACGGGCCCCTGCTGGGGGGCACCGGCTCCTGCCGAGGGGAATGGGCCCCCGGTAGTGAAGCCTGGTGTCGTGGCTGACCAGCTTTCATGGCCCCCGAAAAAAGCAAACCGCCTTCCCTTATATATATATATACTTTTGAAATTTTTTTAAAAATGTATTTGTTTCTTGGCGTGTTTCCGCACGTGCTGAGCGGCCTCTTCTTCCCTGGTGCAGCTGGCGGAGCTGAAACAGGAGTGTCTGGCCCGGGGCCTGGAAGCCAAAGGCAACAAGCAGGATCTGATCAACAGGCTGCAGGCGTACCTGGAGGAGCACGGTGGGTGCCGGGGCGGCGGGCGCGGGGTTCGCCGGGGTGAGCCAGCTCTGTCCACGAGCAGAGCCCTGGTCCGTGCGCTTTGCCCTCGTTGCCGTCGCTTCCCGCTTTCCCAAGGAAAATTCTTATCGTAGGATTTATTTGTGAAGCCAGAGACCTTACTGAAGTAACTTACTGCTGCAATTGCTCTGTTGTTTTCTTCTCCAGCTGAAGAAGAAGCAAACGAAGAAGATGTCCTGGGAGAAGAAATAGAGGTACGTCGTCTTTTGGGCCGGCTGTCCCGCTGGTGGCCTGCACAGGGCTTCTGGTTTGCCTGGCAGCGTGTGACCTCCCGTTGGCTGCGTCGCAGTCTATGCCCGAGGAATGAGGCCGCACCTGGAGCCACGTCTGTTGTAAAGCGCCGTTGTCACTCCTTGCTGGGTCTAAACCTGCTCCTTTTCACGCCAAAGGCTCGCTGTCGCCCTGTGAGCCCGCAGAACCTGTGGGTGTGCGGTGGGGGTGTCTGGCAGAGCGTGTGATCTTGGTGTGTGGCCACCGCTTCCGAGTGGGGTCATTCCACCCGAGGATTCACGCTGCGCCACTCTGTGTTATTTGCTACAAACTGAACAGCAAACGCAGCTGGAGCATGGTGTGCTTTTAAGAAAGGATATGTAAGAAAACGTTGCTGGGCGCGGGCTGGGCAGCCTGCGGGAGCGAGCCCTGGAGCAGGAGAGTTTCTTCTGAGGGAGGTGAGGAGATCCCAGCTGGGAAAGCACTTTGTGCTGGAAACAGCAGCAGAAACAGATTGTTCCAGCTGTCGGGCTCTTTGCCGCTTGGCGAGGGTGGGCAGAGGGCGTGGAAGGTTTCTCCCCAGTTTTGCAAAAAGTGTTTGGTGAGAAGGGAGATGGGTCTTAGTGGGTGGACGCTGGGCACTGAGGTTCCGTCGCCCTTTTGCGGCTCCGCTCGCAGATGGAGGGTGTCTCCCTCGAGTTACTCCCTCAGCCTTGCGAAGCCTGGACTTTCCGGTAAGCAGTTAAGTGTTGGAAAAACAAAACAAGAGCCTGTGTCCATAACGGCTCGTTCTTCCGACCCTGCCAGGCTGAGGCTGCCAGCGCACGATACCGCTACTTGCCGCAAACCCTGCCTTAGTGGGCCAAGGTAAACACATCATACAGAAATTTTTGGATACGTCAGGGTGAATTACAGGTGTGAGGCCACAGCGAGAACCCAAAAGATTTGACGTTGTCCCTGCTGTGGTGTTTTATCTCTTGCTCAGCTGGCTGGAGCATTAATTATCTGACCTCCTCTCAATTCCTTGACTTGCAGGAAGAAGAGCAGAAGCCGGTGGAGCCACCTGCCAAAGTAGAAGAGCCTCCTGTAAAATCGCCTGACGTGTAACTATCTTTTCTGAGTAGAACCGAGCAAACCCGTGGGGCGCGAGGGCTGGCGGCGAGAACCTTTGTCCAGCCCCGGTTTGGAGTTTGGGGCTGAAAGGGGGTCGCGGGTGGGAGCAGGACCCTGTGGGGCGGTCAGTCTGCCTGCGTGGTTGCCCTCCTAGCCCCAGGCAAGCTCGAAGCGAGCCCTGGGCTTGTGGCCACCGCGCCCGAGTGGTGTGTGGGCAGGAGGGGGCGTCCTGTGCCCGCCGAGCGGTGCCGGCAGCGCCGGGGCCCGGGGCCCAGGCAGAATTGCTTCCTGTGAAAGTGCCATTAAACCATTACTGCCTTTCAGGGCATAAAATGAGAAACCTGTCCAGGAATCTGGAACAAAAGCAGCGCGTTTTTCTAAATGGGAGACCTTAATGAGGCTGGCTGTGACCCACTGTTTTATGGGAGTTGTTTGGAGGAGGAGGATGCTATTTCATTTAGCCTGGGAACTTCCGAACTTTGTCTCTTCCTCTTTTGTTTTCCCCCTCGAGCCTGAGCTCTGTTTTCGGAGCATAAACTTTGGAGCACGCCCACTCCATTATATTTTCGTTCGGTCTTTTTACTGGTCCCCCTGTTGTCAGCTGCACATTGTTCAGGAAGTGTGTGTTTGAAATGGAGCCTGGGCTCGGGGTGCTGGTGCTGACCTGGGGAAAGCTGCCTGTGGCTGTCCCATGAACTAGAACAGAACAATCCTTTGTATTTGAGGGCCATAAAGGAATAAAGCTCTTTGGGGCTTGCAGTCGAGGCTTTGGGCTTCTAACAAGAGCTGAATGTTACTGTTAAGAGCCTTAAGACAAGCAGGGGGTTGTTCGTGGGTGCATAGGTCCGCGGCCTCTTGCCGTAACATCCACCCAGTGTTTTGGGATGCAGCACCCCGCTAAAATTGCAGAGCGTTTCTCTGGCCTTAAACAGAGTTAATTATTCCGGTGTAGAGAACGGGTGAGAGTGTGGCTGGTTCTCCTGTCCTTTCCAGCTTGCTTCCCAACGTTGCCAAAGGGATTTGGGAGCGCTCGAGGCACTAGTTGGGCTCGTGGGAGAACCCGTGGCTGCGCCTTCCCTGGGTCTTGCGTTTCCCACCCCTAAGACACCCTAGACTTTGGTTAAAAGTTTCACAGGCTTCCTGCTTCACTTTAGCACCGATTCCTGGTTCTAAACCTGCCCTCCTAGGGAGGACACTGACTTGTGGCTGCTCTTGTTTTAAAAACAGACCCTCGGTTAAGGTGGCGGCTGCGTTGCCAGGGACGGGTGGCTGGGAGGAGAACCCCGGCCCCTCTCCCGCTGGGGCACGCCTGGGAAACTAGCGGGAGCCGTTCTGACCGATTTCTCTCTTTCCCAACGCCCCTAGGATTACGGAAAAGAAGGTAGTGAAGATAACGTCAGAAATATCGCAGATGGAGGTAAGGTTCCTTCTGCTGCTTCACCCTCTGAGGTGTCAGTTTCCTTATTCGCTTCATTCCGTCTCTTTTGTGTGTCGCTGAGGCCGTCTCAGTGTTTCCATTGTAAACCCGCTTGATTTTTCCTTGATTTTTATATCAATGACCTGTCACTGGCTGTGGAGTGACCTGGCAGGGTGGCGACCCCGTGGCACATTTCACTTTGACCCTAAATCTTAGGGAACGTTGCTCTCGATTGTGTGTTAACGCCCCTTCCCCTGCCGCTGCTTCCCGCCACCAACCACCGCTGACCCTACCTCAATATTTCCAACTCGGCAGCGACAAGCCGAGTTGTTCCGTCGCCCGCGAGGGTGGACGTAGCGTCCTCTGCTCTGGGTGATAAAGGCTGGTAGACCCGAACCGCCTCTCTCAGGGCTCAGCTGTACCAGTTGTGTTTCCTGCTGTTGGAAACATGAAAAATTCCGCTGCGGAGTTCACGGGGCTGTGGCCCATCCCTGTCCCGCGGGACTTGTGATCCCGATTGCTTCGGATGTATAAAACTACAAAGCTTTGTTGAGGATACGCTTTGGGGAGTAATCAGTTGGGGAGGAACTGGTAGGAGCTAATGGATTGCCTCGTCTTTATCTTCCCTAACTTTGTCACTTACGTTTGCTGGGCTTATTTAAAACAAACACGCTTAGAAGCTGCCGATTCCTCTGGGAAAACTTGGCAAAACTTTTGAGTTTCAGGAATCTGATTGTGGTTCTCTAATCCCCCCCTTTAGTTTTTTTTGCTCGTGTTCTATTAAGAAAGAAACCACTGTGAAAACATGAGACTCGTCTCCCCGCTGTTCACCACCACTTTAGAGTTTTAATCTTCTGTTTGGGACACGATCATTTCCACAGCAACCAGGGCGATGGCGCAAGCGGAGGATTATGACCTTGGTGAGGGAGTAATGAGGAGAAACACAGGACTTGATGGGAGCTGGGGGTGTTGCTGAAGTCCCCCGTGATTTGGGGCTGCCCTTGGCCATAGCTGGTTACAGAGCTCGTTAAGCAAACTTGCTGAAGTTGCCCTTTGTTTTTCTCCAAATTCTGCCAAACCTGTTCGCAGGAAATCTGCTTCTGGGTTTGTTTTTTGACTGAGTGTGGATCGGGTCTTGGCAAAATCATGTTGCAGATGGTTTTTGAAGATGGAAGGGAATTGTTTTCCCATGGAATACATAATTGCCTGCTGGAGGCTGTACAGATGCTAGCAATACAGATGAGTTCAAAAAGCGAGGAGGCAAATTCCTAGGAAAGGCGACCACCGGAGAGAACAGAACGCAGACGTGAGCGCAGCCTGAAATTCAGTCGTTTGCTGTGGGTTGCTTGAGTCTGGGGGAGTGTAAAGGCGCAGACCACCCCTCCGCCCCTAGCAGTCACCTTCGGGTGGGCGCCGGGGCAGTGGAGCCGTTGCTCTGATCTGGCGCGGCTGGTCTGTAGCCGAGAGCCCTGCCAGGAGCTGCCTTGGCAGGTATTTCTTTTGGATCTTCTTCAAAGTGTCAGAAGGAATAAGGGATATAGGCTTTGACCCGAGTGATGCGTTTTTCTGCCTTTATTGTTTCTACTCCGCTGAGTAAAAGTTCCTCAGCCCTGCCCCAGTTAAGAGCGCTCTTCCCAATCCATCTTTTCCAAACACTTATGTTTTGATGCAGATGTTTATTATGCTCCTCACTGTGCTTTTGGCTAAAGTAAATGTTTCCATTAAAATCATAATCTGTTTCTCTAACCTTTAAAACACCAAACACATTTTTGGGCCCTTGTGTAATGATAAAATGTTAAATATTTCCCTTAAGCTTTTAAGGGGATTTAATACTCGAAGGTGCAAACCCTTGCGCTTCCGATGTTTCCGATCTTTTCCGTGCCGCAAGCCTTGCCTGCGGTGGGGGCAGCAGGCTGAGCTCTTTCTGCGTAGCTGAATTTTGTCTTGAATTGCGCTGCTGACGGCAAACGGCGTGCGGGGCTGAGCCAACTCTACGAATAGCGTCGGTCTCATGAACAGGCTTGTGCCAAATAAGTTCCCTGAAAACAAACACCCCCCTATCCCCTTTTTCTACCATATTTCCTTGGACTCTTGCTTTGGGGGGAAGAAAAGGAAATCTCGTTTGCCTCTTGCAGCTCAGCCGAAGCCGGCCGTGCCTACCGCTCGCTCCCTGCCGCCGGTGGGGAAGTCAGGGCCGCTCCCTCTGGTCCCTGCCAGGAGCCCGGCTCCGTTCCCTCTGGCACAGGGGCTTCCCCGGGCGAGGTGCGCAGCGCTCCAGCCTGGTGTCGGCTTAAAACAGTCGCCTGTCTGTCGGCTCCCTGGTCCCGTTCTCTTCTGGCACATCTCCTTCCCTAGGAGCGCTCCCTGAGCAGCGGAGTCATGGCATGCCTTCTTTTATTAGCTTTTTTTTTAATTAGACCTGTGTTTCTCGGAACCGTGAGAGTGCCTTTTGGTCAAGCTTAGCTCCTGGAGGCTGCGGGGTGGCTTCTTGGATGGCGCAAGGCAACGGAAGGTGCCTGCAGCATCTCTCCCTTCAGCTGTGGGTGCAGCGGGGGCGAAGACCACCCCCAGGCTGCATGCTGCCGGTCTAGCAGGGCACGCTGGAGCCTCAGCCCACCGCGGGTTGGGGTCGCGTGCCTCCCTCCGTCTACAGAACCTCCTTTCTGCGCCCTTCACGTCTTTGCTCTTCCTCAATCGCTTTCTTTCTCTTCCTCCTCCAGCGGATGCAGAAGAGGGCTGAGCGCTTCAACGTGCCCGTGAGCCTGGAGAGCAAGAAGGCGGCGCGGGCAGCTCGGTGAGTCTGCGCTTTGGAGCCTTCTCCTCTTCCTCGGGAGGAAACCTCTCCGGACACGGCAGCGGGTTGTGTTGGTGTGAGGTGAACGTGGCGCTGGGCTGGGGGGATGATGCCACCAGGGAAGAGCTGACAGGAGGGGGAGGTTGCCTCCAGCCTGAGCATACAGTGGTGGGCTGGAGGGTCTGCGGAGAGGCAGTGCTCCTCGCGGGGCAGGAGCCCCCCACGGCACGCGTGGGCTGTGTCTGATGGCGGGGCGCTTGGTGCGTGCTGCTGCTGCTTCCTTGGGCTGAAACACTGGTGAGATTCCTGGGCGGTTCGTGGTTATTCGGGACAGTGAAAGGGGGAAAACTGCCGGTGACCCTGGACGCTGAGGTTGGCTTTACGAAGAAAGCGGGGAATTGCTGCACGCAGAGTAAGCGCAGGAGCTGCCGCAGTAATTCCATCAGCCAGTAACAGCGTGTTCCAGTTAACCTCCCCCCCCCCAAACCGGTTTTGCTCAAGTACACTCCTGAAAAGTGTTTGGAGGAAAAATTCACACATCGGCCTTGAAGTGCCGAGGGCTGGCTGACCTCGTCTTTGTCCGAGTCTCTGACTGAGCTCTGTTTACCTTTGGCAGGTTTGGTTTGGCCACGGTTTCGACTAAAGGTGAGGAGGTGAAGCAGAACCAATCTATGGAGTGACCTCACTGCAAATATTTAATTATTCCTGGGGAAAAAAAAAAATGCTGCCGGTGGGACTACCTTTGTTTTCGCTCGTGTCCCTTTTCCTGCCGGCTCCCCGGAGCCCCGAGTGGGAATTGTAGAATCGGGGAAGGAAAGGGCACGTGTTGTTCCCTTGGTAGTCCAGACACTTTCCCCAGAGTCTCTTGCTTCTAAGCACAGCTGGCAGGCGCTGCCCACGTTTTCCTGGGGTCTCCTCCAGCAGCGTGCCAAACATCCCTTGGCTTCCTAAAACGCCAGGTTCGGTTGCCGAAGCTGTCTTGGCAAGGTGGGATGGCAGCGGTTTTGCAGGTGGGGAAGCTGATTTGAAGGCGAAAAAGGAACGGGGAGGCTCGTTCTGTAGCGAGCGGAGGTGGAAGCGGGGTTAAACGGGCCGGCAGTTCTTTGCTAGGCTGTGGGGGGACGGGTGGGGGGCGGCTGCGGGCTGCGCTGTGCCTGTGCTGCACCCCCCGTCAGAGAAGATCCTGCTCCTGAAGTTTGTTCTCTAACTGGACTTTCTTTTTCTTGCCTTCTTGTTTCAGGCCTCTCTGCAGACAGCAAACCCACGGTAAGAAATGCTTCTTGTTCTTGAGTTACCGCTGGTCGGGTGCGTAACACGTAATTTGTAGGAGGAGGTTCCTGGCTGCGGGGGGTAAACTCTGAGTGGTCCAGGAGCAACATTTGGGGAGCCAGAGTTCATGGCGTGGCCCACCTGGGTGTCGTGCTGGCACTGAGCTTGATGGGTTCCCATCCCTCTGCGGTGTCTGGCTCTGATTTTAGAATGAAATGCTGAAAAGGAGCAAAGGGGTATTTTATTTTATTTTTTCATAGGCCTGATTTGCATTCTCTGCTTTTGAGTTGCTTGAATTAATGCATCGGGAATGGAAATGACAAATGACCTGTAGTAAATTACTCTGCTTTTAAGGGCCAACGCTGCTTTGCTCGTCCGACTCCAGGTCTAAGGAGGAGGCAGGGCAGCGCGCAGGGCTGAGGGCTCTCACCCTGAGCAGCCGGCTCGGCGTTTGCGCGCTGGGTTGAGGATGAGCGGGCCGGGCGAGGTTACAGCTTTCTCTGGTGCCAGGGGCGTAAAAGATCCCGCAATTCCTCCGCAGAGCTACCTGCTGCGGAAGGCTCATCCCAAAGGTCTGTGCTGGTGGGGGATACGCGCCGCAGCGCTGGCTGACGCCTCCGGGGAACCAGCCAGGCTGGGCCACGTGCTGGGAAGCTGCTCGGTCCGGGGACCTGACTCGATAGTTTTGGAAGGTTGAGGGTGCAGCAATGGCTTCTTAAACCTGTGGCAGCCGGATAGCAGCAATTAATTTTTAGGAGTACTGGCAAGTTTGCCTAAGAGGCTGTTTATTTTCTCTTGTGCTGAGCGGGTTGCTACAGGAGAGGTGCCAGGGACAGCTGGCTGGCACTAACAGTCTGAAACAACCGCTCCTGCGGGAGGGGGAGCTGCACCGGGGGCGTTTATCCTTTGGTTGGTGTGAGGAAGCGGAGGGACGGGCTGGCAGCTTCCCTTGGGATGCTGGGTTCTGTCTTGCGGCCCTCGGAGCTGGCGCTGCTGGGTGTCCGTGCAGCGCCCAGAGGAGTTTTCCCTGGGGCCCATCGCTGTGCACAAGTCTGTTCCGGGAGGCTTTTTCCAGGAGGCGGCCTTATCTTTATCCCCGCACCTTGAGTGCGGGTGATTTTTAAAAAAAAAAAAAAAAAAAAAAAAAAAAGAAATAAATTGTTTCCTATGTCTTTGTAGGTAAACATGGATAAATTAAAGGAAAGGGCTCAAAGATTTGGGTTGAATGTCTCCTCGCTCTCCAAGAAGGTAAGGTGCCTTGGCCTCCAGGACACTCTTTGCACCTCCAGATTAGCCCAGTGCTGCAGCTCGTAGCGTGCCATGACCGTTCAAAGCCTCCACGCTGCTCGAGGTTTTACATCTTGTGATTAGTGCAGCGGCATGGGCCCCGGACCCCGGGGGCGTCTTGTCAACACCGTTTCCTTCATCTTCCCTTCTGTTTGTTTTTGTGTGTGTGACTCGTGGTATGGTTTTGCGAGAGTTACGACCGCTGAATGGAGGCGGTGAATTTTAAGGTTGTTCCTCCAAATTTTAACCTGGGAAGGGACACCGTTGAGCGGGCTGCGTGATGGGTTTGCTTTCGGGTGGTTTGACTCGCGCACATTTTTGTTTGGGGTAGGAGCCAAGTCTGTAAAGACCAAGGTAATGAGCTCTCCGAAGAGAAGGCATCCAGAGTTCCCCGGTAGGAAATAACTCTTTGAAGTACAAATGAGACGAGCTTTGTAGGGGGATGGATTTGGTCTTAAAGCTATTTATTTTTCCAGGGGAGCAATGTACGCAAGCTGCTGAGCATAAACCCCTCTTCTGGTCCTCGTACCTCGCAACGAGTGGTGCTCAGCCGTGGTGTGCTGGAGCTGGGGTCTGTCAGTGGGGTGGGTGCTCTGTGTCCAGCTGGGAGGGTGGGCTTGGCCGGAGGGTGCTGAACGCACCGGGGGTGCAACAGGGTGTGCTTGGAGGTAAATGTGTGCTTACCGGCACGGTGATCCCTTGCCTAAATGTGTTCCGTAGCGAACGGGGAGAGGGGAAGATGAGTGTAGTGTGTTTGGAGAAAATGCAAGAAGGGATAAATATATACCCTGAGATTAACACAACATCCTGTGCGCTTCCCAAACAAAAATAGCCTTTTCCTCCTCTGGGCTTCAGCGAAGCCGGTGCTGCAGCACCGCTCGGAAAGAGCAGGGGGTGAAAAAGAATTGTCCAGCTCGAACAGCTGGGTAATGTTGGCATGGAGACCTCTCCTCGCGCTGCAGAGAAGGGTAGGAGCCAGGGGAGGTTCGTCTTCTCTCCATCCCCATGAAATAAGCCCCTCTCCTCCTCGGGGGGATGGATTTGACCTTTTTTGCTGCCTGTTTCTCCACGTACGAGTGTTCTGCTTTATTCCACTGGCCCTGGGAATTCACTGATGTAGAAAATATCTGGCATTGGAGGTCGCTGTTCCCCCCCCCTTCCCTCTCCGGTCCCTTTGGGGGTGGGGGAAGGAGGCCAGTCCATTAAAGCTGGGATATGTGGAGCTCAGGGTGAGAGGCTGCTCAAACATCATTAACCCTGTCACTAGGAGCTCGCATTTTTCAGGAAGAATATATGCCTTGTCAATGTTTATGGCCGTGGCCTTCCCTGGGTAGGGTTGTGTGGCTGCAGCTGAATAAAGCCGGGATTTTGGAAGGAGCGGGCTTCCCGGCTCACGCTGCGGCCCCCGAACGTGGCAAAACCCCGAAACCCCCAAAGTGCGAGGTCCCATCTCCCAGCGCCGTTCACCGGCAAGCGCGGCGACCTGTCGTAGAGGAGCGAGCTGCTCCCCCCGTTGTACAGATGGAGACCTATCGGTGGGGAAAATGACTTGCCCAAGGTCAGGAGTCGGTGGCCGGGCCAGCTCTCGCCTCCAGGTCGCCCGACGCCGGGCTTTGTGCCCGCTGCGCGCTCTGCGGAGCGGTGGCCAGTGGCAGGGCTCGCCTCGCCGCGCCGTGTCGCTTTTTTGTTTGCTCCACCAGGAAGCCGAGTTCATGGGCTTAGAAGTGGCTTCTCCCACTGAGCGGAACACACTCTTGCATTCCTGGGAGGAATATTATTGGTTACTTTAATTAGCTGGTAGTATTGTGCTTCCCACCTGGGTGTTCTTTATAGCTTTTCATTACGGAGGAGCCTGGCAGTGGCGAATGTTTACATGTGTCTTGGCAGGTTTTTATACCGTGCGTCGCAGCAAAAACTTTACAATAAACCATTGTCTCCGCGGAGCCACACTTCATTTCCTATTCAAATTGGTTTGGGGAGGGGTAGGGATGTGGGGGGGAGAATCGTAGCTAAGGGGGATTTCAGACCTGCTGTGAGCAGGGAGCAAATGCAGAGCTGCGTCAGTGGCTGTGAACTCATCTGTAGCTTTGAACCCCCCCCTTCCCCCTCCGTTAGCCCTCTGGGCTAGAAATCTTTCAAGTTTAAAATGCTCTTCCTCTCTGCCTGAGAGGGAAGGCGAGACCCCGGCCGCCAGGAGGAGAGCGGGCAACCAGAGAGGTTGGCCGTGCTGGAGCAGAAGAGGCAGGTGCTCATTTGTCTCAAGGCAGCAGCACGGGGCCATCAAATTAATTTTTAAAATAAATCAAGCAAGCATTTATCTCCCCGTAGCACCGACTCTCCCCTCCGAGGCCTCCTGTTAAAGCACCCGCTCGCTGACCTAAAGCTACCATCCCTTGACTCCTGTTAGTTGTACTTAACCCCCCACACTTGTAAATGTTCCCTCTCTATAGCAGCTGCTCCCTGTAACACTCGAACTCTCCGCTCCCCGGGGGAGGATGTTGAGCTGCGTGTTTTATATGCAGGGTTGGACGCTGCGGAGGGAGCTGCCTGTGTCGTGGCTGTGATTCAGAAGCGTTTCTCCGAGGGGGTGGTTTGCTCTTTATGTATAAAATAGCCTTGTAAGTCTCCCGCTGAGAAAGCGTTGGCACCAAATGGACAGCGAGAGCCCTTGGGATAACATAAAAGCTCTGTTTGCCACCTTTGTATTACATTATCAAATACCTTTCCCCGTCCGAACAGCTGACGAAAATAATTGGCTTTTATATCTCGTCTTTAACGTGGAGGTCTCAAACTGCCTTATGAACAATTAGCTGATTAACCCTCGGCCGTTTCGAGGTTGGGAGCAGAGAGGTGAAGCGACTCTGCTCCGAGTCGGGAGTCCCCGCTCGGACCCCTCTTCTCCCTGGCGCGTTCCTCTGAGCCGGGGGCGAAACAAAGGATTTTTTGCCGCAAATCTCCATCTGCGTGCCTGGCGTTCCCGTTCCTTGCCGCGGGGAAGCTGTCCCATCGCCACCTCGGCAACTTCTGGGGGCAGGGAGAAGTTGCCGTGTCTGTTAGAGGCTCTCAAACCGTGTGTCACCTTGAATAACTTAATTTTTATTCTTTTTTTTTTTTTTCCTGTTTGCCTGGTCGCAAGTCTTCCATTTTACAGCTGGAGCATTGTCGCCGTAAGACGTGTCAAGGGCACCGCAGGCGTCCCGGGTCGGACCCCAAGCAGCAGCAGCCCGGGATGCTAAAGCATCCCCTCGATCAAAAGGTGCTGGCTTTCCCGGCTAGGAAGAGTTAATGTTTTAATACGGCCGTCAGTCGTGATTCTAGATGAACGCTGGTTTAATTCCAGTTAATGAGAATGTGTTTTACATGGAGCAGATAAGAGATCAGCTGGCCGGAGCCGGCAGGCTGGCTGCGTGACGTTCGTGTGGTGTTGGAGGAGAGCAAGGGTCAGTGGACCAGCAGAAAGTCTGTGTGTATACAAAACAGCTAAATGAGAGAGAGAAAACAATTGGCTTAATTGTTTGGCTTCCAGCAAGCTTATAATAATGTGCTGAGGAGGAATCCTTTTCCTGGATAATTTTTCTGCCTGCAATCTTTCCAAAACACCCCCTGCCAGCCCCGGATGAGAAGCTATTAACCACCAAGGAAGCGAAGGGTGGTGGTGGGGGGAGATGTTGGCAGAGGAAAAGAAAAAGGATTCATGGACGAGGCTTGTTTCTAGCGAGCGCTGGGGACGGACGTGTCACGCGTGGTGGCACATGCCTGCGGGTTTGAGAAGCGCCATCGGCTTCTGTGGCCGGTTTGTCGTCAAGAAACGCCTTTTGCTGTCACTTTGAAGAGCTGCCTCCTGCATTGTTTGAAAGGGCACATGCCCCTGAATATTACTTGCTTCCCAAACTTCACTTTTGCTGGCTGTCGTCAGCTTTGTGCCTTTCCGTTGCTGTCCTCGTTGCTTTCTACCCGTCCTCCGCCGTGGCGGAGCGGAGGAGAGCTGTCTTCTCCGGGTCGTAACCCAGCCCCTTCTCTCTCTGTGTCCTTCATCTCCATTCCTCTCCCACCTTCTGCCTCCCGCGGCGCATTGTGCTTGGAATATAGATACAAGAACACCCAGGAATGTGTCTTCACCACGCTATAAATTCATAGCGGGGTTGTATTTATCCCGAGAAGCTGACGGCTCATCTGCGTGTTCCTCTCCGGGACTGCCACACGAGCTCTGCTTCTCGGACCGGTCTGTGGAGCGCTTGGCTTTTCTTAAATCTGCTGCATAAAAGAAATTTTTTCTCCCTTGGAGCAGCATCGCGGTGGCACGTGGCGCGGGCAGGGTATAGCCCACCAGATGCGGAGGGGCTGGTATGTCGTGACAGACCGCACGACGAATGCGAGGGTGCTTCTGCGGGCTGAGGACTTCTGAACTTCCCGTGGCGTTCTGCTTTTAAATCTTAATATTTTTAGGTATTCGAAAAAGCTGCTTTAGGTAATTTTTAAAGGATTTTCCATCTCCCTCTGAGTTGGACTAGCGGTAACTAAGGCAGCTGGATTTGCAGAGGGAGAAGATTAAAATTATAGTCTTGGAGAGTGAAATGAAAGCAAAGCCCTCTGCAGCACCCCTTGTCTTTTTACTTGTTGCAGAAACTTTTCAGGATCCTGCAGAAAGTAGGAACTAGGTCGGGTAGGAGGCGGCAGCCAGAACCGCGTGGGTGTGCAGGAGCAAAGTTGGAAAATCCAGATACAGAATCACGCAGCCAGCGAGGAAGCGTCGAAGCTGGCGAGATGCAGGTCTGGGGCTCCGGAAGGTGGTCGGTCCGCGCTAGCCCTGGGCTACCTGCTGGTAGGAGGTGGCTCGGAGGCGGCCGAGGCGTTTCGTGCCTGGTTTTGTCTTGGCTGTTGCGGAGTGGGTCTGACCGCCGGCGGGTAACGGCCTCCGCACCGAGCGAAACCTGGCTCGACAGGGAAACCCCAGCCCCGAGGAGGGAAGGAGCAGTTTTGGGGCGCTCCAGCCTCAAGGCTTTTGCAGGTGAAGGCTGGAGAGTTTCCAGCTGGGAGGATTTATGGAAACCAAGCACTAATCCTCCAAGAAGGTATTTTTCCCTGCTGGGCAGGAGCCCTGCGCGGTTCGTGCCGGGCTCTCCGCGTGCCGTAGCTGCGTGCCGCGCTCGCCGTCCCCTCGCCGCCTCCTTCCCCCAGCCTCTCCGAAGCGACGTCACTTTTCCAAGTTGAGCGGCTGAATGCGGGCCCGTTGGTTTGGGATAATGGGAAGTGACAAGGTGAAGAATAGCGCTGGCAGTCATGGACGTTTTAACACAAGGGTGCTGTAAGCGAGGCCTCCGCCGCCCCTGCCCCCTCCGGGGCGCTCGGGGAAGGGGTTTGTGTCGATGGCATCGCCGGCACGGGCGGCATCCCTGGGCGCAGGGCAGGGCGGGTGACGTGTTCACGTTCATCCTTCGTAACTGATGGCTGGGGGGGGCTTGTAGCCTTGTTTTCAGCCCCCCTGCACCCGGAGTGCGCTCCCCAGCCGCATCCTGGGCAGGGTGAAGCTCAGCACCGGAGCGCCGCTGGACAAAGGCTGGAAGATGCTGTTGAGCGTGGGCTGCGGGGCGCGCTCAGCACCAGCCCCAGCTCTGGCCTGGGCTGCTGCGGGGGGGTGCTCAGCCCCGGCTCTCAGTCGGGCTGCGGGACAAATTCAGCACCAGCCCCGGCTCTGGCCTGGGCTGCGGGGGGTGCTTGGCACCAGCCCCGGCTCTGGCCCAGGCTGCAGGGGGTGCTCAGCACCCACCCTGGCTCTGGCCCGGGGCAGCAGGGCAGAGCCTGTGTGCCAGCACGTGGCTTGCCGGTGTGCTTGGACATGAGCCCGGACCTCTGTGGGGCTGCAGCCCTGGGGAAAGTAAGACCTGAGGTTACAAGACAAATGTAAAGGTTTTGCAGACCTCTATTTTTTGTTTTTGCCTTTTGCAATTTTTTTCATTTAAAACAAAGCAGTGGCCCCGTGAGGAGCGCAGTGGTGGTCTGCGCTGGCCCGATGTGCTCCGGCCAAGGGCAATGCAACAGTCTCCTCTGGGAAGAGGGGTGGATTTGTGGTTTTCAGTCCCGATCCCCTACGATCCAGCTGGCACCCGATGGGATTGTGCAAGGAAATTAAGGTTTTGTGTTTCCTAGAAGACAAATAACAATTTTTGCCTAACCAGCCCCTTCTCTTGCAAATAACTCTAGACTGGTATGTGGGGAAAAGGAATCTGGGTTTGCTGCTGGGAGCAGAAACCTCGCCGGAGCCCGAGGGAGCTCGAGGTGGTGGGTGCACGGGGGGAGCCAGCCCCTGTGCTGCCGTGTCCGGGAGCCACCGGCTGATTCCCGTGCAGGAGGGTAACGATGAATTTCAAACACGAGCATTGGACTGAGGTGCCTTTCGAGGGGTTGTTACCCTTTTTCTGGACTAGGCAAGTCTTAAAAGCTTGAAATACGCCCGAGTTTCCTGCCTCCGCGGTCTCTGCGCTGGTTTAGCAGCACGATGCTCGTTGCTTTTCTAAATGTTTTCCCCTCTGCTCCTGCAAATGAGTCGCGCTAATAGGAAATCATGAAGTTAATGAGACGCAAAGCTCAGTCGTGCTGCAGGGGGGATGAGGAGCCTCAGGTGTGTTGTAGCAAACTGCAGGTTATGCTTCTCAGGTGGGAGCGTAATTCCCTGGTTTCAGGTTGGCCGTGTGCTTGCAGGCACGTAACCCCACAGGAGTGCAAGCGTAGCGCTGCCGGGAAGCCCGTCCTGGCGCCTCGGTGGAGATGCCGGTGCTGTCCTTCGCTCCCCTAAAAGTCGGTGGTGGCAGAAGGGTTCAAGTTCAGCTGTGCTGGAGGGCTGGAGAGCCAGCGTCTCGAAGCGTCCCTTCCGCAGTGCCTGTGCTGTGACCCTCGGTCACCTGTGCTCTCAGCTGCTGTTGTTTCCTCCCCTCTGGCATTTCCTCTCCAGCATATCCAAAATAATTTTCCTCCCTCCTGCTGCCTCAGCTGCCCACACGCTTGTAAATCTTGCCACCGGCTTCCTCCCCTTCTGGGATGGCAGCGAGTAAGGTGCCGGGGTCGCAGGGCTGCCCTGCGTGTTGTTTGGTCACGTTGTTTTCTCCCATCGTGCTGGCTGCCACATCTGTGAGCGGCTGTCACCGTAACCGGGCTCTTCCCGATCCGCCCGGAGCCTTCCATGACCCCCCCCCCTCCAGGCAGGCTCCCTTGTCCCTCTTGCATGTGCTCTGCCGAGGATTTGCTCCTCACCTGCCGGGGTCTTCCCAAATTTTCAGTTCTGGCCCTTCTGACTTTGCGCTTCACCGGGGGCTTTGCAGGGGCTTAGTTCTCGCTGAATAAGCTCCACGTCAGGCAGAGGTGGAGCTGCCCTTTAGCGGGGTCAGCACTGAAGTGACGGCGGTTTCGGTGCCGTGGGAATTTGGGGTGCGAGTGACCCGGTTGGGAGGGTTTCGGGCTGTAGGACAGAGCCGGGGCAGGTGCTGTGCAGAGCCTCCGCTTGGGGGGCTGGAGCCCGTGTGCCCACCGGAGGATGGTGTAAAAGATGCCCGGAGCCTGCCCTTGGCTCCTCTACGTACATTGTGTCCTTGTCCTCTTTGTACTGGAAACTCCTGCGGTCGGGCACGTGAGAACATCTTAACGCCCTTCCACAGCTGATAAGTCTGTGGCTTTCGTTATCGTTTCAGCGCTTATTGCGTATCATGTGATGTTTTCTCTAGGCAGGGTGAAAACACAGCAGTTGAAGACACCCGTCGCTTTGTTTGCCATCGAAATACCGACTTGGCGTCCAGCTGCCCTCCAGAAGGACTTGGAGGGTCTTCTGCTGGGCTGCAGGACGTCTGCCGGCTCCCCGGAGCGCGGCTGCGTGCTCGCCACGGTCCTGTCGCAAAGGGAAAAAAAAAACTTGTGGAAGAAACAAACGCGAAGCGACTGCGTGGCCGAGGGCAGCGCGGCTGCCCAAGCGGTTTGGTGTTGACCATGATTCCGGCGGCGGCGCTTCCCCCTCTGCCCCGGCCCTGCGCGGGCGCTTACACCCACGATGTCATTTTAAAAATAAATGACGCGAGCGCGGCGCGGGGTCAGGGGGACTCCTGCTCGCGCATTGATCCCGGCGCTGCCTGAAAGGGCTCGGCGGCCCCGGCAAACCTTCGGGGAGTGGCGAAGGGCTCGCTCCCGGGGGGGACAATGCTGGGGGGGGGGGGGACTCTCTGACCTCCCTCTGCCCAGTCATCTGGTTCTTCATTGGTCCCTGCTGTGAAACAGAACTTCGCTTTTGTCTGTAACACAAATACATCTTTTCCCCACCCCCCCTTTCCCCCTCTATTATGATTCAATCAATGATGTCATTATGTCCCATTCAGGGGCTCTTGAACCATTTGGCTGCAGGAATTTGGAGGAGCGGCTGGGGGAGAATGGCAGACCCGGCTCTCGCTCCCGGCCTTCCAGGGCCTCCGCTGGAGAAACAAAGTCAGGTTTCCCCTTAACCCCTCTTCACCGCAGAGGACAAAAGTAAAAACAGCCCCAAAAGCCCCTCCCCAGGCGATGCACGGGGGGTGCGTGTGCTGCCGGCACGGAGGGGAATGTCTGTGGGTGAATTAGACGTGGTGCGGTTCTCCCGAGGATCCCGTCCCTTCCGTTTAATCCTTGTGATTAAAATGATTTAAGCAGCTCTTTCTGGTCTTGGAGGACTCAACGGTTTCGCTTCCCCTGGCAGCACGGGGCTCTGCGGTGACGGTGCGCCGAGTCTTCGGGCTGCGGCTTTTGAGGAGGACCCTGAGCTTCCTCCTTGCGGCCGTACGCGCGGTGCCGATGGCTTTGTAGGGGCGTTAGAAAAAAATCCCTGTAAAAGCAAGTGGTCCGTGGTCTTCAGCCCCTCAAAAGTTTTCCTGGTCTTACTGACCTGGTGATGGAAGGCCTGGCTTGCGTGGAAAACCCGCTGCGATTTGGCTGGCACAGCTGAGCTTTCCCAGCTCGGCGCTTTCTGGAAGATCCTTCAGGGCACCGATGGGTGCGGGGTTGGGGGATGCTGCGCATGGGGGGGCTTAGAGACCCTCGGATGTAGATCCAGGACCATGTCCATCACCTTTCCTTCTAAAGCATCTGTGAGGGGGTGCCCTGCAGGGATGCTGTGGGTGCGTGGCTGGGTGTCTCCCAGACCTGGCTCTGTCGGAATGCGCGGGTTTACGTTTTCTGATGTTTTAATTGCAGGTGCGTAATGTGCTTTTGTAGGCTGAACCGTGAGGCGGCTGGGCTCGTCCCGCAGGGCCAAAAGAAGCTTCTTGAAAAACCTGGTCTTATAGTAATGTTTGGGTGGAACAGCTTAATTCCGTGACTAATACACCTTTCCCCACGCTCCAGCTGTTCTTGTTATTTATAAGGCGTAAAAGTGAGTGAGGGGTTGTTCGTACGGCAGGTACGGCTCGGGGAGGAGGAGTCCCTGTGGATGAGATTGTTCCTGCTCTGGCCCGTGAGCTGCCATCCTGGGGGAATAAAAGCACGGATTTAACAATTATTAGGGTTTAGTTAGTCGAATATTTGCAGAGCGGCAGCTCTTTTGCTACATTTCCCTCTGAGCTCTGCTAGGATCTCGAGCTTTTAGTGATATTGGAGAAACCAAATTAAGTGACCATAAAAGATCAAACATAAGGTACTTTCTGAGTGCTTTACCCACCCGCCTTTCATCTCCTCCGGTTGAAAGAGGTCTGAAGCCTTTGTACGTGTGGAAGCAATGAGCATCCGCGTAGATCCTGGCTCTCTGGGTGCTGGGCTCGGTGCGGATGAGGGCGGTCAGCCTGCGTGTTTCCTCCCTCCGTCTGCTGCTCAAACGTCTCTGGTTTGGTTTTTCCACCCTTGCTGGTCGGGTGCTGTGGGCCATCGGCTCTTTCTGTAGCGCAAGTCCCGTTTGCTGGGATAGGGCAGCTAACTTGCTTCCCTGTCCAAAATGGAATCGACTGACCCTCTACACCAGGTCCTCCCTCTGCAGGGTCTGTCTTTGCCTTTCTGCTGGAAGCGCTGCTCATCCCGACACTGCTGCCCAGGAGGAGGATGGTCCGTGGGCTGAGCCTGAGCCACCGCGTCTCCAGCCTGGAAATCAAACACGGACCGTCCCCTGGCATTGCCTGGTGAAGGGCCGGCCCCTCGGTGCGGGGGTCTGTGGGGTCCAGGCGTGCCCTCAGCTCAAGAAAAGCCCAAGAATAAGGTTGAGTCTGGGAGGGAACTGGTAATCCAGCCTTCGCTCTGCTGCTTCTCAAAAGGAGCACCCAGGTGTAACGGTGGGAGAGGGGCTGAGCCACGGCCAGCGCTGCGCTGCGGGGAGCTGGGGGCATGAAGTGGTTTAAAAATGAGCACAGAGTCATAGAATCACACGGTTTGGGTTGGAAGGGACCTTAAAGATGGTCCAAGTCTGTTATAATTAAACCCCAGGCAGTGAAATTGCGCTGGAAGGCACTGCCGGTTTGCCTCTGCGTGCTGGTTTGGTTTTCCCTGGTTGTATTTGGAGCGATGGGTGACAAACTGGGGGGGTCGGTCTATGGGCTGAAGGTCTTGGCCAGGCCCCAGGGGCCTTGGGGGGCTTCTGGTCTCCAAACCTGCTTCACTTCTCACTGAAAAATCTTTTACCTTTGGGGTTGGGAGCGGTGAGGATCTTGGGATGATACAGAGCCTGGACATGAAACCGTCTTTGAGTCAGAATTAAGCTGCGTTCCCGGGGGTCCCCGGGGGGATAAAGACGCGCAGCTCCACTGATCCTTTGCTGTCCACCATGGCAGCGAGCACGTTTGCACCCAAGGGTTAAGAAAAGTCTTAGGGAAACTCATTCTACTCGGTGCAGTTTCATCTCCTTTTACCAGGACTTCATTTAGCTTGTGAAGCGACAGCACTTACACAACGCTGGGCACCTCCGGGGTCTGCCGGAGCCCGTGGGGCGGTGGGCTCGGCGTGGCAGGGGAAGGGTTAACATCGCCGTTTTTGCGCTTGTCGGGTTTGAATAGAACGGATTTATTTATTTATTAAATTAGGGCTAATGTGCAATTCAAATCATGTTTAGTCATCGCCCGATTGCCTCTATATATTTTTTTTTAATAACAGCTGGACGGGGCGAGGGGAAACTCTCCCGCTCTCCAGGCGGCTTTAGCACCGCCAGCCCCCGTCCCACAGCCTGGGGCATCGCTCTTAAACGTGCTCCGGCGCCGGGGGGCTCGAGGAGGGAAGAGCCTCTCCAAGTGCCATATATTTAAGGTGCTGTTTGGTGGGTGCGAAGAGATCAAAAGCCCTTTCCCAGGCCTTTTGCCTTGTGGCGCACCTGAAGCGCATCGCCCCGGCGCGGCATTCCTGACGTGTTTGTTTCATCCCTGACGTCGAAGTGGAAGAATGCTTTTCAACTCGGCGCTGGGAGAGTGGCAGGTGTACTCTTAGCACATGGCTGTGACTTTCTGCTCTTCCTCCCCTGCTGATCCCGTTTGGGGCGAGCGTAAACTGCTGGCTGTGAGAGCCGTGGTGGCTTGACACGGAGAAACCTCAGAACTGCCGGCTGTCGCGGCTCCTGCCCAACACAACGTACAGAAAAACGCTGCAGTTGGAGGGGTTTTGCCTTCCCGACCTGTTTTCCAAGACATGCATTGGGAGAAGGGACGAGGAGCAAGCCTGCAGTTGCCTGTTGCCCTTAGCTTCTGTAAAAAACACCTTGCTGAGAAAGTGAGGTAGCCCAGGAAAGCAGCCGGTCACTGATGCGGTGTTGCTCAGGTGGCATGAGCGTGAAGGAGTAAACCAGGACCTCTCTGGTGCACAACCAGAGGGGGCTCAGCGTTTGGAACAACTCCTGCTCCTTGTGCTTCCCGGCTCCTTTTGTAAGGAAAGATCTTCAGCAACCTGCACCCTGGTCTGTCGGTGCACCAGACTTGTCCCAGGCGCTTACAGCAGGTTTTTATCAGGTGAAGTAAGGCAGGAGATCAGGCTTTGCTCTAACTTTAGGTGACTTCACAGACTAATTCTGCAGTTCAGTTCCAGAAGAGACAGCAGGGAGCGTGCGGATTCAGGGTGTGTGTGAGTGGGGCTGTCGCTCAGACCCGGCTGCGTTGGCTGTTGCCACCGTCTCGCTCTGAGCTGAGCTCCTGGCGCGTTTCTCTGAATCCCCCAGCTGAGCTCCCGGCGCGCTGGTGGAGATAAAGCTGTGTTTAATGTTTCTGAAACACACTGAGGCCCTTGGATCCGCATCCGTGGTGTAATTCCGTATCAGCTGTGCTGTTCAGAAGCCCGCGGCGGCAGGAGGGTCCTTGTCACACACTGTTGGTGGGATAACAGCTTTAACGTACGTTCCTGCCGCGTGTGCCTGATCCAAGCGGAGCGCTCGTGTTGGCGTTCTGTCGGAGGGAGGCTGTGGCTGGCGCTGCTGGCTCGCTCTCGGCGTGTGCCCCTCTGCGACCAGCTCCGCATCTGGGCTGGAAGCACCAAGTGCTGCTGGAGACGGGGGAGCTGTGCCGACGTGGGTTGAAAGGGGCGGCTTGCCATCGCCTCCGCGTTCGGTCGGGCTTTTGGAGGGTTGGAGTGGGAGAGCCGGCGTCGCTCCTCGTCCCTGCGCCCTGCTCTGCCTACCACGAGGCAAAAATCTGTGCGAAAGGCAGTTTGGTGGGTGGAAATGGGACGGGGTGTAAGGCGCACATGGAATATTTCTGTATAAACCTTGGGCTTCCCTCTTGCTTCCTGTGTCTCCTGCCGAGTGCTCGCGAGTGTCAACTCCAGAAGGGCTCAGCAGTGCTCGGAGCCGCGAGGGGAGAGAAACGGGAGGAATAAATACGTTGAGATGAATTTCAAAAAGGTGGTGGGTGACAGCTGTGCGTCCTAGGATTGGAGTGTTTCTGAGAATAAAACCATCGGTTGCTGTCATTCACCCTCCGGGTATGAAATTGGAAGCCCAGTTACCCTTGAGTGTTTCATAACCTTTACCTTTTGGAGGTCAAGGCCATGTCATCATTAATCTACCATCGCCTGAAAGCCTCGGGGCTCTGCTTTTCATCCTGCCATCCGTCATGCTGCAGCAAGATACAGGAGAGTGACCAGAAGGGTCCGGTTTTACACACACATGTGGGCGCACACCCTTCCATTCCCCGAGAATGAAAACACCCGGGATGCGATTACGGAGGCTCGTGTCCGTCTCTCTGCATTTGTGATGAGGATATTCCGCGCTTCGTCTGCAAATCCAGCGCGGTTTCCTCCTGGGAATGCTTTAATCTGTGGAGAAAGCAGCGCTCTGCCCGTGCAGCGTGGAACTGGGCCTCGGGGGGCAGAGATTTCGTAGCCATGTGGGCTTTTAAAATAGAGTGGGTGCACCGGGCAGGTCGGGGAGCTGCCCCTCGGAGGAAGGCGCTTGCTTTACCCTTTACGTGGCTGCTCTCTGACAGCGGCACGGCAGCAGGCGACAGCTGGATGCACGGAGCATCTCCCGGGAATATCTCTCGTGCCTTGGTCCCTTTCCCGGCATCTGAATCTGTGCCAGGGTCTCCCGGAGAGCCAGGCTGGTTCCTCGCCCTTCTCCCTGCCCAGCTGCTTGGGCTGAGCCCGACATTCCTTCCTCAAGCCTCATCTCGTGGCGCGGTGCCCGTTGCATCCGCACGGCTGGGACCCGGGCACCGGGATGCATTAGCGGACTTTTGGCTGCCCTTTAAGAGCGAGGCTGGCTCTTACGAGGTTTTCCCCTCCATCAAAGTTTTGAGTCCTGCGGGTTAAGTTAACCAGGGCATCGCACCAGAGCGCTGCCGCCGCGGCTCCTTCTTGTGCCGCTGCAGGAATTGCGGCTTGGAGCTTGCCGGGGTGGGAGAGGAGAGCGGTGGGCTCGCTGTCGGCAAAGGGCTGAGAGGGGCTTTGCGGGGAGCTGGTGCGTGGTGGTCCAAGGTAACCAGCTGGGATCCGGGCTGGGATCTGAGCTGGGATCCGGGCTGGGATCCGCTCTGTTGGCAGGGTGAGTGCCAGAGCTCTGCGCACCATGGAAACCACGGATTAATGCCTTTTGGCATTAACTCTTCCAGCACCAGCACTTCTGCCTTCTCCCAGGAGAGAGGGAATGATCCAGTTTTTACATGGATCCTTCTCTCTTTTGGGAGTAAGGGATATGAGCTAGAGGACGAGCGGTTAAAGCTGGATGTAATCAGTGCTGACAGGCGCTCTCCCTCTCCAGAGCTGCCCCTCTTGCCCTTCGGCACCTCTTCCCGTGCACACCGGGGAGCTCCCCGACTCGTGTCACTTGCTTCAAGGAAAACAAAAAAACCTTGCTGGAAGCCCGAGGTTCCTCTGGCTGCTGCCCGGGGCTCGTTGGAACGCCGCGGTGCGGAGCGACGAGCCCCCTTCCCTCGCCGCCTCCTTCCCTGCATGGCAGAGGGTAGGCAGCGGCTTGGGGACATCAGCCTTGGGGACAGAAGGGCCTGATTCTGCCTGGTGCAGAGTCTTCCCCCTGGGTGCCCAGAGCCGATGGGGTTTAGGCTGGACCCTCTGGACAAGGAGGGAGCCTGGATCTCACTTGGAGAGGAAGCGGATCCGAGGCAGATTCCCGTGGCGGTGGGATGCTGTTACTGACAGCGGAGCCGTGCCAGCACCCTGCGGTCCCGCAGATGGATTTTAGGTGTCAAAATTAAAGCTTTGGGATCGTGTACAGCACAAATACACGGGTAGGCTGGTGTAAATGCTGCCTTGTTACCAGATCGCAGGGAAGACTTTAACTTCGAGGCTTGGAGTCCTTCATAAAAGCCTTTTTTCCCTCTTCTTTCCCCCACCCCCCTTATTATTTTTTTTTTTAGACAAACTACAAAATAACCATCGTGGCGCGAGTGCAAAGGGAACAAGCCTAGAAATAGCAAGGTTAGAAAATAAATCTGACACGCTGCCAGAAAGGTCAGCTTTCGCTGCAGATGCTGGTGCACCCATTTGCACGCCGGAGCACGGCCCCGGGGCACTACCAGGGGTTGATAGATGCAGAGATAGCAGCGTTTTGATAGAGGTAATTTTCCTCAGATGGGTTTCAGCACCCCATGAATCAAAACCTGTCAGCGAGAAGCTAAAGATGGAGTGAAGTTTATTGTACGCGTGTTTGCATCTGACACTGGCGTGCTAGGGGGTCAAGTGAGCGAGATCATTAGGACCGTGTTGATTTAGTAGGACGGTTATGTGCTTTCCCTGCAGGGCAGGGGTGGGGGTGGCTTACCGAAAAAATAAATAAAACCCTACGGCTCGGTGCCGTCCCCGGGAGCCTCCCGTGGCCTTTTATCGAAGCCACGGCGCTTTGCGAAGGTGGCTTGGGGGCCATCCTCTTGCT
Source organism: Ibycter americanus (assembly GCA_035590275.1). NCBI lineage: Eukaryota > Metazoa > Chordata > Aves > Falconiformes > Falconidae > Ibycter > Ibycter americanus. Next base: position 3,641,644 of record JAVJGI010000042.1, read on the forward strand.
CGTGGGATTTAAAGCACGCGGGCAGCCGTGGTGGCTTTTAAGAGCCTGTTTAATGTCGCTGGTGCCCAGGTTGGATTTTCTTTGTGCGGCCGAGGTCTGTGCGTGCGTCACGCCGCTCCAGGCAGCAACTTTTCCCTTCCCTTCCCCATCCCCGTGATGATAATCCCTCCCGGCACCCTTTGTTTGCAACCCTCGAGGTTTTGCTGCTTTTCTGGGATGTTGCTTCTTCCCGAAAGCTGGAGGAATCCGAAGGTGGAGCGGCTGGGCTGGGCTGGGCTGGGGGCTCTCGGCTGCTTCTCCACCTTTGTGCTGTCCCTTCCATCCTCCTCCGTGAAACGGAGCTGGGGGGAACACCAGTGTTTTCACAGGGAATGCCAAGGGTGTTTCTAGCTTTGCTCCCAACTTTGCCATCAAACCACAGACAGGGGGACTGGCGGCGATGCCCTGATGCCGGAGCCGTGTTCAGGGCGGTTCTGGGCAGGGGGGTGAAGCTGCGGGCTCGGGGGCTGCCGGCGTGTTCGGCAGCAGTCCCAGCGGCGAGGGTGGTGGCAAGGAAACGTGTTTGGGCCATGGCTGCCGGCGGCTCCCAGCGGAGCCGGGACTCGTGAGCACCCCGGAGCTTTCCGTCCAAACGCCTCGGCTGGCCCCGTTGCTACACACGTTCGTATCGGGAGTAACGGTGCTGAGCAGGCGGCTGTGGCCTCGCTTGTGTAAGGTATTGACACGGCGAGGTTACCCCACTGCGTGCCGCCGGCGTGCCCGGTGCCGCTCTTGGTCAGATCTGGCTGCTGATGGCGCCGTTTGTGACCACTTAAAGGGATAAGTGTCCGGCTCCATCCCTCTGCTTGGCTGGCTAATCCCGGCTGATCCAGGTGGAGCACTGGGACTCGAATCACGGGGTTATTTTTTTACGTTCTCCTCCTTCCTGGTGTTGGTGCCCCCGGTTCCCCGAGGCGGTGGGAAGCCGTGCGTCAGGGGGGCACAACCGGGGACCCCTCGGCGAGCGAGAGCCTGCTCGTGAGCCGCGCTCCCCTCGCTAACGAGATGCAGTGGATGGGTGATGGGGGGCGAGAGCTCTGAAACGTGCTTAATGATCGGGGAGGGAGAAGCAGTAGGAGCCTGAAGTAACCAGGCAGCCTGGGCTGTAGGAACTGCCTGAAAGAGGCACGAAACGGCCAGAGGTAGGAATAAATCCGCAGAAAATGGACGCGTTGAGGCTTTTACGGGTGATGGTGGGATCAGGGCGTTGGTGTGGGTGACGGCAGCGGAGCTCAAAAGGCTCCAGATTTTTTGGAGACCCTTGAGAAGCGGGGATGGGGAGGCTCTGGGAAATGTCAGCAGAAATTTGCTTGCTCGGGCTGGGAATGAACGCAGTGAGACGTGGGGAGATGGGGTGAGTGCCGAGCCTCCATCTCCAAACGGGAACGCTTCCGAGAGAAGCGGCACAGCATCCGCACCGTGGGGGTGACGGTCACGTTGCTACTGCTCGCTGTCCCGAGGGCATTACCGGGTCCCCCACATCATTCCTCCACCACATCCAGACAAAGGCGAGGTTCTGGCCGCCGAGGTCGGATCTTCCGTCACTCGTGCCCATCCACGCCCTCCACCCTCCATCGTGCTCGGGTTTGGGCACGAGGGAATTCAGCGGGAAGGCGACGCCGTGACAGGCAGGCTCAAGGGGGGGCTGTGGCTTTATTTGAGGCGGTTGTGCCACGAGCTGGCGGGGCAGACGTTGCCCTTGTGTGTCTTTGCTGGTCGCTGCTGAAGGACCGGAGCCACCCGCGTTACCTGCCGTGCTCTGCAGCTCTTCTCCAGCCCGTGCCGGGCAGCCCCTGCCGACGGTGCGCTTTGGCCGGGGCAGAGAAGCCTGCGGCGCTCTCGGCGTCTCGGCTGCTTTGCTTCGGCTTTTTTAGCAGGTGCTCTGGTAGCCGGCTGCGGGGGGAGTGGGGGTAGGAGGAACATGATTTACCATTAAACGAGCACCCCGGGGCATTGCCAACAAAATAAATCTTCGTCCTTCTTTGTGCCAGAGCGAAGAAGACGAGAAACTGAAGAAGAGAAAGGAGCGGTTTGGCATCGTGACGAGTTCAGCCGGGGCTGGAGCCACAGAGGACACAGAGGTAAAACCTTTTCCTGAGCGGATGGGGAGCAGCCGAGGGGAGCAGCGACGGTCCCGGGGGTGTCAGCGTGACTCCGCACACCTGGGACCTCGCTTGGTGCTGGCGCGGGGGCGGCCCACGCTGCGGGTGGGTGCACCCCCGTGGCTCGGCCCCTCTCTCCTGGCAGCGAGCGTTGAGCCTCTACCACCCGATCTGTTGCAGCTTTTCCCCTGGCTCCTGCCGGGAATAGGCTGCTCTGGACTCTACCGAGCCACGGGAGCGTGCCAGCACGTGTTGGCATCCAGCTCCTCCTCTTGCAGGATGGCACGGATGCTTCCAGAAGGAGGTGGGGGTGGGGGGGCCACATCTGCTCTACTCCACTTTCTCCCACCCCGGTTCCCCCTCCCCTCGCTCTATCTGCTCCTCGTACTCTGCAATTCCCTGTGTCCTGGATGCTTCTGGCCCCTCTGCTTCCCCTTGGATGCTATTGTAGGTCTTCATCAATAAATCCCCGGAGACTCTACAACATAATGAGGCTTGAGATGCTGACCCTGTTTCCAGCTTTTCTCCTCCATGCTTTGTTCTGTCCTCTGGGGTTTTGGCCCATCTTTTAAATTTGTCACCTCCTCAGGGCAATTTTGTGCTCTTTTATGTACTTTCACACTTTCTTCTGCTTCAAATTGTTCCAAGTCACCGCTGCAGGCTGCGCTCCGGCACCGTAGCCTCTCGGTTACGTTAGGTGGGGAGTGCCCTGCACACCTATGGTGCCACGTAAATACGGCTCCAACGGGGATCAGCGGAGCCGGGGACCCCTGTCCTGGGGACAAAGGGACCCCTCCGGGGTGGGGACCCCTGCCTTAACAATCAAATGGCAAAGGTTGCGGCAGGGCGAGTGTTGGGTCTTGAAAACTGCTTAACCAGATGGCTCCTGGGCTCCGCCGACAAGAACTGGGTTTTGTTTGGTTCCTAAGAGCGATCTCAACAATTCAGGTGGGGTTTAGGGGGTTTTTTTTTCGGCTTTTTTTTTTTTTTTTTTTCCCCCCTCTGTGTGTGTTTTGTTTTGGGTTTACTGCAGAAATGCTGCCCCGCGTGAAGCGGGGAGCGGCGTTCCCAGCCTTCTGCCCATGGGAGAATGAGCCCCTCCAGCCCGCGCGGAGGGGGCGGCTGGGCGAGGGATTCCATGCTTTTCCGTTAGGTCACTTGGAGATTGTGCCTGGAACAAAAAGGTCTTTTTACTGGTATTGTGTGCACTCAAATGCACCTTTCCCCTGGAGATTCTTGATTAGGGCTTCTGTTGCCCCCGGGCTATTTATCCTGCTAAAAATTAAGATTTATACGCCCCTCGTGTATCGGCTTAAAGGCATATCTGAGAGACGCAATAGTATATTTAATGCGTTTTAGTGTGTCCCTCTCACCTTTTCCATGAATAGGAGAGTGTTAACCCTTTGCCCTTTTACATTTCCCACCTCCCCACTGCCTGGAAGGGTTTCCAGGCCTCTGAAGTAGTCATTGTTCCCAGCTCAGCCCCTTTGTAGCGCACTGCCAGCAGGACCAAGTGACTCCAGCAGCACTGTATCCCGGGCACTGGATATTTCTGCCGCCTGGTTTTGGGGTGCTCTGTCCCGCTGCTAGAAGAAAAACTTCGTCGCTCCCTTGAAATATAACCCTATGTTAGGGAACTCAGGCAGGGGCTGGAGCCGCTGAGCTCCGGCGTTGTTACCCGTACCAAATTTTTAATAAATTCTTCATCAGGTTGTGCATGTGTGAGATTTTAAAGAACTTGTTCCTTTGTTTCTCATCGGTTTTGATTATTTTTTTTTTTCTCTTGTGATTCCTCTTTGCAGGCAAAGAAGAGGAAAAGAGCAGAACGCTTTGGGATCGTCTGATGCCGGTCCTTTTTAGCTTCAGCCCATTTGCAGTGTGCCTCTCGAGTGCGTGCATACTCCTTCTCTCTCTTCCCCCCACTTTCTCTCACTCCCACACTGTTTCTCTAGGTTTTAGTGATGAGTAGACAGGGAATCCCCCGTAGTTGTATGATTGTGCTACTGGTTCCCCCCCCGCCCCCAAGTTACAAAGTTTAAAAATGCAGAAAAGTTAAGCAAAAAGAAGAAACTGTTCTCAGTGCATCTCCGGCCGCCCACAGCCCCGCGGTTTCCCAGCTGCCGGTGGGGTTGTTGGCAGCAGCTCGCACCGGAGGTACCGTCCGGCGGGGAGAGATGGAGCGTGTCCCGGTGCCTTCCCGGCGCCGCTGTGGCAAGCTCTGCCCCATACATAGGTGGGCAGATAGAGCAACGGTAGGAGGTGAGGAAGGGGAAGCATTGAGGAGCGGAGCTAGAGCACGGTTTGCTCTGCCCTCGGCAGTTGCTTGTCTAGGTGAAGGACCCCAGTACGCTGCTGGAGCCGGGACTGGTTTAAGTCTGTTGTCTGTTTGCCGTCCGATGCTGCCTCCAGCTCTCGGACCGCCTGGTCCTCTCCTCCTCCTCCTCCTCCCTGTGAAAACAAGCCCCAGGGCTGAGCTGCTTCGTGGTCTCTCCCCAGCAGCCGGGACGAGAACGTGCCACGGCTCGGAAGCGCAATGCGTGACGCGAGTCCTGCTCTGGATCTCTGCTGTCCTACCCCTGGCTCGTCCGAGGGCTGGCAGGTTGAACGTCAGGGAAGGATTTTTCCCAAATACGTTGCCTCACATTTTCCAAAGTGGAAGCGGCGTGCGTGGTGGCCACCATGCGGGGCAGTTCCACAACTGCCTGCCTTCCCCGGGTGAGGCTGGGAGTTGCCAGCACAGGAATTGCTGATTAGCCCTACATCAAGGCGGGCATCCTAAAACGAGGAGGAAAACGCAGCGACGCGTTTGCAAATGGAGCCTGTTCTCAGCGCTTCGCTTATTTCCACCCCAGCCCCCTGCGGCTTGCGGCATTTCCCCGGCGTTTTCCAGGTCCGTGATGTTTCTCTCCTTAAACAACAACGCAGCAGTCGCTTTGCCCGATGTCTGTTCTCAGGCTGGATTTTATCTTGTCCTCTCTTTGCCTCAGAGCAGCTGCCAAGCTGGTTAACTCGCAGGCTCGCTGAAGAAGCCCCGGTCTCCTCCGAGCTGCCGGGCGGTGCGGGGAGCACCGGCGTTGTCCTGGGACCCTTGTTTTGAGTGTGGAAATCCTCGGTAGCTCTGCAGGAACGCGGGTCCTTCTGCTGCATTAACCGTAACCCTTTGGGGTGATGTTACAGAGGAAAATAAATAAAATTGGGCCGAGTCACGCCACAGGCAGCGCCGCCGCAGCCCGTGGGGCACCCCTGGCCGCTCTGCTCGCAGAGGGCTGGGAAAAGCCGTTCCCCGGGGTGGCTCGCACGGGTGGAGGCGGCGGTGGCAGCGGTGACACCGGTGGCAGCGAGGAGCTGCCTGCTGCCCTTCCCTCCCTCGCCTGCCGAGAGACCTGGTGCCACTGGCGCCGCGGCATCTCCCAGCCCGCGCCGAGCTTTCCCTCCCACGGATCCCTCGCTGCGGGGGTGAGCAGGAATCTGGCCGTCTGCTTGGATTTTTGGGCAGGCGGCGTGGCTGGGATCCTTCCCTGGGCTGGACTGACGCCCTGGATCCTTATTTCCAACCGGGGAGATGTTTGCCTTGTCCGTGCCGGGTTCCTTATAGAGAGCAGCAGAGGGGGGTGTACAAACGGAGCTTTCCGGAGGCTTGTACCTGATTCTCGATAAGCAATATATATATATATATATTTTTTAACGTAGAAGTCTTCAAACCGCTTCTGTTCTGTTCACGTTTGCAGTCTGACTGCGGCCGCGTGCCCTCGGTGGCTCGAAGCAATACCTGGGACGTTCGTTTACTTTCCCAAAGGGCAGCTAAAAGCCACGGGGTCCGGGTGACGTCGCGTGTCTTGGGTTGGCAGTGGCTGAGTGAATCGAAGCTCCCTCGCTCCTTCCTGATTTCATGTAATAACGTTATTCTGGAATTTTAATTTTTTGTTTTGTTTTTTTTTTTTTTTTTGTACGTCAAGATTTTGTAAGATGTATTTTCTATTTGGCTTTTGATCTTTTTGCTGGTTATTCGCTTGAAATGTTTTGTAGTGTGCCAGGGCAAACACTGCATTTCATTCTCGGTTTCATAATAAAACTGCTTCTCCAAGGCAATTCTGGGATCTGTCACTTTGATGCATGGCGCGGCCGCGGCGCGGGGCCGGAGCGTGCCGCCGCC
>JAVJGI010000042.1:3658497-3669308 GCA_035590275.1 Ibycter americanus
CTCTGCCGGTTGCCGTTGTAGCGGCCGGGGGGGCCGATGTGGCGCTGGCCCTGGGATTTGGGTCCTGCTCCCGCTCGCCGGTGCCCTGGGAAAGCCTGAAAGGGAAGGAGAGGGTGGGCGAGTGAGGGCGGAGGGCTGCGATCTCCTGCTGCCTGCGACCCCCCGATGCTGCATCCCCGTCTCCCCTTCCTGGGAGTTGGGGGGGAAGCTAAAAAGCAGAACCCCCAAAGCCCGCACCGCATGGACCCGTCACGGCAAGGCTGCCTTCTGCGGCGTTCCGGCGCCCTCGACCCCGCTGCTGCCCCTGAGTCCCGACAGCAAAGGGCACCTGGTGGCGAGGGACCCAACCCAGGAATCGGGAGAGGAGCCACGAACGCGGAGCAAGCTCCCGGCAGCGCCGCGCCGGGGTGCGGTTACCTCTCGTGGGGGCTGCGGAGGGCGGCTGCCGGCATTCCCCACGGCTGCCTCCGCCGAGGACGAGGGCTTCTTGCTCGTGGTAAGGCTCGCAGCGGAGGCAGAGGCACAGGCGGGGGCAGAGGGAGCAGGGGCCTCGCTGGCACCGCTCAGGGACGCGGCTGTGACGGAGCTGCACCGCGATCGGCTGGAGTAGCTGTTCTTTGGATGGGAAACTGGAAGAGAAACACCTTGAAAATGTGCGTTTGAAGGGACCCCCACCATTCCCACTCCGGCCTCCGGACCCTGCCAGGTCCAGCAGGGCTGGGGCAGAGGCACTCCCGGCTGGGGACAAAGGCTCGGAGGGACAACAGAGCTTTTTCCAGCACGATGACGCTTTGGCTGTGTGAACAGCACAAGCGCTGGTGCCACACAGCCAAGCTCTCGACAGCAAAGAGAACAGGCACAGACCCCTCCTGCCAGCAGCAAGGGGAGCGCTGGCTCCTCTCTCCACAAGAGGAAACAAAATGCCCAAAGCCGAACGCTCCCAGTTCCACCGCTATCAAGTTTTGGGGCACAGGTGAAGGATTTTGGTCATGGCAGGGCTGGCAAAGGGGTGGCTGTTGCCTCGGCTCCTCTCCGACTCCCACCCGGCTCACCTTGGCCGAACGAGGCGATGCTCTTCTTCAGCGCCTCGAGGTCGCACGTGAACCGCGCCACCCTGCCCAGGTCCTCGTCGTATTTCCGCTCGCTCACGAAGTGCTTCACAGAAAAGGCAAAACGCACACGTTAATTCCGTCCCTGCACAGGAAGGGAAAATGGAGGTGCAAGCCTCCCATTTTGGCCCAGGAACAGGTATCCGAGTCGGGTGCTGCTTGAAAAAAAAATCTTGGTGAGAAGGCAGATGGCTACGACAACTTACAGAAATAGAAAACTGGATTTTTTTAAATTTTTTTTCCCAGCCCACACACAGCCTCCCCCAGCCTCGCTGCAGGTTAACTCAGCCCAACAGCAGCTCCCCTCTGCCCGTCTCTGGGGTCTCCGGACACTCCCAGGGACAACAGGTTTCTCAGCCGCACTAATCCTGCCACGGGGATGAGCAATTCTGGTTTTCAAACTGGAGTTTAATTGATGCAACTTCCCACTGACCTCTTGTGGCAGGAGCCGGCGTGCCGGAGAGCAGAAGCGTTTTATGGAATACAAAAGTCACTGGCAGGCAGCAGGCAGGCTGTCCCGAGTTAGGGGGAAAGGCAGAGGTCAGCCTGCCCCAGCGGGGGGGTTTCACCAGGCTCCGAGCACAAAGCTGCAGCCTTGCCGTGCCCCCCGCTCCCTGCCAGGCTGCGCGCACCGGAATTAACGCCCGGATGATGGGTTGTTGGCTGAAGTTGTTTTACAAACCAAATATTTTAAATTAAGGTGTCCCGTTATCCCGCTGCGTGGCTGCGGACAGCAGCGTGCAGAGCACTGGTGGTGAATTCCAGAACTATGGATGCAAGGAAAGACTTGCGCACGACACAAAATCGCATTTGGGAGCGTCAGAAACCCAGACGGTTACCGCAAGACTGATACGAGCGGAATGGAGAGGATAAGGACCAAGGAAACGATTCCAAGAGAATGAGGTAACCGCAGAAGGTGGCCAGCCCAGTGACCAAGAAAACCAGTAAGACATCAAGAGCCCACCAGGCTGGATTTGGGGAGCGGGTGCTGGGTGGCAGGGGTATAACTGGGGTGCACGATCTGGGGGAGGGGTCCCTCCTGGGAGGCACTCATCTGGAGCTCCTCTGCAGGTCGGATAAATAAATCCCTTATTTACACAGCAGATTGGCGACTCGTCTTCTGTGAGCAGGAACTTAGGGCTGGACCCTGCTGGGATGGCACCCACATAATTCCTACCGTGGACTGGGTGGCAGCTCCCTAATTCCTGCCAGCGCCACGTTTGGGTGAGATTAGGACTAGGTTGGATTAGGCGGAGGCGGAATGAAAAGCTCACCTTTATGTCAGCTCTGAGCTCAACCAGCTGTTCCTCCGACATTCGCACTGCCACATCAGTCATCTTCTTCAGGGCTTCTGCCTTCTTCTGGCGGCTGACGAGAATTTCCACTGAAAAACAGACCGTGGCTTAGGCAGCGTCGACACCGCCCCAGCCCACCCAGCGTGAACCCACCCCAGCCCCGCACACAGCACCTTACTGGTAAACAGTGGGTTCCCCTGAGTCCCCTCCCAGACAGCTCTGTGCCAGCTGCACAGCAGCCCTGGTGCCCCCCCCCAGAAAAAAATTTAAGTTTCCAGACACAGACTGAACCTGAGCTGACTCGAGAGGGGCACAGCACGCAGCTTTGGTAGAAGCTTTGTCGTCTCCCCTGGGCTAACTGCTTCCTCGTCACCCCCTGAATGGTGGGGCTCAGTGCTGCTGCTGTGGGTGTCCCTGTGGATCGCCTCCTGCCCACACCAGGCGAGCTGAGGATGCCCTTTCCAGCTTCCCAGGAATGCTGAGATTATCAGGAATAGCCTCCCATGGAAATTGCGTCCCACCCTCTAACGAGGGCGCAGAGCAGCGGCCTCAGAGAGGATGGTTTGTGTCAACCATGTCAGGCAGCAAACGTAAACCTGTCACGATATACGTGGCTACCTCAAGCCACGGGGCAAGTTTTATCTGGGTACAGAATCACGTATTTAGGGACAGCGTGAGCAGGAGGTAAATCACAGAAATCTGCTGGTGGGGGGGCTGCTCTCCAGAGCAGCAACACCTACAGCTTTTCAGGTGGGCACTTGTTGGGAGAAAGACAGAGTCTTACTTGCTTCTGCTTTCACTTTGTCCATTTCAGCCAGCAACGCCACCTCCCGATCCATAAGGCTGGGGGGAAAGAAAAAGAGAAAAAAAACAAAAAAAACACAGAAAACCAGAAGAGATTTTAGTATTAAACAAAGAAGACAAGGAAATCCTACTGCAAAAACAGCAGCAGGAGGGTTTCCAAGTGTGCCAGGCAGCGGGGAGGGACCTGCAGATGGCAGCAGGATCCCACCGTGCCGCACACTGAGCCTCGGCTTTTGTTCTGGAAGCCAGGAGTTGTGTGCGGGCTGCGCTGGCGTGGAACTTGCTCAAGCTCGGGTCAGCAGCGCTCCGGACAACCCGCTGGGTACATGGTCACCTTACTCCGATAAAGTCAGAGCCACCTTGGCAAGGGGAGAGGGAGCGGTAGCTGTGGCGCTGGGGGAAGTTGTGCTTTGCTGGACTTTATCACCGAAAAAAAATAGGGCACGATGTTTTAAAGAGTCACTTAAAATAAAAAAAAACTAAGCAGCTGCAGAGCAGGATGAGGATGCACGATGGCAGGAGTGGGATGCCGGGCATTCAGGCACCCGTCCCCTCCAGGGCAGCCTCTCGGGTGCCGCGTTGTGAAGGCATCCGACTGCAACGCTTTGCTCTTACGCCCTCATTAGCTTATTTAAGCCAAGCGAATCGGTCCGCTAATCCAGAAACCTGAATCCCGGCACTCTGTGCCACTTCTTGGGATGCCAAGAGGGCCGCAGGACCCACACAAGAGCGGGCACAGCCTTTCACAGGGTGCACCAGGTACAAGGACACGACCTCCCGCCAGATCCCACCGCACAGCCACCCAGAGCTACCCAGGTCCACGATCTGGGAGTCTCTTTCCATCTGAGGATTTTTTGACCACAGAGGGAACACCTGAGTGGGTCACAGCGAAGCATCTCCGCTCACCAGGAGGCTCCAGCTTGCCTCAAGTGTGTCTGTTGCCATGAGACCGCAATTCCCCCCGGGCACCACGGCAGCAGCCTTTACGCAAGCAGAACCGCACAGCTACCGGCTGGCCAAATTTAGCAAATGCACAGATTATGGAGCACCCTCCGGGAAGGTAGAGCAGCCAGGGAGCTCCCCACAACCACCGCTGCTGCCGTGCAAAGAGGCCTCTTGTCCCTGGAGACGTGCGCACTGAGTAACCCTGCTTAAGGCAAAAGCTGAAGAAATACCAGTCCTCCCATTTTGGACAGGGGCAGGTACTGGTCGCAGCTCTGTTCTTCATCATAAGGAGTCCAAAGCCTCGCAGACCCCCTCCCTGCAAATGCTTTTGTGCTTCCCTCGCAACTACACCTCCGACGTCCTCAGCCCTGCACCGCCGCAGCTCACCTTCTGCCAGCGGCTTGAACGCATTCAACATCCAAGCCTATTAACAGGGTTCATTTCGGTTTCTGCTTGCTAAATATAAAAGCCGAGTCTTCCTCTCACATGTTAGCTGTGTGATACTTGCAGCACAGACACTAAATGGTACTCGGAGAGAGGAACCAGCAGTGCACAGGGTCAGCCCTTCAACAGCAACCACAAGCTTTTTGAGCGAGAAAGGTTCGCTTGAAAATGGGAAGAATATTTATTTTAGCGACCGTCTGAAAGGGAAGCCACAGAGCATCTGAAATGCAAACTCAAACCACCGCTCCCGCTCCTCTGCATGTCAGAGAGGGCTGAGGCAAGATCAATTTAAACAATTCCCTCTGAACAGCAGCTTTGACATTTGGCTTCTTCTGTTGATTTATCGCTCTGTCCATCTGCCTTTTCAGGGCAGGAATTGTTTCTGCTCGTAGCACAGCAGGGGCCTGATCCAGGTCAGGCACACTCAGCCCAACTGCACAAATACAACAACGCGTGTCAAAAGCTACGCTAATAAGACTTCACCTTGTTTCCAGCCATCCCCTGAGCGGCTCAACCTGGCTCCGCAACGCTGCCCGGCAGGGTAAAGGGAGATACCCCAGCTGCCTCCTGCCCAGACCCACGTCAGCAGCAGGAATCCCCCAGAGCTCGGAGAGAATCGGGTGGGAATGTGGCCTTAATGATTAATTAAAGTGCAGGAACAGCCTTGCGGCTCTCGTGCTGCAGAACTCGGCTGTGCCTCACCTCGCCCCAGCGCCTCCTCCCTGAATACACAGGCGCACACCCAGCTCCTGCGGAGCCAGCACCCACCTTAACACGGGCCATTTCGGGCTTTCTCCGCCAGGCTGCAGGCACACACGCACGCACCTTGGCACAGATCATAGCTTGCGTCTCTTTGTAATTTAATTTACTCAGCAGAGCTCAGCTGGAGTCCTTTACCCAATTTTACAGTTGGGCTGGTTGAGGAACAGAGGTCAAGCGGCTTTGCCTGAGGTTCATGTGACGAGTGACTCGGATCAGAACTCGCCGCTCCTCCATCCCGCACGGCTTCTCGTCAAACAAACTCACTTCCTTCTGCCAGATCCGTTTGGAAACATGCCTGCCCTTCTCGACTGCTCTATCCTGGGATGAGACCCCACGCAGGACGGAGAGCACGCCTGCCCCTGCTAGGGAGGACTGGGCTGTAAGGACATTTAAGAAGCGCACGAGGAAGAAAAAGGGGAAGCAGATAAAGCGGTAACTGCTGAAGGTGAAACGATGCCAAATACTCAGTTGTGACCCAACTGCTAGAAGAGACCGAGCTGGCTCGCAGCTGAGAGCATCCAGCAGCACCTGCAAGATACTGTCTGTTCGTGCAAGACACCAGCTGTTTGCCCAAACACACTAAGGGGTTTGGGGTCAGTTTTCCTCGGGGCTGAAACACAAGGATCTCAAAGGCTGACTGCAATCGAAGGTGGCTGGCAGCGTGCCTGGCAGCTCTGCCACAAGGAAGGCAGGGCGATCCGCAGCACGAGGCGATCTCAGCAGTGGGAAAGCCCAGACCCTGCCTCACAGCCACCTCAGCGCTGAAACTGAACTTACCCGCACCACTCGCAAAGGTTCGGGGCTTTTTCCCCCCCCTCGATGTGCTGTTCTCCCTGTCAGCAGATAACAAAACACTCAGGAAATTAAGGACTACCAGGATTCTCTAGCTCAGGTTACCCCATCACCTCCAGCCCAGAGCAGCAAATCCCCTCCACATAGGAATCCAAAGCAGCTACTGCTACATGTGCCACTCAAACAGGATGGATTTCAGAGACTGAGACAGGCACGACCCCAGCGTTAAGAGTCTCCTCCTTCACCCTCTACCTACCTACAGACCACAGGTCTAACATAAGCACGTCATCTAGTGAGAGAAGATGAAGGTCAAGAGCTCTAGGAAGCCTCGCTGATTAAAAGGACACCCGAAGGGCAGCCCTGACAGGCAGATGTTAAACCAGTTCAAGCTTTGCTACTTAAATATCCTGTTTCAGTTGATCAAACCTGCTTTTAAACCAGGTTTTCCTTCGGTAGAAAGCCAGCTGGAGAGGCAATTCAGCAAGAGGATTTAACTATCGGATCCTGCCTTGTGCCGTAGGATTTAAAAATACACTAATTGTTCTCTGGGTCACGAAGGGAGTTGGATAAACAAGAAAAACAACCACAAAAACGCGAAGGTGCAATTTACACCTCAGCTCGCTGGCGACTGCATCACTTCTGGGAAAAGGAAAGTGAATCTCCTTCCCCGGAGCCCCGGCTGCAGAGTCACCGCTTATCAACCGCACAGACCCGGCAGCCTGTTGGGCACCTCCTTCACTTGGCATTTGCCAAAGGAGGTTCCCAGTGGCCCCGTTCCAGGCAGGCACTCGCCTCCCCACACACGGAACCGCGTGTCCTGCTTCGCTCGCTGCGGCTCGGCTCACCGGAGCAATGCTGCGGGACCGGACTTGAGTCTTTAACCTTTCTGAATGTGACGCAAGTGTTTTATAGATGATAACTAAGTCAAAGGGTGAGGAATTACTTGTGTGGAACCAGACACGTTTGCCAAAAGAATGACATTTTCCACATCAGGGAGAGGTTTTTTACAGATGTTCTAACTGTATAGAAAGGCAGACACACAAAAAAAACCAACTTAAGAACAAAAACCCACTGCACACAGTGATAATATTGAATCAGTATTGACTCAGTAGACAAAGCCAACTAACAAAGTACGAAATATTCGTAAACCCAAACTTCTGTTAGGGCTACAAACCCCTCAGCTATTGACAGGTTAAATCCCCTTCCATTGCAGCTTTTCCAAAAGATGGGAGGTGCTGGGAGCTCCAGTTCCAGCTTGGAGATCACAGCTCAGCACAGAAACACAGGTCAGGGCACACGGACACCTTTAACCCTACCCCTCCAGTTTGGTCCAGTCTCCTCAGGTCAGTTTAAAAGCCATCTATAAACATTTTTGTCAGGATTTTTAGTACAGGCTGAATGTAAGTACAGGACAGCATTCCACTTACTTCAGGAGAGCACTTCCCGGTGGCAAAGTTCAACACGAGTACAAGAAAAAGTCCAGGCTGAACAACGAAATTTGCTGAAAGGCTTTAGAATACAGCTCCCTACATCACTACCACTAAACACTCTTGCCTTTGGGGCCAGATACACTTTTCAGACGTATACAGCTTTTGACACAGATTTGCAAGTCTGCCAAATATCTACTTTAATCCTTCAGCAGGATAGCAGCGTTTTAGTTACTCGTCAAATGTTACTCACTTCAGGCAAGGAGAACTCTTGGGCAGTTTCTTATGAATATTTCTTTACCCAAAGCAATCATATTTGTATAACCAAGAAGAACAATTTCTTGGTAATAGATTGGGTCAGCCAAGACGGGGAGTGTATCTGATGTTAGGCCTTCTGGAATATTATCTTAAAGCACTTATCCCAACCAATAAAGACGTTCATTAAAAAAAAAGACCTGATTACACTCATCAGGAACATCATGCCCAGTACTAAAAGCTTGGCTTAGAACGGGGGAAGCAAAGCTGCACAAGATGATCTTTAATGTGTACTTAGACCTTCAGAAGGATCCCTCTCTTCCATGTTATATTCAACCATAATTGGAAGATTTCAGATACGAACGTTTGTTTCTAAAAGACAAATACTACTGCACCCTGAGCTCCCGACAGCTCTCCTTCCAGCACAGCTAACAACAGCACCTGACAGTACGTTATCTGGAGAGTTCCTCATCTTACCTGCGTCTAAAATGACTTTAGGATGGTCAGGACAACCGTCTCGTACAGACATGGAGCCCCAGTTCATCAACGACCCTGATGGACACACCAAAGCCTCGACCAGTCTATCAACACCCCACCGCACGTGTGGGACAACAGCTGGAACCACAGGCCTTGCAGAGCTGCCTCCTAAGAACCGCGGAGGACGGGACTTCAGACTCTGGTTTATTCTTTACGCCGCGCTGAAGAATAGTGCTTGGGCAGCAGGGCACACACAAGCAAGGCATTAACCTGCCTAGAAAGCTGAAATCTTATTCCAAATGTATCGGTCTTACACCTTAACACCTGGATCCGTCCCTACATTTAACTTACCTACTCTGCAGTTCAGCAAAGGCCTGCTTCATCTTCTTAATGGAAGCATCCATTTCCTCCTTCACCACGACCCGGTACCGAGCCAGTGAAACGGTGCAGCGCTGGAGATCCTTCACTGATTTTTCAATATTAGAACCTACCAAGAGACAGAGTGAACTCAAACAGCCGTGTCAATCACACTGCTAAATCCTCCCAGCAGGGATACATCTAAAGAAGTCTTCCCCTCTTATTTTAAAACTATACACTGCCTGGTTTTAAATTTTTCTTTCCCTTCCCCATTACAAAGGCACTAGGTTCAGCAGGGACACTCTGAGGGATTTTCTTATTGGGGATAGTTTTCCCAAGGCTTGTAGAATTTCCTTCTATGGGCAGGGACGTCCCTCTATGTTTTCAAATACGTGAGAGAAATCAAACGCATCTGTGAGTTGCTTTTGTGTTAGGGACTGGAGACAAGCGAAACGCGGTCTACTCCGAAGACCCACGCACCGTATCGCTAAATGATATGAACCGACTGTTCTCCTGGGGAAGGGAATTATCTAGGAAACTAAATTTAAGGTTATTTCCTCAAATGAGGAGATGAAAGGATTGGTTATCGCTGCCAAGGTTAGTCCCCGTGTCTCAGCTTGCCAGGAGGGTACACCACCTTGCCCACGCTCTCCGGAGCGCAGTTGTCCCCCTGCCAAGCTGCGTTAACAACTGCTCGTTACAGCTTTCCCATGCAGCAGGGAGGTGAACCACCACCACCTCATCTCCCTAAGCTAAGTACAATAACCGTGGTCACGGTCGGGGTCTCTGAGGTCCCTCCTGTCCCCACTTGTTATCGTAAGAACTCAGCTGTGGAGAAAGCATATGAAAGAGAACGGGAGAAAAAAAAAAAAAAGATCCAGTAGAAGGAGGCTGTCACTTCTTGTAACAGGACTGGTCCGAACTTCTGGCCTTTCTACAAATTCTCACAAAAGATGAGAAACCACCTAAAGGCTCTGTGATGGAGCGCAGAGAAGAATGGGCTAAACGTATGCAGCGAGACTGGCTGCTTCCTCCCCTGCTTCTCTCACACATATGGGTTTGCTGCTCCAGGCACTACATCTAAACTGCTGTCAAGATTCCTGCTGTGCGTAGGGAAGAGGAGGAGTAGAGTGCAAGTTACTGGCCAGATAATAAGAAGCATGTTAACTCGCATTAAAATCAAAGTCCACTATGGCTCAGCGCTGCATCTGTCAGTGACACCGCAGACGAGGCGGTGAGAACTTGGCCAGCAGCAACCTGCTCTGACACCGGAGAGCGCGCAGACCCTCAGGGCCTTACCGAGCTTCTTGTTTGCAGGTGAAACCGGAACATCTTCCAGCCGCGTTACAGACAGGGACGCAGGAGTTGAATTGCTCGCTGTCGATCTGGACAGAGACCTGCTAGCGCTCCTCTGCTCAGGCCGCTGTCTGAGAGATGAAGGGCTCTGGGAAGGATGCATGATGAGCGATTTTGTGTCAAAGTCTGCTATTCCATTCTCTAGTTCAGGCACTGCTGTAGAAAAGCACACTCGTTTAAAGGGGAACGCGAAGAGGACAGCAGAACACTGACCGCCTCTTTACCACAACCAGAAAAAAAAAAAAAAATAAATCAGAAATCAAGGTGAGCTGCTCTTTCCTGAAGAGCCATCCAAACAAATCAGTATTCAAGGCTGACCCAAAACAAAGAAGGAACACAAAAAGGCAAGAGGCAGCTCCTCTGCTTTTTTAAACACTCGGTGCCCGTCTCCTGCGCTACTTTATAGAGACTAACCTGTTCGATCAGGCATGTCTGGTGCAGCAGACTCGCAATCCTCCAGCTCTCTGGCATCAATTGAAAGTGCATCCAAACCTTCGCTGAGCGAGTCCACAGACTCCGTGTCGTGGGCACAACCGTTGACATGGAAACCGTTAATTCCACCCTTCTCTGAGTTTGCTGACTGCTCCTCTTCAGTGGACACCAATTTACCGGGGTCTGGGAGGCCAGGGCTCGATTCAGCTTGCGGTTTCGGTTTGGTTTTCTTCTTCTTGTTCTAAGGATTAAGTATCCACATCACAAAGGGGTGGGGGGGGGGGCAACCCACCAAAGTTAACCTTAATTCCTGACGGGAAAATTAAGCTGATGCTTACTGGCTGAAAGTAGCTTAA
>JAVJGI010000042.1:3669408-3688055 GCA_035590275.1 Ibycter americanus
CCCCCCCCCCCCCCCCCCCCCCCCCCCCCCCCCCCCCCCCCCCCCCCCCCCCCCCCCCCCCCCCCCAACCCACCAACGTTAAGCTTAATTCCTGAAGGGAAAATTAAGCTTATGCTTACTGGCTGAAAGTAGCTGAATTAAATGCTTTTTCAGCCAGCCTGGCTGTTGATCCTATTAACAGTAGGAGGGATTTATTCAACAATGAGGACAGATACAGTGGCATTAATGAGGCACGAATACATTATCCTCTCCGACGGTGTACCAACAAGAGCGGTGCGCTGGTCACCAGGTGAAGGCTGCACAGAAGTGATGGGAAGCAGCGGAGAGGTTTGTGGCTGTAACCCAGAGCACCAGCCGGGTCGCTGCCGGGGGTGCTCCGGGCCAGCTGCCGCTGCCAGGGTGCTCTGCGACACCTCGCTCCGCTAACACTTCCCTCATTTCCCAGCACAGGGCTGCTCAGGCACATTACCCCCCCTCCATTTCATGCTGGTGCTTTTCACGTATTCAGAGGAGTCCTTTTGAATAATTATGATTTTATTCTTCTCCTGGTGGATTTAGATATTATAATACCAAGAACTGAAACTTTGCAAATCTTTATTTAACCCTTTCACAGAGGTCTGAGCAAAGAACTAGGCAAAACACTCGAGAAAGCTTATGTGACAAAGAAATATATTTCCACAGAGCTCAGCATTAAACGCAACTGTTCAGCTCCAAAGGTTACCGATGAAAAATGGAACAGCATGACTATCTGAACAGTGAATTACAGAGCTCTGTTGAAATAAATGGACCTGATAAAGATTTACTCCAGCGTGGGGCTGTGTGCGCGGATTAGGGGTCCTGTAGAGGGTCAGCAGAATAAACGCGACTGCAAGGACAGAAAGTCTAGAACCTTTTTTTCAGATGCCACATGCGAGACAATGTGTCTGACAGCTAAATTAAATGCAAATGTGGCGAGAAGATGATGTTTACAACTTGCACTGAAGTTACCCTGTAAATCATTGCCCTGAACAGCGAGGCACCTGATAACCTAGTGATTATCTCTGTGCATCAGTTCTGCTAACATCAATATACACGTTTGCTCTTCGGTTTCTTTTCCCATCTAAATCACAAGGAATGCCTACCATTCTCCATAGTCTAAATCCTCAAAACAAAAAGATAAATGCCTTAGCAAAGTATACTCAAAATGCGTTACCTTTTTTTTGCCTGTTACAGTCCATTCTTTCAGTACTTCACTGGCATTGCCTGAAACAAAACGCAGTGATGAGCAGTGGATGAGGCACCCACTCCAGCTCTTTCCCGGTCACGTGGAAGTGCCTCCATACCTGGAGCCAGCTGTAACGCTTCCTGCAGCTAAGTTTCAAGTCTCTTAGCTGATGTAATAAAAGGATCGGTTTCATTTTTGCTTTGGGAACACACTGCTGAACGGGACTACTCCCTTACAACGCAGTGCCAGCTCTTTCCAGGAAACAAACAAACAAAAAAAAGAGATAAAAGAAAAAAATCTTTTCTTTGGCTCTGTCATACTAAAGGTTTAGGTACTTGGAAACCTGCTGGAGCATGTTCTGAACTCAAAGGTTGCGTTCAGGTCAGATATCTGCTGGCCTTCTCTCCCCAGAGAGACCAGCTGTGTCAGGATGCCCCCAGTCTGAGGAATAGCTGTCATACCTTCTGTAGGCCAGAGGCAAAGCGCAGTTGTCAGTGATGGGCAGCATGGAAATAAGAGCTGCAAAGCGACAGGCGCTGTCACCAGCAACAGCCCGTTTTTCCAAGGTCAGAAAATCCATCTAATGCAGCAACGCCAGCCAGACCCAAGAGAAGATTTGTGAGCCAGGTTTCAAAGTACAAACAGCAAACTATCGAAGCCGAAGACACTCCCATTTTGTACACATGAACAAGAGTTTCTGAAATTGAGTCTCAAGCCTCCTTTATCTGAAGAGCTATCAAACGCTTATCTCTGCCTTGACCCCCAGTTGAACAAACACCAGCTAAAACTTGGGAAGAGAATCATCTGTTAGTTATCTTTGTGGACAGAGCCTGTAGTTGGATGCGCCGAGAAGCTACACGAGCTTCTGCTACCTGGTGCACTTAACCGCGCCCGGCCCTTTCTGCACGAAGGCTACTGCTGCTTCTGAAGCAGGACCACAAACAGGGTACGTACGGGTGACGAAGCCGCAAGCCCCGCCACAAAACCAGCCGCAGTTACCTTCCATAAAGGCTTGCACTGTTTTGTCCACACAGTTGTCAAAATGCTGCAGCACAAGGACAATCTCATTGTTGCTCCTGTTGGGGACTATCGCACGCACGGCGCTGATCTGGAGGGAAGGAAACAGGGTAACACGTAAACCATTTGCTTTATCCCACACGGAGCCTACAGCAACCCTTCCGCAAGCAGTCTAAAAACCGTAACCAATGACTTCCTTATAAAACTTTAATGTGCCAGGACGATTTAGCCTGAATAAAATTTTGCTTTTGACAGAGCTGCAGTTGGCTCCCAGACAGAAACATATTTCATCTCAGAGAGGAGATGAAGATATAGCGTTCACGAGCTCTTCCATGGCACACGGTGAGTTAAAGTCTCAGAAGACACATTTACCTTCTCCTTCATGTTTTCAAAGGTTCCTCCTTGGGCCATCACAGTATTGGACTGCACATCAAAAATAAACCCAGATGGATCTGTGAAGACAAAGGAGAGGGAAGCTCTCTTCTGAACAACAGGCACCGAGAGACATTTTATGAAGCAAGAGGTCAGCTCCAAGTTGTTACTTTGCCAAGGAGAAAATTGAAATCCTACAAACGTGCGGCGCTCGCTGCCTAACTGTCATATGGTTAGCAGAGGATTATTAGCTGCTGCGAGTAAAACAGTTGATATCCCAGCCTTGTTTAAGGACCAATCTGGTTTGCCAGTGCCCCCCGCTCAACTCATGAAGCCTATCCACTCCTCAGCTCTGGGTCAGTTTAAACCAACCAGCCACGGATCAAAACTGCAAGCCAAAAACCACCAGCCCCAACCAGGCTGGCGAGCGGGACAGAGGATCGCTGAAGCGGACCAGTACAGCTCCTCCACTTCCATATTAATCTTTTACTAAGCCCAGCAATAAAGAGTTAACAAAAGCGCTAGAGCCTTCAAGCAGCGTGTTTAACAATTTCCTCCACCTGGAGATACAAATGGCAAGCAGACTGATAAATGGGTTTGAAGATCCAGCAGCTTGTGTTCCCTGCCAGCTATGATCTCCAAGGTAATGCTTCTATGTTCCAAAAGAGACCCATAATTGAGACAGCCTTCACCAACAGGTTTGCTCCCTGCCAGCGAGCAAAGGTCACATAAATCTGCAGGCCCTACCGTTTCACCGAGAGATCCTTACGAGCGCCTGGTATCACAAATTCACGCTCAATTTTCCTGCCGAAGGTCTGAGGCAGGCTAAATTTCGGGTTTGCTAAATACAAGGGATATAGCTGTTGGTAGACGTGTTTTACCGTGACAGAACGTATTTCAAACCGGTATTTTAGCTGCAGTTGGTCCCAGGAAGAACGCGTGTCCCTGGGCAGGGACCAGCTGCAGGACCCCAGGGGTTTTCAGCGCTCCTTTTCCGCATCACCAAGCGCTTTCCAGGGAGTCCACAGGCAGGCACAAAGCCACTGGCAGATGTCCTCAGAGGGCATTTGCCTGCGTGTGCTTTGCTTTGATGCCTCGAGCCCTGCACAGAGGTCAGAGACCACCAGCTCCTCTGCAAAGCTCCTCAGCTGGTGGCTGCCTGGTGGCTTTGGGGACCACCTGGGGCAAGGGACACTTCCAGCAGGCCAGGGTGCTCTGCGGGGACGCTTGCTCGGTCACTGCCCTTTGTGCTTTAGCTCAGCTGATATTCCAAGCTGCTGATTCATGTTCTTTCCCTCACCTCCTCTAAATAACTCGTACGCGATTTGGAGACACACCATTGACTTTCGCAGTTCCCAGACATTGATGTAGCATTTAAACCGAGATGCCTCCAAATACAGTGACAGAATTGTGAACATGATGGAAAGGTCAGCCTCTTATTAAGGCTACAGATGAACGGTTAAATTCTTCCTCACGCCATCCTTACCCATTTCAGCCCCATGAGCAAGATTTTCTCAAGTTTCCCAAGCTCACAGAAGTTCGAGTTACCAACTTTCTAGTCCTTAATCTTGTAAATGGCTTTCAGACTCCCATCACCGAGTGAGAATTAGCAATCTTTTTTCAAAATCTTCCTTGCAGAGCAGCCACCAAGGACCCAGGTGCCAGGAAAGATGAAGTTCAGCTCCCCCATGCAGCACATTTTCAGCTACTCAATCCCATCCCTTTCCCACATCTCCATTTGCAGGGGACTGAGCTTGTCGGCACCTCGCTCTGAGCCGCTTCTCCAGCTTCCAGTTGCTTCGCCACGGCCCAAGTCCTCCCGGTGTTAAAATGTTTATCATGCAAAAATTATGCAACGGCGACTACGCCATATACATTTGATATTGCCCCTGAGCGCTCCCAAGCATCATTAAAAGGGCTGCTGGCACTCGAGTCTCTCATGATGGTGGGTATTTGCAAGAAGGGACAGAATTTAAAGTGCTCGTGCCCGCGTGGACAGAAGTCTGGCGGCCACCAGCGACTTCAAGATTTCTGAATTAACATCCTTGTGGGAAAGGAAAGCTCCTTCCCAAAGCCAGGGCTCAGACTGTGCGTGTCATGTCTGACATGACGAGTCAGTCAGACGCTCAGACCGATCGCTGTTGCATTAAAACATACACCATGCAGCGCTACCCTGTTGATTTGATGTGATAAACCCCAGAGACAATGCCAACGGCCTTAATTGCTTCTCTGTTCATAACGGCATCCTCCAGAAAAATGAGGTGGTAAGAAATCATTCATCCCAAATCATCTACTTTTTGCGTTTCAGTGTTGTTTATTGGACTAATCAATGCACGAGCTCTTAAATAGAAACACTAACGATGCCAGGAAGAATCCACCCTACAAATATCGGTCTGCTCCTCCCGTAACTCCGCTAATTAGTCCTTTCTGTATTAAACACGTGCGAGAATTAAAACTACAGACCTAACAGATGCCTGCTCCGCTTCGCAGGACACACGAAATAAGACAATTTCACACCCAGCACCTCGAGGAAGTCGAAACAGGGGCCACTACGTTCCCCTCCAGCTCCAAGCCGAGTCCTGGGCTCACTTTTGAGCCACAACAGGCAGTTGTTTCATAAGGAGACAGCGAAAAGAAAGAAAAGCACCAGCCTGACAAGCTACACAGACCTTGTCCCAACCAGCATCACAGAGGACGTTTTACGAAAGCGTACAGCAATATTACACGTACGCATTTAGCTCCTCCGAACCCATCCAGCACTTCATTCCCACCGCACCCACGTGGCAGCTCACGGGAAGTTTCCACAGTAAAATAGCATATGAAACAAAAAAAAAAAAAAAAAAAATCCTGTTCCAAATGTCAGGTTCAACCTCCCGCGCCAGCCAGGACACTTGCAGGCAGACGGAACAGCATACATGCTTAAAACGCTATGCAATCAAGATTCAGTTAAAGCGTGAAACATTTATAGACTCTGTGGCTTCTCAGGTCAACGGTAACCGCGCCGTCTCTCCCAGGGATAACACGGGAGACCTCGGCTAATGTGAAATAAAAAGCTCTTAAAGAAAAGGCACCTCACTGCTCGCTCAGAGCATCTCCAATTCGCTCTAATTACAAGCATCTTCAGCAGTCCCCGTGTTGTGAGAATCGGGAGGCGTCTGTGCCCAGGACTGCAGAGGTGAGTGGACAGGAATTAATGCATCTTCCCAGGACAGGGAAAAGCCAGGATATCATTATTCTATCGGTCTGTGCTTGCAGTCATACTGCCACACCGAAGTACCCACAAATATTGGGTGGGAGTGTGTGGGGGTGTGCGTGCAGGGGAATAAATCAGGATTTTCAAAAGAAGCGTTACAAAGCGAGATTACATCCGTGGGAGCCTCCCGTGGTTTCACGGCTCCCGGGGCGTCAGGCATTGCACTTGAAGCCAACAGACCACCACAGGCTACGTTTCACATCTCTCACGTGTCATGCTTTTCCTCACAAATTACATCAACACATACTGCTATTTTTTTTCCTTGTAAGAACAGTTCTTGCTAACAGGCAACAGAGGTACCAACGCTAAGCTCTCTCCTCGCAAATTAGAGAGAAGTAAGGACTAAACTGGGGTTAGAATCAATATTCCTGGGTTTGCTGCTGTCAAGACAATATTTCACCAATATCAGAAAAAACTACACGGAAACACTAACTTTCTCCATGATCCAAGGGGGAGAACATCACCACCGGACACCACCCCAAGCCCTCCCTTCCCCAAAATACATTAAGATATCTGAGCGGGTCCGCTGGGTCACTAAGCTGTACTTGCTCGATTTCTGTCCCTGCTCACTGCCTGGGTGCGTTCAAAGTCGGGGTTTCGTACCTCAATCAGCTGTTACGGAAAGTATTTTAATGCCCCAAGGACAGCCCTGTGATATTCCCGAGCCCGTGGAAGTGGCAGCTGCACTTCAGAGTCTTGCCTCAACACGAAATGCCACTTTCTTTCTTATTTTCTCAAACAGATTTCAAGGGGCCAAGCACACAACACTGCCTTCTCGCTCCAAACTCGATACAGGAAAGCGATCGGTTCACCGAGGCGTGGTTACAAAAAAAACTTGCCACGTTTCAGACAGAACAAGGCTACGTAGGCAAGAGATGGGCTCCCAATTGGAAGAATTTGTTCCGAGGTGAGCAAATTAAACCTTCCAGGCATCCGATCTCCAGCAGGAGCTGGATGGCAGCGGAAGAGTTAGCCCTTGTATTACAATGCCAGGCTACCTTCCCAGTATAAGGCCGTAATCATTTAAGGAAACAGAAGAGTGGGATAAAAAAAATAAATTAAATATGGAATAAAAAATAACTTCTTGCAAATCAACTGAAACATGCCCAAAGTTATGCTGCTAAAACTGGGTATTTCTGCCTGACACAGAAAGCGGGTATTTTTGCCACGAGGGCAGGAACCTGTATGGACGCAGCTCTCCCAAGCACCCATCCTGCTTCCCAGGGGCAGGGGCAGTGCTTGGGGCGGGGGTCTCGCTGCCCCCCGCAGCGTCACCGACCTGGCTGCGCCATTCCCGGCTGCTCCCACCGCTGCAGCTCTAACCGGCGCTCCGCCTTCTGCGTTGGACACAGGCAGTGAAGCAAGGCACTCAGCTTTCAGTGGAGCTCAGGCAGCGAAGCCAAACAAGAGAGCCATTAAGGTAATTCAAACTGCAGGACAGTCTTCCCCCTCCCATCTAATTTCCATCTACACATTTTATATAAAGAAAAAATAAAATTAAACCTGCGCATTTCCAGAGCATCACACTCAGCAGAGCGATGCAGCTGAGGTTCCCATGTATTCCTGGCATCACCCACATCCTCGTACCGCACCCCAGGATCCCGTTTATCAGGTTACGGAACACACGCTCAATATTCGCCCTTCTGCATTTTCACCGTAACTCACGGCGAGCGCTGCCTTGCAGAGGAACTCCGCAACCTCCCGGTTTGCCGATTCTACCACAAGTTCTCCGGACACAGATAGAGAAAATCGCTTGCAACCACCCCAATCTGCAAAGCCTGGTTTCTGCAGAGCACTATCTTCTGCTCGACTGACACGTTGTTAAACAGAGTACGAGCTTCAAATGAAATTTCTCCCACATTTAGGGTTTTTGTAAAGGCTCTGGTGCTTAGCACCGCTCCAGCTGACACCCTCCCTTCCCAGCGACAGACACCAAAGACCTTTCACCTTTACCAAATTCACCTAGGACAGTTTTCCATCAATTGAAATGGCTCCCTGATGTATCCAGATGAGTAGGAACCCGAGTGCTGTTTTATTCAGGAACCTGGCATGCCTAAAACCGCAGCTGATATCCGATGGAAACAAGATTTATGTGATTGCTTTGTATCCTGGGGTCGCCAGTCATTCCTGAGCCTGGTGGCTGCTTTCACTCAAATCAATTAATCGAGTCAGAAGGGGGGGATGAGAGGGAGCACACACGCTTCGTGTTGGGGAAAAACACAGAAGCACTAAGAATCCAAGATCACTTCAGACAGCGGCAAACCAACAAACCTATGAGACTCTGGGGAAGTATTTGTTTAGAGATCTGGCATCCCTGAGACCACCTTTCCTTCAAATTTCTAAATTATCCCTTATAGAATATACTAAAGCTGAAATGAGCCATCCAGCGTAACCCAGACATGGACCTACATGTGGATGCACGTTGTTGGATTTTGAATGGGGATAATTACATGACTGGTTTACAGATTGAACTGTTTTCTCCTCAGCATAGCTCTTTTGAGTAAAGAGTTATTTACAGCCAGTAACATCCAGGAGTAGAACATGATTCTGTGCTCAAACTTTGCATATACATTTTCGCAAGGCTTAAAAATACCCTTCTGAGTAGCTCAGATGTTCGCTCTGTTCTGTGGCACTTCTAAGAAGAAACAGGTGGGCTTCTGATTTGGTTTCAAAACTGCTGCATTATTAAAAATAGGTCTGTCTCGTTCCCCATCTCTCAGCACTTCTCAGCAGCCCTTTGTTACGCTGCAAAGGGGTTTTGTTTTGCTTTCAGGAAAAAAAAAAAAGAGAAACTGAAAAGACATTCCTTACCTGGCCAAGGTACACTCCTTTATAGAGGACTGGAAAATATTTGTTGACTACATTAACATTCTAGAGCAGCAGAAAAGTAGTAATTGAAAATTCAATCACAGTCCAAAGAGGACAGGGCACAGCCAGAAGAGTCTGCAGCTTTAACTCTCACCTTCCCTTATGTCCACACTGCCACCGCAACGCGGACTGGAGATGAGCCTGCTTAACAAAGCAGCGCGTATTTTATATCCCCGGTGGCGGAGCGAATTAAAGCCTACTCTGCATTCCTGCTCGGTGTCAAATATTTATGTCCAAGATCCCTTTACTTTTCTTTAGGAACCCAATACATGCCGGCGCTTCCCAGCGGGCTCTCTCTATGACACACTCAGCCGAACAACACCGAGAGCAGCAACTCTGCCCGGCTTTCTCGTTCGGCCGGGGATTTGCCAAGCCCCTGAATCCCCTCAGAGTAACAGCTTCCCGTGTTTTCCCCCGGTTGTCTCCTATAGATTTCTCTTGGTGTTCCCCTACCCAGACCCGTTAATTCTCTTCTGCTGTTGCGTGTGGAGAGAAAAAACACACCTTGAACTCAGCACCGACGATTGCTGGGCTCCAGCAGCAGAGAGAAGCCAATTTCTTAATGACTTGGACTGAGGCTTCTGAGAGCACAGATACAAACACAGTGTTTTAAAAATCACTCAAAAATTATCTTATACAGTAATTTCCATAACTGTTACTAATTGCTTTGAATCATGTATGGATCTAGCTGTCAAAGGAGGGCTGGGCTCCTCAGGTAGACACCGTTTCTATGCCAAAGCTGCGAGGAAAAAAAATAAAAAAAAATCTACAGAGAACAAAAGCTCTTCTCTTGAGGTAGAGGACATGAATTGTCAAACCCATTCGCCTTAAATTATTAATTAGTAGTCAGTTCAAATAAAAAGAAAACCGTAACCCTCAACCCCCCTTCTCCCCCCACAACACACACACTTTGGAATTAATGTTTCACACACGACAAATAAGATCCCTCCCTGAAATAAGCTGCTTGACACAAGAATGGCTTTGCCACTTATAATGCAATGGCAGAAACAGGAGAATCAGCCTGTGCGTTTGAAGACAAAGCAAGGGAAAAGGCTTCTCGCAAACTTGCTCGTTGCCCTTCTGTAGCCGCCTCGAAGGAAAAAGATTTAAATGGGTCTGGTTTGAATTGCATCCCCAAGAGGAAAGGACCTGAGCTGAGTTATCCCACCTCGATTCCACTGCTTGTTTCTGAGCTGGATTCCTGGCAAGCACTTGCCACAGACAGGACAAGCAAGTCCAAGACAGAAGCCTGGCCTGAACGCTCAGCATCCACGGGGCACTGAGAGGGCAGACGAGGGCTGCCTCAGGAACAAGAGCTGCGCTGGAATAAATCCCATGAGGGACCCAGCCACCCCTCAAATCCATCCTGACCGTACCCCAAGGTCAGGACACAAGGGGAAGTCGCACTCCAAGAAAATAAAAAAAGTTTGGCTCTGCAACTAGTCAACTGTTAAATCTTTTTTTTTTTTCCCCCCCTCTCCTGATATCTGACTGTGAAAATGATGCGGTATTAACCTTATACAGGAACTCGTGAAATCAGAACTGTCCAGCTGGACGATTGAAATGTTACTAAAAATGTCACAAAACCCAACAGGTCATATGATGTCACTAAGAGAGTGACAATAAGCTGTCAAGTGACACCAGCAGCCTTGAAAGGAGTAGAGCAAAAGGAATTAACCCTTTTCCTAATTGATAACTTTGGAATCAATAGTGCTGTTTATTGGCATCTGATGATACCACGTTCACATGCATCTTACCTTTTGTATTTTGCTTTTTAGACATCTCACCGTGTTCGCTCTAACGTTCAGCTATACAGGAGCAGGGAGGGGGGCGGGGGGGAAGAAATAATAAGAGTCCTCGCCCTTGAGCAACGTAGCTGGCAGTTGCAATTCACACACCGCCTTGTATCAATGCGGGAAACGGCAGATAGCTGGTTTGGGATGGCAAAATCCCAGCTGCGAGGGCAAACGGGGTCTGGAGTTGTCAGAAATCTGCTGACAGGCCAGCAGAGCACTACAGCTCCTTCCTCTGAAAAGCAACTTCTTGTCAGGAAGCCTGACTGCAGCAGTTGGTATCGGTCTTTTCAGGTTCTGAAAAAGAAAGAAGTAAAAAAAAAAAAAAAAAGAAAGGAAATAAGAAAATTGCTACTGTACTAGCCAAGGCATACCCCGAGCCTCCCAGCTTGTCAGAGCTGTCCTGCTGATGGGTTTTAAGAGTAAAATCTGTATTTTGCTTGAAGGCGTGGTGAAACAACTAGCCAGAAAACAAGCGACATTAAATATAAAGCCACAAGATCCCTACAGACTCGGTACAGTTTCAACAGGCTCAATTCAAAGACACTGTCACTTAAGCATGCAAGTGGTAGAACCAGGGAGGTTTAGAACCCATCACACACAAAAAAAACCCAACAAAAAAAAAACCCCAAAAAACCATTTACATAAATGCCAGCATTTACGGACTAAGAGCCATCAGACAAAGCGGACAGAGAGCGTGATTCCTACACTCGGTGACAACACTCGTGACAGCACGAACTCTTCGATCTCTCGCGTGTTAACGCAACCAGCATCCCAGGGAAAGCAAAATTCACTTTGCTGCCAGCACAAGAAATTTTCAGTGCTTTCTCTGCTTATTTCAACACGGCACGAAACACAAGCCTCCCCCACCGAGGCGGCGCAGGGGCAACTCCGCGTGGCGTTACATACGTGTATTTTCCTTGCGTTCCTGCTTTAAGGAGCCAGCGAAAGCAGGGGCAGCAGGCACCACATCAAGTACGATGACAGGTTAAACAAAGAACAACAGGATACGCAAGGTAAGGAAACAATAGAGACCTCTCTGCCACAGCAAACCCGCCTAACCCCAAGGAAGGATCTGGCCCCCGTTACAAAACCTCAACGTATTCACAACAGAGCAGGGAAAAAACACCAAAAATTGCCATTTCGATATGTAAAACACAGGTATCCAACAACGCAAAATATTTCAGTAAACATCAGGAGACATTGTACATTTTAGCAAAACCCGCACGCTCTTGAAAATGAAATGACAGCATTGAGAAACACGCATCTAATTTGCTCCATTATTAATTAGAAGTTCAACTCCCAGCCACCCCGAGGATCAGGATTATTTTTAGGGATACGGTTCACAAGTCTGAGGAATGCAGCAAGGCTCCTGCAACACAAGAACCGGCGACACTGCCCCAGGGTTCATCGCCAGGCTTCTAACGAGCCTATTTTGATTTAAAAATAGACATTTCCTATCATTAGAATTTCCCTTTATTAGCTCCCCAGGAGTTCAAAACTTATTTCTAACCAGTGACCACAGCAATCTAAATCTGAGGCCGAGTCAATGCTCGCTGTCTACGCCAAAAAAAAGACTGTGCAAAAGAATTTTTTACCTGCAAACAGTCCCAAAACGAGAGGCGATTACAAACTCCTGCCTCGCCGCCTTCAGCTCTCCGAATTAAATGCCTTCATTCGTTTTGATGCCTTGAGGCACTAAATACCACCTCATAAAAACTGTGGCATTTGAAACTCTGCTCAAAAATAGAGAAGCCGAAGAATTTAGCGAAGGATTAGGCTGCCGTATCGGGATGTGAGCGGCTCCCGAGCTCGACGCCTGGAGACTGCCGGCAGGTCGAGCTCAGCCGGCCGTGCTGGCGGGGCCGATGTGCTTTGGTTTGCACGATTACACCCAAGTTTCACTTCCCTGCTTGACTGCTTTGTGTCCACGACCAGGAAACGCTCTGCAGGCAGCGTAGCCATCCAGCTGCCAGGAACCTCCGGTACCTCCTGTGATTTTAAGATAACGTCGGGTTGCGGAGAAGGAAAGTGCTCACCGCATTGACCTACGATGCCAGAGCCAAATGCCTTCGGTATATATTGCTCAGAGTTTTAAAAACAAACCAACCAACCCACCCCCACAAAACTGTGCTTTAGAGTCATCTTTATATTATAATTTTTTAAACAAAGACAAGCACGCTTTAATCCAGAGGGAGCGTGGAAACACACAGGTACTGACAAAAGGCTGTAACATCCCACTTGAGAGAACTTTACCTGAACTCCCTCAAGTTGCCTCAAACTTAATTCATGAAACAAAGGAACATTTAAAAACCGCCTCTGCATGTACGTCCCCAAAAGCAAATAACTGCAAGAACACTTCATTCAGACAGAGTCTGTAAAACAAACTGTAAAAAAAAAAAAAAAAAACAACAAAAAACCCAAAAGTTGCCAGTAAAGAAGTTATCAGGAAACCTCAAAAAGCCTGAAAAACACTACATCTTAACACCCAAGAAATACAGTTGTACCCACTTCAAAGGAGAAAAATGAACAGTAATTAAGTCTTGGGGGGAAAACAAACAACACACAACAGGTTCTGAATTACTCCTTGGCAAGCTGAAGTCTAAGCAGAAAAGTAATAAAATAATGGACAGGAAACAAAACCCCACTGATGTATCTGATGAGTAGAAAATGGCAAATCTTTACTCCTTGATGATGCAATTAATATTTCATCCGATATACCCCGCAGTGAGAATCGAGAGCCAAAGCAGCTCTGGCTCACGTCAGAATCGGGGTGCAGGCTGCTGTGTGACCTGCCTTTAACTCGGAGTCTCTCCCAGCGGATCGGCTGGAAATTTCACCACGGCTATTAGCCGGGAACCTTAAACAGATCGAAGGGGCTGTAAAACACACAAGCGTTTTTAAAACCCAAACGGAAATTTTAAGGCTGGTAAAACAGCAAAAGTTAACACAAGTTCAAATAAATTCGTTAGAGGTGGCGAGCTCCTCCAGATTAGGGCGATATAAGGCTTATACAGGGCACCGTACGCATCTATAGGAACAGTAAAGCATCGAGACAAAAACGTCAAGAAATCTACCTGCAGGATTAAAATAAAATATCGTGGTTCTAACAGAATTGACGGGGGAGCAATAAACCCTGCAGAAACCCAACTCCCTCTGCTACAGACAGAGCAACTAAACTCCTCCCAGAGCTGCCCGCATTCAGCCGACAACATAAAACTTTTCCAAATCACACGGGAAACGCACATTATTGTTAAACGCACAACTACCAGCATATTCCATCTAATTTAGAATGAAGGAAAACATTCGGAATTTTACAGACAAGTCAGAAAAGAAATGACTTCAAAATCCCCCACCCGCGGCACTGGCTTGCTCTGTCTAGATGGATTATTTCAGTAAACTTTCGGAACCCGATAGCTCCCTATTTGAAGGAAAAGATGATAAACAGTGAGAAATTTGTCTGGATTTTGTTTTGTTATTATTATTAGTCTACGGAAGATGCTTTCGCTGAGAAATCTGGCGTTCTGAAGAATAGATAAATCTGCTTCTTGGGAGGGTTTTTACTGCGGTGGTTCTGGGATCTCGGGCAGGCGGTGGGCTGTCCCCAGCCGCAGCCTCATGCCCAGCTGGAGCGTAATTCACGCCATACAGTAGCATCTGGCTAATTGGCTTTTGAGTTAAGTAGTCCCTTACCAAGCTATTTTAATCCTGTTGATCAAGCACGTAAGAGTCATCTCTGTGAGTACACACAACAGCATTTCGGTAGAATAAATTGTCCTGTTTGTAATTTATAATCATTCTCAAATAAAAATCCATTTTCCGAAACTGCAGCACCTCAGAGGACGCAGGTATTTATCTACAGCACAGCCCCCCACCCCGTAACACACCCACACGAGAAGGGAATTAATTTTATAGCATCTCCTGACAGGAAAAAAAAAAAAGTGACTATTACCCTAGAAATTCAGGAACTTATTCTACCTGTCATGGAACACTGCTTGGAGGAGCAGGTTTAATATGCCGCTGTGCACGGGAACACGCCGACATCCCAAATTCCTATTGCCTTTGCTGGGTGCTGCCGGCCCTAACTCAGGGCACAAGCACAGCCGGGTTTTTCCCGGAGCTCCGCTGAATCCCTGGGGAATTTACGCAGCACTGAAACCCTGAGACTGGGAGGTTTTTCTACAAATACCCGTTAAGTTACAGCAGACCAAAATAAGCCTGTTCATCCCTCATGTTCCACAGATGCCTCAGTCGTTTCTGTTTGAAGAACTAACTTTTTTTGCCCTGGACCAGACCACGGCACACATCAGGCCAGCGTTTTAATCAAATCCAGGCAGCTTTATTACCCTGCGTCTGAAAGGAAGGAAGCACACTGTTCAGCAGCGAGCGTGGCACAAGCTCGACCGTAACTTGGGGCTTTTTTTTTTTTTTTTTTTTTCCCCTTTTCCCCCGTCTCAAATCAAGACAATCAGTTTTCAGAAGCTCCTTCCACCAAACAATGGCTGGGTCAGAGCACGCAAGGAAGGAGGAGCACAGCCTCCTCGCCTCTCCGCGCGCAGGTCGGGGAAGGTCTAATACCAGCACCCACAGCCAAATCCCTGCCTGCACAAAGCAGCTTCTTTTTCTACCCTGGACAAATCCTTTCATGGTGCTGGATGAAGGCTCGTAAAATTGTACAATACAAAGAACCATTTTAGGATTGAAAAAAAAAAAAATAGTTTCTTAATATCACTCTTGGGGTTTGGGGTTTTCCCCCCCCCCCCAGTATTTCCTCAAGAATGAACTGAGCATTTAACCTCAGAGATAATTAGCTGTCTATATTCTGTTTAAATCCACACATTTATTGTTCTTTCACCAAATGCATTATGCAGAGCACGACTGGGCATTAGCTATTCTCAAACATCTACCTCTTGTAAGCTAATTGTGCATCGTTTTGCAGCAGGAAGAAGTAAAACTACATATTTCAGGTGACAAAACCTTCCCGTATCTACAAAACGATGCTACAAAACCCCGCTCGGTGTGTTTACAAATACTTAAACAAGATAAAAGAGCAGGCCACCGAGTTTTGTGTTCTTCAGGAGGAGGCTGCGGTGCAGGATTCCTGATGGGATGCTGTTTTCCATACTCACTTTACAGATAAACAGGTAGTGGGAATTGCTGGTGGGATTTTTGATGCTCAAGCGGAGCAATTCAGCAGCAGTGAAACGCTCTGGAGCTGGACACCTAATTTCGCTTTCCTGAGGCAAAGATCTCCTCACACTTTGTCTTCTGGTCCTCCCTCCATTCATCCCAAAGCTTTCCGTATCCCTTCCTAACCAGTCTGCCCAGGCGGGAACAGCTGCAATGGAAACTTGCACACGTATGTTTGTCCTGTGTAATTTTGTGTGCATTGCTGCTATTTTTAGATTGTATTTGCCAGCATTGTGATCTGGAAGAGTCTCAGTGACTCGCCAAGAATTGCTTCATATCTGAGGATAAACACATGGCTTTCAGATATAATTTTACTTTTTCTCAAAGTATCTAAACATCAGAAGGTTTTGAAAAGGAAGGAAGGAAAAAACAATGGCAAATACGGCAGAAGATGCCACCTTTCATTGTCCCACTCCAAACAGTGAAAAAATCCTTCATCTCCCCCAGTTTAAAAGGGGTGAATGGCATTACTGTAGTCCTACTAGAAACCTTCCCCTTTTCCTCAGCTTTTTCTGATTACGGTAATCTCCAGGTCGGATATCCTAAGAGCGAGCTTGAAAATATCATTAAAAATAAGCCATATGTTTTCATTGCCAGATCCATTATTTTTTAAAAAATTCAGTACCTATCTATCCTCTTCAGTCTGCAAGTCACCTTTAGAGCTCCTTTGTCCTGGATCCAACAAGAATCTTCTGCTTGGGGGTTGCACGGCTCAGAAAAATCATAAAATATTTAAATGCCCCTTGAAGAGTAAGCTACAACTACAAAAAAAACCCAACAATCTTACGCAGTAGACAATTCCTGCAAGTGGATTTTAGTCTGGCAAACCTGAGACAACGGTAACTTCAGCAGACACGGCTGTGGCCACGTATATGTCACGTATAGCAGAAGAGCTGCTGAAGGCGCACACAACTTCCACGCAGATCGTGTCCCAGAGTGGCCCGACGCACACAAACGACGTGGTGAACAGAGTATTGCAATGAAGGAAATAAACACCGAGGCCCTGAGCACCAAGAGCTTAGAGCAACACTGTGTGATGGTGGGAGGGTGACACGGACCCCAGCAGGACCCCAGGGGGGACATCCCACGCTCCCCAGCCGCCGGAAGGTTTGGAAGGCTGGAGGTACGGAGGCAGCACCAACACTGACCGCAGGCGCTTCTGGGGAGATTCCACCTTTACTCCTCAAGCCCAGCACGGCCACGGCCGCGCTCCCACACTCCGTCCTCCCCGCGGCAGGTTACGAGGGACGCCAGAAGCTGGGTGCCAGCTATGGTCACAAGGAGTTAAGGAGCTCACACACCAAACGCTGATGCCCACTGCCCCTTTCTGCTCTACCAGACCTCCTCCAGGTCCCAAAATCTCCTGGATTCAGGCTGATGCTCCAGCCAGACTGCTTAACGGGGCTCCCCCAGCGTGTGCGAGCAAGTCCTGCTTAGGAAGCACAAAGTCCCAGACCCAGACAGTACAGCAACACACTCCACACCTGCAACTTTCAAGGCAAAAAGCCTCAAGAACTACAGCACCTCCAAAGAAAGATGCAGCAGCCAGAGCTGTCTAATGGAAGCATCCAGTGGGAAACGCAGCACAAAGTTAGTGAAAAGTAGTCATTATAAAAAGCTCAAAATCATGACAATAGCTACCAGGCTCTAGCGGGACACTGAAACAGATCCCACAGGTAGTCGGTGGGGAATTTTCTGGCGATTGTTCCAAGTTTACTTCCCATCAACTAACAAAGGTTCCACACAGAGGCTTTTGTTTCTGTTTGGGCATCAGCTCCTCTGACTGCCTGATGATGGCAAGCTGCTTTGCAAGAGAATTGATCTGACCATCACCCCTTGGTTATAGCCAGGGAGGATGAATTACACCAGGGAACCTCAGAAAGAAATCCCACATCCCTCACAGGATTTTCTCCCCTCTCCAAACCAAACAAAATCCTATTCTTCGCCTTCCTTCCTATGGAACCACAGCACAGGGCTTGTCTCTGTGGGCAAGGCGACTTCACAACTTCTCTGCAACAGCTCCCTCTGCGGATACGTTAACGCCTCTTTCTGCTCACTCAGGAAGCTGATCATCAAACGTAAAACAAGAACAGCACCCATCAGTACCCACGGGGGAAAAAAAAAAAAGAGTGGGGACCAGGCACTGGAAGCCACTCTCTAACTCACTGCTGGCTTGGTTTCTCGTGGAGAAAATCCCGAGTGAATGGGGGCGGGGAGAAGCCAAGCTTTAGGTGTGCTAAACAGCCCTGTGGAGGTACAGAGGAAAATAACATTTCCCACTTTGCAACTCAGCCCGCTTTTCACCACCCTCCTTCGTTAATCATTTGTGTTACGGTAACAGCTAAAGGCCACAGAGCAAGAGCTCCAAGAACACCAGGAGAGGATCCCTGCCCCTGGGATTTACGAGCCAGGTCGGTACAGGAGGAGAGGCTCAGCGGTGGCAGGGATGAAGGATAGCGGGTGGAAGCAATGGGCGAGCTGGGCTCTGTGCGTGTACCGGCTGCGGCATAAATAATGTATTAACACTCCTGACCGCCCGCTCCCCGTCAGTCACACCACCCCACGCTCTCACGGCTCACCCCACCGCCCTGACTCACCAGGGGCTGCCCCACACCCCCTTCAGCCCCCAAAAACCCCACTGCTCCAAGCAGGCCAACCCACAAACCCCCTTCTGCAGCCTGCCCCGGGGCCCCCCACTGCAACCCCTGCCCGCCACCCCCTGGGCCCACTCCCTGGCTGGCCTGTGTTGGCTGCCCCCTCCCCAGTGCTGGGGGCAAGGGGGGCACTCCTCCCCAGGCCCCTCTGCCAGCCAGGCCTTCTCCCAGCCCCCTTCACTGTCACCCTTCCCTCCCAAACCAACCCCACCCCACACAGGGCACCCTCTTCCCCACACAGCACCCCTCCTGCCCCCCCATTTCCTCGCAGCCCACCCCCTCCCACAAGGCCCCTC
>JAVJGI010000042.1:3757982-3768574 GCA_035590275.1 Ibycter americanus
GATGAGCTGCCCCCTGAAGAACCACCCCCTGACGAGCTGCCCCCCGAAGAGCTGCTCCCCAGCAGGCTGCCCCCTGAGGAGGACCTGAAGCCACCAGGTAAATGGGGGACTTGTCAGTCTGTCCCCTTCCCCTCCTGTTGTCTCCCATGGGTGCAGGGGTCCTACACCTGGGTCCTTTCCCAGCACTGGTCTTGTGTGACCCTGAACCTGTTGACCCCGATTGCATGCTTCCATGCCCCGTTTTGGGGGTACGTGGCGGGGCTGGGGTGTCCCTGGGCCAGGCTGAGGGGATGCCTGTTGCCTCTCGGCCCCAGGCTGGGTGGCACGGGGGGTGGAGGGGACCCCCGTACCTCCCTCACCCCTGGCCCCATCCCGCAGGTCTCCTTCCCGAGGTGGCTGTGGCAGAGGAAGCGCCCACCCTGGCCCCCGAAGTGTCCCCTGAAGAGGAGATGGAGATGGAGCCGGAGCCCTTGCTGCCCCCCGAGACGGCACCCCCACCCCCTGCTCCCCCAGGTGGGTCTGGGGATGGCGCCGGGGTTTTAGGGGAGGGGGTGTGAGGTGTGGGTGTCTCTGTGGGGGGCTGTGGTGTCACCGTCCCCTCCTCTTCACCCCTCCAGATCTCCGTGCCGTCTCGCCTGCCCACCCCCCAGACCCCTCACCCGACGTCAAGGAGGACGAGGTGCCCGAGCCTCCCCCTCCAGCCCTGCCCGAGCCCCCCGGCAGCCCCAGCACTGCCATGGACACCGAGCCCCCCGGCTCCCCGCCACCCCCCTTGGGCTCCCCTGCCTGCACCCCAATCCCCACCGAGCCCCCTGAGGATGAGGAGATGGAGACAGCCGGTGGGGAGGGGGAGTCGCCAGCCAGCCCCCCCGGAGATGGCCCCCATGCCAGCCCAGCCCCGGAGCTGGGGCCCTTCCCGGGCCTGCCGGAGGAGGAGGAGGAGGAGGAGGAAGAGGCTCCGAGGCTGGAGCGGGAGGGCACCAGTGGCAGCTCCCCGCCGCTGAGTGAGGAGGATGCGCTGGAGGAAGGCCGGGCTGGGGGGGACCCCGAAGCCAAGGGGTCCCCCCTGCTCTTGGAGCCAGAGGAGCTGGGCCCCGAGACCCCCATGGAGGTGTGCGCTGCCGGGGAGAAGCTGCTGGAGCGTGGGGATGAGGGGGGCTCCGAGCCCCCAGCCCTGCGCCCCCGACCCGACATCCTCAATGAGATCTCCAACCTGAGCCAGGGGGACACGAGCAGCAGCTTCCCCGGCTCGGAGCCGCTGCTGGGGTCCCCGGACCCCGAGGGGGGGGGCTCGCTGTCCCTGGAGCTGGGGCCAGCTTCAGCCGATGCCAGCCTGCAGAAGGAGGACGCCGGGTCGCTGCCGCTGGGTGCCGAGACCGATGACTCGCTGCTCTTCGAGCCGGCCACCAAAGGGGATGGGGACAAGAGCCGGCGACGCAGCTCCCCGGGGCGCTCCCGCGTCAAGCAGGTATTGGGGGGCAGGGGGTACACACACAACCAACGGGCCCAGCACCCTTACTGCCCCGCCAGGGCCGTGCCCCCCTCCCTGGGCTGCCCCTGTGGCGAGTAGGCGAGGGCTGAATGCGTGATGGGGGTGGGATGGGGGCCGTGCCCCTCCGCTGCCCTTGCCCTGGCTGGGATGCATGGTGGGGGTCCAGCCGGGCCCCCCACCCCCGTTTGCTGTAACCCCCCTCTCCCCTTGGCCCTAGGGTCGCAGCAGCAGCTTCCCTGGGCGGAGGCGCCCCCGAGGTGGGTCCCACGGGGGCCGGGGCCGGGGCCGTGCACGCCTGAAGTCGACCACCTCGTCTGTTGACACCCTAGCAGTAAGGCTGGGCTGGGGGCAGAGGTGGGGGGCTGTGGGGGTCCCCAAGCTGTTAGGTGGCAGGGCTGAGAGCCGAGCGTTTCCCCCCATCCCCTTCCCCACCATCCCAATCCCTCAGAAAGGCTCAGGAGCCCATGGGGTGGGTGGGGGTCCTAGGGGGGAGGTGGCTGCCTGGGGTTGTGCTGTGGGGCTGGGGGTTTCACCCCCCAGAAGCGTAGGGCTGGCGTGGAGCTGTCCCCCCGGGGAGGGGCTGGCTCACAGGCGGGCAGGGGGTCTGCTGTGCCTGCCTGTTCCTCTGCCCCCTGGTTTGGCACCAGACTGTGGCTGGTGCCTCCCCAAACTGCACGGAGAGTGGGGGTCCTCGGTGCTGAGCCCCCCCGCTCTGTCCCCAGCTCGCTGATGTGGAGAGCTCACCTAGCAAGGAGGAGGATGAGGATGATGATGACACGATGCAGAACACGGTTGTCCTCTTCTCCAACACCGACAAGTTCGTGCTCATGCAGGTAACTGGTGCGCTGCGGGATGGACAGACGGATGGGGCAGGACAGATTTCTGTCCCTGTCACCCCCCCGCCAGCTCCTGTCCCCCCGCCCCCAGCTCCTCTCACAGCCTCTCTCCCCCAGGACATGTGCGTGGTGTGCGGCAGCTTTGGGCGCGGGGCCGAGGGCCACCTCCTTGCCTGCTCCCAGTGCTCCCAGTGCTACCACCCCTACTGCGTCAACAGCAAGGTGAGGGGGACTGGGAGCCTCCCAGTCCTGTGCTGGGCGGACAGGACCACACTGTGCCCCTCGGGGACCCGTCCCTTGGGGCACACGAGGTTGTGTCCATGTGGCTGTGCTGTGACCTGGGGTGTCCCCAGGGTGTCCCCTGCAGCCATACTAAGCCTGGGGACCCCCGTGGCCATGCCCAGGGCTCACACAGACACCCCCCCCCCCCCCCAATTTGCAGATCACGAAGGTGATGCTGCTGAAGGGCTGGCGCTGCGTGGAATGCATCGTCTGCGAGGTGTGCGGCAAAGCCTCCGACCCCTCTCGCCTCCTGCTCTGCGACGACTGCGACATCAGCTACCACACCTACTGCCTGGACCCCCCCTTGCAAACCGTGCCCAAGGGCGGCTGGAAATGCAAGTGGTACGTGGAGGGCAGGGGGGGGGCCACATGGGGAGCCCTGAGAGTGGGGTGCTCAGGGCTGGTGCTGAGCCCTCGGGGCTCTCCTCCCTCCCCAGGTGTGTGTGCTGCGTGCAGTGCGGGGCAGCGTCCCCCGGCTTCCACTGCGAGTGGCAGAACAACTACACCCACTGCGCGCCCTGCGCCAGCCTGGTCGTCTGCCCCTTCTGCCGCGAGAAATACGTGGAGGACGACCTGCTCATCCAGTGCCGGCACTGCGATCGGTGAGCACCGCGCCGTGCAGCCCCCCCAGGGTGGGTGGTAGTGGGGGGGTTCTTGGTGTTTGGGTTCCCCCCGGGGTGCGTGACGGGTCCTTGCTGCCCGCAGGTGGCTGCACGCGGCGTGCGACAGCCTCTTCACGGAGGAGGAGGTGGAGCAGGCTGCGGATGAAGGGTTCGACTGCAGCGCTTGCCAGCCCTACGTGGTCAAGCCGGCCGGTGAGCACCCCGGGGCGGGGGGGAGCCTGTGGGGTTTGGGGGGCAGGGGGAGTCTGTAGCGTCTGGGGGACATTTGGGGACGTGAGGACTCACCTCCCTGTCTGTTCCCTCTCTGCAGTGCCCGTGCCTCCCCCAGACATCGCTTCGGTCAAGGCTAAGGAGCCAGGTCTGTGCGGTGCTGTACGGGTGCTGGAGTGGGTGCTGTGGGCTCCCAGGTGCTGGCCATGCACCCAGCGCTGGCTTTTGTCCCCAACGCTGCCTTTCATCCCCGCAGAGCCCCAATATTTCCGCTTCGAGGGCGTGTGGCTGACGGAGACGGGGATGGCGGTGCTGCGCAACCTCTCCCTGTCACCCCTGCACAAGCGGCGGCAGCGCAAGGGCCGGCTGGGCACCCTGAACGGGGACGGGGGGCTGGAGGGGGGCGACCCCCTGGGCCCCGACGACAAGAAGGATGGCGACCTGGATGCCGACGAGCTGCTCAAAGCCGAAGGTGCGTTTCCTCAGCAGGGTGCGGTGTGGGGGTGCCAGGGGACCTGGGTAACGTGTGGTGTGTGTGTCCCCCCCAGCAGTGGGTGTCGAGCACATGGAGTGTGAGATCAAGCTGGAGGCTCCGGCCAGCCCCGACCGCGACATCGGGGCAGACGTGGACTCGGGGAAGGGGCTGGAAGACCCCGAGGAGTGCAAGAAGAGGAAGCGCAAGCCATACCGGCCTGGTGAGTGTCACCTGGGGCAGCCCCCCAGGCCTAGACCCCCCTCCAAGCCCTGCTGTGACCACCCCCCCCACCTCCTCTTTGTGCTCACCAGGCATTGGCGGCTTCATGGTGCGGCAGCGTAAATCCCACACCCGCCTGAAGAAGGTCTCGGCGGTGCTGGCCGAGGTGGGGCGTGAGGGGCTGAGCGCCGAGGGGCACCCAGAGGACGGTAGGGCCCGGGGGCACCCGCTCCCGTTCCCCGCTCCCGTTCCCCGCTCCCGTTCCGTTCCCCCTGGGGATGGAGAGGGGCTGTGGGCTGCCCTCCATGGTGTGGTGAGTGCCGTGCCTGAGCATGTCCTATGGCATGGGAACAGCCCCAAACTTTTTTATGGGGGGGATGTTGTTAACGGGGTGGCTGTTGCAGGGGCTCCAGGTGATCTCCCGGTGGAGAGTGGCCTGGATCCGGGCTCGGCAGAGGGAGATGAGAAGAA
This sequence comes from Ibycter americanus, assembly GCA_035590275.1. NCBI lineage: Eukaryota > Metazoa > Chordata > Aves > Falconiformes > Falconidae > Ibycter > Ibycter americanus. The sequence continues at coordinate 3,762,591 of JAVJGI010000042.1, forward strand.
GAAGCGGCGGGGAAGGAAGAAGAGCAAGTTGGAGGACATGTTCCCCCCTTACCTGCAGGTGGGGTGGAGGGGGGTGGATGGAGGTGGCCCTGGGGGTGGATGAAGGTGACCCTGGAGGTGGTCCCAGGAGTGGTCCCGGGGGTGGATGGAGGTGGCCCTGGAGGTGGCCCTGGGGATGGATGGAGATGGCCCCGGGGTGGATGGAGGTGGCCCTGGGGATGGATGGAGGTGGCCTTGGGGGTGGCCCTGGGGATGGATGGAGGTGGCCCTGGGGGTGCCCCCAGGGGTGGATGGAGGTGGCCCCGGGGATGGATGGAGGTGGCCCAGAGGTGGCCCCGGGGAGGACGGAGGTGGCCCTGGTGGTGGCCCCAGGGTGGGGACAGCTGAGGGGACACCCTGACGGCCGCGTGGCGCTGATGGCAGCTCCCCCTTTGGCAGGAGGCATTTTTTGGGAAGGCGCTGATGGACCTGAGCCGGAAGGCGCTGCTGGCAGCGGGCGGCGTGGGGGACGGGGCCGCCCGCCCCTCCCTGGGCCAGGGTGCCCCACGGCCCAAGGGGGACCCCAACCTGGCTGGGGCACTGCAGGGTGCCCCCCCTGACAGGAGGGAGACCCCCACGCACCCCCGAGGTGAGCATCTGGCCTGGGAGCCCAAACCTTGGCCGCCATCCCATCCCCGCGAGGGGTTAGTGGTGCTGGGGGGGGTTTGGGGGTGCTTTGAGGATGCTGAGGGCTGTTGGGGGCTGGGGGGTGACCCCGGGGGCCATTGGGGGGTCCTGGTGTCCCCGTCCCCCCCCCCCCCCCGGGGGGCGCGCCCCCCGGGGGCCCGGGGGGGGGCCTGGGGGCCCCGGACCCCCCCCCCCCCAGGTGGCCCAGCCCCACTGAGGCCTGGTGCCCCGCAGGGGATGACAGCACCGATGGCAGTGCCGTGGCTCCTGATGACGATGGCAAGGACGATGCGAAGGCCGAGGACCTCGGTGAGCCCCCGGACCGCCCCCCGGACCCCCCTCGTGGGCCGCCGGGACAGAGGGAGCAGAGTCCTCCGTGGGGCCTTCGAGAGGCGGCCTAGAGCGTCTGCAACCATAGAGGCGAAACTGCTCTATGGTTTGGGGAGTACGCTCTAGGGAGGGGGAAGTGCGAGGAGGGGAACTCTATGGTTTCCCTGAGTGATTCCATGGTGCTGTGTGATCATAGAGTGGTGCCTAGCGCGCCCCCGTGCGGTGCGGCGCTCTGCGCGGCCTTGGCGGACTGGAGGAGTGCTGTTCCCCTGGAGGAGTTGGGGGGTCCCCCATGTGGGTCCTGGGCTGGGGGGTCCCAGGGTGCTGAGGGCATCTGCTGCTTCCTCCTCGCAGGGGCCGATGAGCCGAAGGATTCCCCAGACCCTGGGGACGCTGAGAAACCGGCCACTCCGGGCGAGGGTGCGCTCAGCTCCGACCTCGACAAGATCCCCACGGAAGGTGAGGGGTCCCCCTTGTCCCCCTCAGCGCGGGAGGACCCTCAGCCAGGACCCCCAGGTTTCTCATCCACCTTCCCTCTATGAGGGCCTGCGACAGCTCAGCTCTTCCTTCTGCCCCCTGCAGAGCTGCCCAAGATGGAGAGCAAAGACGTCCAGCAGCTCTTCAAGGACGTGCTGGGCTCGGCAGAACGCGGGGAGCAGCCCCTGAACTGTGTGGCTGCGGGGATGGAGGCCGGCGGTGCAGGGCAGGACCCCAGCCGGGCGCAGCGGCCGTTCCTACAAGGAGATCTCCAGCTGCCGGGGCAGGGTGGGTGGAGGTGGCACAGCCCTGAGCCGCGGTGATGGTGAGGGGGTCCTGGTGGTGGGGGGAGAAGGGCAGGACTCGGTCTGCCCCAGGAAAGCCAGCGTGTTGGGGCTGAGCTGTTTGAAGAGCAGTGGGTGCTGGTGGTACAGGAGGATGTGGATTCCTGGGTCTTCCCTGTTGGTCTGGGAATGGACATGGGAAGCGTTTTGGGAGAGCACAGATTCCTGGGTCTTCCCTGTTGCTTTGGGGGTGAAGATGGGAAGCATTTTGGGGGCGTAGGGGGGTGGACCTTGTGTTGTCTGAGGGCTGCTAGGGTGCCTGGGGCAGGCACAGGCTTGAGCCCCAGCTCTGCCCTCCCTGCAACCCTTCTCCCTTCCCTTGCAGGGAGCGTTTCCCTGGGCTCGCTCTCCGGAGCCGTCTCCCTGGAGTCGTATTCGGGTGTCTGCCAGTCCCCGTTCCTCGATAACAGGTACACAGGCAGCTGGGGGAGCTGGGGCTGGCCTCCCTGCAGGGAGTGAACCCCGGAGTGTTGGGAGACCCCCTCTTTTTTCACACCCTGCTGGTCTATGACACTCTGTCTTGCACACAGAGAACGGAGTGGCTTCTTCAGCCCGGACCACTGCGAGCCCGAGAGCCCCTGGGCCAGCAGCTCAGCCGCCACCACCCCCTCGACACCCACAACGCCCACGACGGAGGGTGAGGGTGACGGGCTGTCCTACAACCAGCGCAGCCTGCAGCGCTGGGAGAAGGATGAGGAGCTGGGCGAGCTCTCCACCATCTCACCCGTCCTCTACGCCAACATGAACTTCCCCAACCTCAAGCAGGATTATCCAGGTAGGGCTCTGGGGGGGCTGCGGTTGCCCCGTTTGGGGTGACGGTGGTGGGGGGCTGGGTGCAGCGTGACACCCCTGGTCCCTTTTGGAGGGGAGAGCCTGTCGGCTCCGGCACAGGGCTTGGCTGTGGGGCTGAAGCGCTTCGTGCAACGATGGTAGGAGGTCTTGGCACCAGATCCTGGGCATGGGGCTGCCCCTGCATAAGAAAGGGGATGGTCACCCGCTGAGGGCTTGGGTGGGTTTGTCAGGCATGGGCTAACGTTGCTTTTCGCTTCTTGCTCTGCTCCTACCGGACTCCTAGACTGGTCGAGCCGTTGTAAACAGATCATGAAGCTCTGGAGGAAGGTCCCCGCCACAGACAAAGCCCCCTATTTGGTGAGTGTCGGGGTGTCACTGGGGCGGGGGGCCTGGGCGCCGGGGGCTGTGAGTCAGCTGGCTTCGTGTTTTTGTTAGCAAAAGGCCAAAGATAACCGGGCGGCTCATCGCATCAACAAGGTGCAGAAGGTACGTGCTGGAGCGGGAGGTGCCCGGCGGCCCTGGCCCAGCCCTGGGGGGACGTGGCGTGCCCGCCCCTTGCCCCCTTAGCCTCTTCCCCAGCCCGCTGCAAGGGCAGGCGTGGGTCCCCGCAGCCCTGACGGCCGGGCTCTCTCTGCAGCAGGCTGAGAGCCAGATCAACAAGCAGACCAAAGGGGAGGGACTGCGCAAGCCGGAGAGGCCCTCGCTGCACCTGCGGATCCCTGTGCCGCCGGGGGCACAGCCCGTCTACATCAGCAGCCCCCCCACCGCCGGCGAGGGCTTCTTGAAGCCCCCGGCGGGTGCCGGAGTGGGGCCGGAGTCGCCCAGCGAGCTCTTCCTCAAGCTCCCGCCCCAGTCCCCTGCCCAAGTGCCTTCGCACGATCCCTACGGCGCGGCGCCCGCCTACGCGCTGGAGCCCCGCTTCCCCTCGCCCCTGGGCCAGAGCCCCACGGCGGGCGCTGCCTTCCAGCCTTTCCCTAGCCAAACCCAGCCCCTCACTGGCCCCCGTGCTGTCCCCAGCTCCCAGCCCCCCGATTTCCACCCCACGCCGCCCGGCACCCCCCGGCACCAGCCCGGTACCCCCGACCCTTTCCTGAAACCCCGGTGCCCTTCCTTGGACAACCTCTCAGTGCCGGGGAGCCCCGGGGCCCGGCCCCCCGAGGCCCTGCTCTCTCCCCTGCCTTTTGGGGAGCAGAAGAAGGGTCTGGAGGTGAAAAAGGAGGAAGGGGGGAGCCTGGGGGTCTGCTCGCCCAGCTATTCTTCCACTATGGGCTACGGGGACTCCCCAGGCGGCCCCCACCTCTCCGCTGCGGAGCTGAAGGCGGCCGACGTCTTCAAAGCCCCCATGACCCCACGGGTCTCTCAGGTAGAGCCGCAGAGCCCGGGGCTGGGGCACCGGCCCCCCGACACCCATCCCCGGGCCCCCTCACCCCCCGGCCACCCCGATCTCTACCGCCAGTCGCCCTACCTGGACCCCTACTCGCAGCCCCCGCTGACGCCCCGGCTGCAGCCCCCTGAGGCTTGCTGCGCCCTCCCGCCTCGCTCCCTGCCCTCGGAGCCCTTCTCCCGTGTCCCAGCCAGCCCCCAGTCCCAGTCCAGCTCCCAGTCCCCACTCACTCCCCGACCGCTCTCCAACGAAGCCTTCTGCCAGTCCCCCGTCACCCCCCGCTTCCAGTCCCCGGATCCCTATTCCCAGCCGCCCTCCCGGCCCCAATCCCGGGACCCTTTCACCCCCCTGCACAAGCCCCCCCGGCCCCAGATGCCAGAGCCGGGGTTCAAGTCGGTGCCGCTCTCGCACAGCCCAGCGGCCGGTGGGGGCTTTGGGGGCACCCCGGCGGGCGACCCCCACGCCAAGGCACCGGCTGGGCAGCAACCCCCCTTCCCCCGCTCCCCCGGTGCCAGCGTCTTCCCGGGCAGCCAGCCCCCCATGCGCTTCACCTTCCCCCCGGCCGTCTCGGAGCCGCTCAAGGGCTCCCCGTCCCACCAGCCCCACGGGATGAACAGCCATTATGTCCCCAGCAAACCCCAGAGCTCAGCCTACGCCTCGTCCCCCGGCTTCCACCAAGCTGGCAGCCCGCTGGGACCGGGCACCGCCGCTGCCGAGACCTACAGCCTCTCGCCCCTCCGGCCCCCCTCGGTGCTGCCGCAGCAGCCCCCGGCCGCCCCGCAGCAGCAGGATGCCTCCGTTGCCTTCTTGTCCCGAGCCACGCTGGGGCCGCCAGCTGACAAGAGGGAGGAGGTGGCGGCTGCCGGGCTCTCAGCACCCCCAAACCGGGACCTGGCGGAGCTGCCCAGCGGTCAGGATGGGGCCCTCGGCACCATGAGCCAGTCGGAGCTGGAGAAGCAGCGGCAGGTGAGGGTTTGCTGGTGGTCAAACCGTGGCTGTCCGGGTTTGGGGTGGGATGCTGGGGAGGAACTGGGACTCTGTGGGTGGTGGTGGGGTCAGGGAACATCAGAGCCACAGAGGGGGCACAGGCACCCAGGGTGGGGGGCGTAGATGGGCACCAAAGAGGTCTCCGCATGTGGTTTGTCTCTTGGGATGAGCTGGTCTTGCTCCTGCGTCTCTGCTCTCCTAATGCTCCATTTCTCCCAGCGCCAGCGGCTCCGGGAGCTGCTCATCCGCCAGCAGATCCAACGCAACAGCCTGCGGCAGGAGAAGGAGAGCGCGGCGGCGGCTGCCACCTCCTCGCCGGCGGGTTGGACCCCCGAGCCCGGCAGCCAAACCTTCGAGCTGAGCCGGGGCATGGCCCCCTACCAGCCGGCACAGGTAGGAGAGCTCGGGGGGACGGTTCTGGGGGCTGTCGGGGTGGATGGAGGGGTGACACTGAGTCCTTTCCTCTGCCAGGACAAGGGGCTCCTCGGGACACTCGCCACCGCAGCCGGCACCGGGAAGTTGCCCGGCTCCGTTATGGTGCAGGCAGCGTTTGCGCAGGACGAGCGGCTCTCCCGGCCCCCGCCGGCGGCCACGCCGTCCACCCTGGACGTCAACGGGAGGTGAGTGCCCAGCAGCAGGGTGACGGGCTCACCGTGGTGGGGCACTTACCCTCCGCTCCTGCTTGTCGGGATCGCTCCGGAGGGATGGGATAGCTGTGGTTTTGCTGGGTGTCTGGCGTGACCCGAGAGGGTTGGGACCCCCGGGGGGCCGTGGCAATGCCAGCCCTGACACCGCGGTGTCTTGCAGGGCGGCAGTGGGACCCCCCCAGGCCTTCTACCCCCGTGGGGTCTTCCCGGCGCCATCCCCACAGCAGCACCTCTGGCAGCAGCAGCAGCAGCAGCAGCAGCAGCAGGCAGCCCTGCGGCTCCCCGTCACCTCCCGCTTCGCCCCACCGGCCGCCGGCACCCCCGTCAGCAGCTTGGGCACCCGCCTGCCGGCACCCC
>JAVJGI010000042.1:3837751-3848078 GCA_035590275.1 Ibycter americanus
GGGGGAGCCGGGCCCGATCCTGGAGCTGGCAGTGGGGAGAGATGGGGGCAGAGAGCCCCGGGCCCGATTTGGGAGCCGGCTCCATTTCGGGAGCAGGGAGAGCCAGGGTCGACCACGGGGAGAGCCAAATCCAGGAGCCGGGACAGCCAGGCGCACCTCAGCCACAGGGAGAGCCAAATCCAGGAGCCGGGACAGCCAGGCGTACCTCGGCCACAGGGAGAGCCAAATCCAGGAGCCGGGACAGCCAGGCGCACCTCGGCCACAGGGAGAGCCAAATCCAGGAGCTGGGACAGCTAGGCGCACCTCAGCCACAGGGAGAGCCAAATCCAGGAGCCGGGACAGCCAGGCGTACCTCGGTAGCCGGGAGAGCGAAGCCCAGCCCGGTGTTAGTGGGATGTCGGGGGGTTGAGGGTGCTGCTCAGGGCTTGTCATCGGGGCTGTGTGTTTCCTTAACCACCCCATCAGCTCCCAACTCACCATCAACACGGCCATCGTGTACATGCACCGCTTCTACATGGTCCAGTCCTTCACCCAGTTCCACAGGAACGTAAGTCTGCTGGGGTCTGGCAGGGTGGGGAGTGCTGGGAACCCCCCAGCTCCAATTCTGCTGCCTGGCAGCCAGCTTGGGGGGGCGACGCAGTGGGACCAACCCTAGGGAGGGGGTTCGGAAAGGGGAAGGGTTGTTTGTAGCAGTCAGTGGTCACCAGAGACCCTTTTCCCTCCTGGTGGTGTTTGGGCTTTGTTTCCTAAAGGAGCGTTTCTTCTAGATGTGAGAATTAGCCCGATTTATTTGCTTTAATCTTGAACTTACTAATTTAATTTTATTTTTATTATTTTTTTTTATTATTTTCTGAAGTCGGTGGTCCCAGCAGCAGTGTTCTTGGCAGCCAAAGTGGAGGAGCAGCCTCGTAAGCTGGAGCACGTAATCAAGGTAGCACATGCCTGTCTGCATCCCCAGGAAAATCCTCTAGACACCAAGAGCGAGGTAAGTGTCGAGATCGGAGAACTGGGCTCTGATGTGAGGAGCGGAGGCACAAGGAATGGGAATGGCGGAAGCGTGCTGCATCCTGAACCGCGTGGCTACAGCGTCTTGTTCAATCGGGTTCAGCAGTACCCGCTCTCTAAGTGAGCGGCTCTGTCCTAGGATGGTCAGTGACAGCTTTCCAATTCAACTGCTCTTACGCTACTGAGAGCTTTTTGGCTTCTGTACAGCAGAAGGCTTTTCTTTCCTGCTCTGTGGCAACCTCTCTTCTGTTCTCCTCTGCTGTGCTGCTGCAAATGCGACTCAGATGTGCTGTGTAACAGTGTCTGCGTGAAAAGCTTCTGAGGAGGGCATGGATGTTGGCTGCTGCAATTGAGTAGTGTCTGTGGCAGAGCAGAAGGTGGTGTGCGCAGTTTGGTTCTGTTCTGTCCCCACACGTTTAATGGTGGGTTTATTAAAAACATTGCTGATTCCCCATCTCTCGAGACAGCCCGTCTTACCTGGAACCGAGCAGCCAACCCTGCTGAAAAGGGGCAGCTTTATCCAGGAAAGCTTAAGGGACAAAAAAAAAAAAGCAGCTAATTCCTCTCCTGTACTGCTTGTATAGCCATCCCATGCAGTGCGAGGGACCAGGACTGAGAGGGCCACTGTGGATCCCGAAGCAACCGTCCCCTAGCAGAAACACTAGCAGGGGAGCGGGTCCACCCCAGCACTCTGCTTTCTCTTTTCTGGCAGGGAATCTGTGCCAGTTCCCCCAGTGCAGATCGGCATAAAGATTCCCCTTTGCTATTTTTGCCTCCCTGAGAAAAGGGTGTTAGAAATGTGCAGGCTTTATACGGAGTGCCTCATCGTGAGTAACTTGCCTGTCCTCTCAACCCCAGGCTTACCTGCAACAAGCCCAAGACCTGGTCATTCTAGAGAGCATAATACTGCAGACCCTGGGTAAGTTTTTCAAAGCGGACGGGCTGCCACACGATTCCCAGACCCAGGAGTGTTCCGCAGAGCGGAGAGCCTAACCGCACAGTCTTCTCCACAGCTGGAGGGCAGATGTACAGCTGGCCAGTGGGAGAGCAAGAGTCCAGGCAACAAACTCGTATTTTTCACACCCACTCCTTCTGTTTCCCTTTTAACATCAGTTTTTTCAGGTGTAACTTGTGTCAGGTTCAATGCTTAGAGAAATTGCAGCGTGGAAGTGTGGCTCGTCTCTTTTTTTTTTTTTCTTTTTTCTTTTTTTTTTTTTTCTCCCCCCCCTCCCACAACAGGTTTTGTACCGCTTGGACACCGGTCGCTGTCCTTTGTTGTGCTGTTGAACTTGATAATGCTCTAGTCCTGTGGCTAGGAAACAGTTTGCACTGAGAGATGTCTAACAAAACCTGGGTTGAAAGTTAATATTTGATCAGATAGCTGAACGTGGGGAAAAAAAAACAAAACCAAAAACCAGAAAAACAGCAACGGTTTTTGGTTTTTTTTGAAAGTAGAAGCTGGAGTCTACATTTAGGGCTGTGGCCATTGGATCCAGTATCCTGTTCCTTTCTAAAATGTACTGTTAAAACTTGATTTTGCTAACATATATTCCGTTTCAGAGGCAGTTTGTAGATAGCTTTTCACTCCAAACTACTCAGTAGGCCTTTGTTATTTCCGAATTGGTTCAGAGTAAATGCGCTAGTCCCTCGCTCGCAAGGGGACAGGAGGGGCAGGTGTGTCGATGGCTCGCACGCGCTGGCCTGGCAAGCCAGTGGCTAAACTGTGACCCCAGTTCTGCAGCGACTCAGTTCTCCAGTTGCCTTTTTTAACATCCCAGTTCTTCTAGAATGTTCTGCATGGGAAGAACCAAATCTGTTGCACACATGGACTGATTTGAAAGTGGGGTTTGTTTTTTTTTCATTAAAACATAATACCCAAACTGAATAGGAAGCTGAAGCGAGGATTAAGTTCAGTTGTCTTTAGTGCTGTAGGCTCCTTCAAAGGGAAAACGTCTGCTTCCTCTTAGCTTTTTGGGTGACAGAAATTCCTTTGAGCAGATGCCATTGTCTTCTCCTTCCTCCCAGCTGCTGTAAGAGGCTTTGTCCTGCTATTTTTAAAATCCTTAATAGTTGTTTTGTTTTCAGTGAGGTCTTTCAAGCGCAGAAGTCATTTAGCTGCTTGGAGGTCTGGCAGCAGCAGTGACCTTCGGGTTTTGTGACTGGAGAACTTGAGTCTTCTGGATACAGGAAAACGGGCTCCTCTATTCCTGCTTGCCTCCGAGCAGAGAGCAGGGGCTGTAGGAGGGAAGGGGAGAAGGCCTTGTCCCCCAGGAGCAGGAAACGTGAGGTTCATAGATCCGTGGGGGTGTGCTGCTGGTTTTCTGATGGCCGTATGTCTGTGTTCTTCCAGGTTTTGAGATCACTATTGACCACCCCCATACCCACGTGGTGAAGTGCACGCAGCTAGTGCGAGGTAAGCGATGGCAGATGTCAGGCGCTTGTGGCTTCTCCTCCGTGTAACTTCAGCTTGATAGAGAAGAGACGTGAAAATATGTTGGTAGTGTCCAGCTGGGACTGCCAAAGAGCTTGCCTGCAGTTGATCTCCTTAATAACCATAACGAATGTCAAAATAGAGGCAGTTACAAATGACTGATGCGATGTTGTGGCTCTGCTGAACCACACAGAGCTGTCTATGTACAGTCATTTCTAAAATTCTTCTATCTGTGGTGTAGAGTTAGTCAAACCGTGCTGGGTGTCTCGTTGTGTGTGTGGTGGCGAGAGGCCCGTGGTTCTTGCACTAAAATATAATAATAATATTTGTCAGGATATGCAGACTAACACCCTGCTTTTTCCTTTTCTCTTTCAGCCAGCAAGGACTTGGCGCAAACTTCCTATTTCATGGCTACCAACAGGTTATTATTTTACAATTGATTCATATTTGACAGAGGGTCTTATCTGGAGGAGATGTGCTACTGGTGACCCCTGGGGCATTGGTCAGCCTGTGAGCAACTGGGGATCGCTCGGTTTGGTTCAGAAAGAGCAGGAACCCTTTCTCCTGCTAGCTGCTGGTCAAAACCAGCTGCAAAATCAGCCATATAAGCGAGGTAGATGGGATGCTGAGGACCTTCCCCGCTTTGTTTTATGGGGAGTTAGGCAGTTGTGAAAGTTTAAAAAACAAAACCCAACAAAAAACCCCCAAAAAACCAAAACAAAAAGGTAGACTTGAAACAAATACATATTTTTTTTACTTAGCACCTCAGTGTCAGAGAGTTTTTGCTGAACTAGGTACTGTGCAGATTGTCGACAAATACGGTCTGTACCCCAAAGAAGGCTGATCTAGAGTATGAGAGGAGAAAAAGAGTAGTTGGGTGCAGGCATGAGGCATTACAAGAGAAAACGATAGCCTTGTCTGGCCTGCGAGTCTTGGAAACAAGACTCTACTTTCCAAGCAGAGTCTTGGAAACAGAAAAAGCCCCTTCGTTTTTTTGACCTTGAGATGCCTAGGTAGTTTTGTCACTAGATTTTCGCTACAAGGCTGATACCAGCGCTTGTGTTGGGACTATTCCATATTTTTTTAAAATTTAATTGCCTGCATTACCAGCTGTAGGCAAATCATGGAGTTAATGGTTGGAACAGACCAAGTCATGGCCACGAATAATGTGGTGGTTTTGTGAAAGAGCTCACAGAAGGGAAAGGATGGAAGAAAAAGATGGTTTAGGTGCTAGCAGAGGTGAAGCTGCTGAGTCAGAGAATGCTGCCAAGCCGTGAATGTGCGTGGCCTTGGGCGAGTCGTTTCTCTCCCCTCTGCCTGTGAGAGATACCTGCTCACCTTCACAGCGTGCTGGGAGAATTGTCTGTTGAGGGTGTTCTCTAGCTCCAAAGGGCACTCTGTGGGTTTCCTGCATAAAGGGAAGTTGGTGTTAGTAATGTGTGGGTAAATGCATCCTTGAAACGTGTTTTATCCCTGCAGCAATAATTGCAAAACCAAGGAATTAACAAGTTAAGGTTATAATTGAAAGAAATCCAGGCAGAAAGAAAGAAATGCAGCCAGGCAGCCTCAATTTTGCCTTAAAGTGATGCCATGAAACGCCTGATTAAGGGACCTAAACGGTGTAGCTATGCCTGATAAATCTAGTTCAGATGTTTTAACTTTTTATTTCCTTCTGGCATCATTATGGGGCAGAGTTATGGCTATTTGTGCACCTTCACTTCGCTTCTTACCTTGGCTGACTGGATAAAGGCTCTGAATTTCCTGGGTTTGACTTCCTGGTGCATGGAAAAATACAATATCCGTGAAATGGCTTCAGACTTTTTGGCTGTAGATGCATATCTCTGTCTCTCCGCATTGCATTGATGGAAAAATGTTTAATAACCCGAGCGTAGCGAAGCAATGCAGATAATGCCATCCTGCAGCTGCACGTAGGTGCTCAGTGGCACCATTTTCATCAAGCGCTTTTTGAAAGGGCCGATTCATGAGTGTGACAGTGGGCCACATCCTGCGCTCGACTTGCTGTCACGGTTTCTAAGGATCAGTGGACCTGGTGTTCCTGCAGGTGGAGAGTAGGATGCTTTCTTAGTCCATCGGTTCTCCTGTTCTCAGTGCTACCTAGATCTCCCGGCACTGATGTCCAAGCTGTCACATGGCTAATTTTATTAATGAAAATGCTTGATAGGCGGCCAGGCTCCCTTTTAGGCGCTCCTGAGTCACTCCAGCATATGGTGCTATTCACAGCTGAAGCGTCAGTGCTTTTCCTAAACATCATTTAGGAAAGATCAGACCCTTCCTAAAAGCCGAAGAGGGCCAGTTTGCTCCTTGAATGCCATCCCAGGAGTTGCTCTTGGAAGTGTGTGAGTTACCTCTCAGATTGAGCAGAGCCCACAGCAGAGGTGGGGGCTGGCAGGTAGTCCAGCTGCTCGCTTTCTCCCTCGGAGGAGGGCTCGAGCGGGGCGGCAGCGTGCCTCGCTGCTCCTGCACGAGCTGCAGAGCCTTCAGTTGACAGAGTTGCCTGAACCCAAATTACCTGCAGCAGAACGGGGAAGGAACAAGCAAATCGGTGGAGCGGGATAGAGACGCCCGTAACAGTAGGGTTGTACTGGGGAGGAATGGCAGGGACCTCCCCACCATGTCCACCTCTTGTGCAGCGTCTGTTCAGTGGGCGATTGTGAGTGCTGAAGTTCAGGCTTGGGAGTTCATGGCTTTCTGTTTCTCTCTCCCTGCTGGTGACGTCAGCCTGCACCTGACCACCTTCAGCCTGCAGTACACCCCTCCCGTTGTGGCCTGCGTCTGTATCCACCTGGCTTGTAAGTGGTCCAACTGGGAGATCCCAGTCTCCACGGACGGGAAGCACTGGTGGGAATACGTTGATGGCACTGTAACTCTGGAGCTCTTAGATGGTAAGTTTTGGAGCGAGGTTCCCCCCCAAAGGCTCTTACATTATTTTGGCATCTCTATTCCTGGGTCTGCCATTCAAACACGGCCACCGGCCAGTTCATGGACTCCAGGACTTCAGGTCTTGCCAAGGTTTCCAGTGCAGCAGCAGCTTCTATGGTACAACAGAGGTGGCAAAAGGCGCACAGTGAGATGAGTTTAAATGTGGTCAGTGATACTAGTTGTCAGTATTTCCCCTCCTGGAGTAGCTCCATCTCATCAGTAGCTCCATTCATCAGTAAGTAGGGGGTTGCCCTGACGGATTAGCGTTAGTCTGCCCACCTCTGACCCTCTTGCTTGGGTTTGTGTCTCCTCTGCAGAACTGACTCATGAATTCCTGCAGATCCTTGAGAAAACTCCCAATCGGCTTAAACGTATCCGGAACTGGCGGGTAAGAATCTGCTTTATAGACTGTGGGTGCTTGCAGGAGAACACAGGCTCTGACTTTTTCCTGTATGCGTGAGGCTGTGTGGCATCTCCGGTATGACAATGCAAGACAGTGTCTGAAGGGCATGTGTGGGGGGCAAAATCTGAACGCTCTGCGTCTGCACAATGTTGCTTCAGCGCTCGAGTTCGTCTGTTCTGAATTAACTCTGTAGAGACCTTGATTTTTCAGCCATGCTTCCACTGGTTGGGTCTTTTCCCCCAGGGAGGGATGGGGGCAAAGTGGATCTGTCTTTAAATGAGAGCTTGTGCTGTACGGGGTGAGCTGCTAGCATCAAACCAGCTGAGCGATCGGTCGCTGCTTTTATTCCAGGCCTCTCAAGCAGCCAGGAAGTCAAAGGCTGACGACCACGGTGAAGATGAGAGCCTGTCGGAGCAGACGATCCTCAACATGATTTCCAGGAACAATAGTTCGGACATGAACATTGCTGGGTTAATGAGCATGTCAACATCCTCGACCGCCGGAGCAGGGCCATCTCTGCCAGCCACAGCGGACTCACCCAGCGACCAGAGCGGTGCGGATATGTCCCAGCCTGAGCACTGGTTGTCCCAGCATCCTCCACCCAAGCTGGAAACTGGCCAGAGTCACAGGACTAACGAAAGCTCATCGGCTGCTGAGCATCCTTTACAGCAAGATGGCGCTGGTTATCAGAAGCAGAGCGGCAAGAACGCCCCGTCGGCCAAAGTGTCGCTCAAGGAGTACCGGGCCAAGCACGCCGAGGAGTTGGCGGCACAGAAGCGGCAGCTGGAGAACATGGAGGCCAACGTGCGGTCTCAGTATGCCTACGCCGCGCAGAATCTCCTGGTCCAGCAGCAGCGGGAGAGGGAAGTCCAGCAGGACAGCAACCCTTCTCCAATCATCCTGAAAATCCCCATCGGCGGCTCAGAGAACCCCGAGCGTCCTCCCGGCCCTGAAAAGAGTGACAAAGCCTCGGCTCTGAAGCTGAGGATCCCAGTGGCAGGTGGAGGTGGGGAGAGGCCGCTCCCTTCCAAGCAGGAGGAGATAAAAATGCGGATCAAAGTGCCAACCGCTGCAGACAGGCACAGCTCCTCTGACGAGAGCAGCGGCAAGAACCGGGAGCACAAGGAGAAACACAAGGGCCACTCTTCTAACCACCACCACCACCACCACAACCACCACTCTCACAAACACTTACACCCCCAGCTTGGTGCCGGCCCCAGCAACGTGGCGAACAAGCGGCCGGGAGACTCTAAACACAGCAGCAGCCAGCCTAGCGCCGTGCCCCACAAAAGCTACGGTCCCCTCGCCTCTTCCCGCAAGAGGCCCCTGCCGGAGGAGGGGGCAGCCACAGCCACGGCCGCAGCCCACGAGCACCAGCCCAAAGTCAGCAAAGTCTCCAAAGGCCCTGGCATGCCGTTCCCTTACCCCCATCTCCCCGGGGCGGCCCACCTTCCGGGGCACAGCTCGGATATGGGCAACCTCCCCTTACCCCAGGCCAACAAAGCTCGGGGTACCCACAGCAAATTGGACAAGGGTCCCACGGGGGCCAACGGGCACAATGCCAACCAGGCCAGTGACTACCAGGATACAGTCAATATGCTGCACTCGCTGTTGAGTGCTCAGGGCATGCAGCCCACCCAGCCCCCTGCCTTTGACTTCCACTCTTACGGCGAGCTCTTGAACCCCCGGGCTTCCACCAGCTCCAGAGCTACCGCCAATACGGACAAGCCCCGACCACCCCCCCTGCCCTCAGAACCGCCCCCCCCTCTCCCCCCTCTCCCCAAGTAAAACATCTTTCTACTACTGAGTTTGTGCAAAGCCCCAAGCTCAACCTGGGCTGCCCCTGCGGGTGCATGAAAGGGCTTGTTCGATCTCCACTGCCTCACGAAGAACTATTTTATTATAATATAACTTTTATTATTGATATTTAGAGCGCGGAGTTGTCGAAGCTGTGAAAGGATAAGAAACCCTTTCTCTGTTCCTTGCTCCTTCCCCCATCAACTTCCAGTTAGTGGTGGGCTCTGTCCCTGCTAGAACTGAAGCCCCCTCTGGGGAACACACATTGTGGGGGGCTGTGGGGGGTATTTAAAATATGTCACAGAAAATTTAAGACGTTTTACAAATAATTTAAGCAGTAACTTATATCTTAGTGTTTTGTTCATTTTAATTTTGTGGTGCTGCAGGGGACCCTGGTGAGGGTTTGGGGTGGCTTGTCAGGTGGTTCCACTCGAGCTGTTGGCAACAGAAAGTGGGTTCAGGAGGTTTTGGGGGATGAAGCGGTGTGAGGGGAGGGGGTGTTGTGTGTGAGAGAATCCCAGCTGCTGTGACCACGGGGCAATGGGCACTGCTTTACCTGCTGTGGGTCCAGTTTTCTCACTCCAAAAGCTGCTCTGGTTTTGGGATCCTGTCTCCATCCCTCATTCCCCGCCTGCAGATCCCACCGCTTCTGCTGGAAACCCCGGCGGTGGTGGGGCTTCAGGGGCAGTGCAGGTGCTGGGGGCTTTTGGTGCCATTTCAGGGCAGCTGGTGTGAGGTGATGCATCAAGGGTGCTTGGCCCAGGACCTACCCCGCTCCAGCTGTTTTTTGGGGGGAGAACATCTGGAGGAGCTGCCCAGGGATGAGTGCTGCTGAGCAAGGGGGCTCCTGCATGGGGTCAGGTTGTGTGTGAAGGCACCCGCTGGGGCAGAGCCCCCCGTGGTGGGGGCTGGCTGGGTGCTGCTCCCTGTACAGCTGGCTTTAGGCGTGAAACGCGTTGGTGGACTCGGTTGGTGGACTCGGTCCTTGGCCGTGCAGGGTTGATTTGGAGAGGAGCAGCGTGGTGTGTTCCCGGCTGGGATGTAGGATGAGACCGTGCAGGATGGATGGCTGGAAGGGTCACTGTGCCCTGGGTGGCTCTTCCAGGGAATCCGTCGGCACGTGGCTGTTCCCAGCCGTGCCGGTAACGGCTCTGACCGCAACCTCGAGCCAGCGCCAGGGCAGCCACCTGAGATTTGGTTGAATGTTTCCGAAAAAAAACCATTTCCTTTGTTCTCAAGACTTTACTTTTCCAACCTTCAATAAATGTACTGTCTCCGTATGGTTTTGTGAAACTCTTGTTCTACAGCAACCTTGTTTTTAAGAGCAATTGGTGCCGCGGACCCTCGCCAGCGCCTTTGCCATGGGTAACCCACCCGCTGCGGGTTCGGGAACGGTTTTTGGGTTTCAGGCTCCTGGTGAAGGTCTGTCCCTTGCTTCCCTCCGCTGGTTTTGGAACCTCTCTTGGAGGCTGGCTGCTCCCGGGTCGGTGGGCTTCGCAGGGAATCCCTCCTTCTCCGTTAATCGGCAGGGAGGAAGGTTCAGCTGCCCCGGGATAACCGGGAAGGGATGGGCTGGAGCCTGCGGGGGGCTCTTGGCCTCCTGGGACCACGCTGGTGTCTCTGGGGCTACCGGGAGCTTCAGCCGTCCCGGCGCCAACGCACCAACCCCGCTCCCGTCGCCGCTCCCCCGCCCGGGACCGGGAAACCCCCCCCGCCCCCGCCGGCGGCCCCGCTGCCGCCGCGCACACGTG
>JAVJGI010000042.1:3848568-3861087 GCA_035590275.1 Ibycter americanus
CAGCAGGGACGGGCACCGGCAGCAGGTATGGGTACCGGGGGGCACCGGCAGCAGGGATGGGCACCGGCAGCAGGGATGGGCACCGGGGGGCACCGGGAGCAGGGATGAGCACCGGGAGCTGGGATGGGCACCGGGGGGCACCGGCAGCAGCGATGGGCACCGGGAGCAGGGGCGGGCACGGGCACCGGGGGGCACCGGGAGCAGGGATGGGCACTGGCAGCAGGGGCAGGCACCGGGGGGCACTGGGAGACGCAGGTGGGCACTGAGGAGCTGCTCGGGTGGGTTGTACTGGGATGAGGGGGTCCCGCGCTGGTGCTGCACTGGGCGGGAGGGATCCTGTACTGGACCCTGCGGAGCTGGTGGGCAGCGCATGGGGAGGAGGGGTGCAGGCTGGGGGGAGCTCTGGTGCTGTGAGAAGCAGGGGGGGTGCCCACAGGATTCCCCCACTGAGGAAGGGGCTGTGAGATGGGGGACAGACGTTGCCATGAACGGATGGGGTTTGTAGTGGGTATTATGGGGTTGGTGGGCTGCACATGGATGGGAGCGTTGTGCCCTGGGAGGGTGTGGAGCTGTGGGATTTGGGCACTGGGAGGAAAAGGTCCCGCACTGGGGTGGTGAGGGTAGGGGAGTACCACTGGGACATGTATCCCCCCCCAGCCATGATGCTGGCAGGCAGCAGTGCTTGCTGTGCCCATGCCTTGGCATGGATGTTGCTGCTTGGTGGCTCAGGTGAGTGAGATGTGTTTAATTCTGTGCAGAAATGGGGTGGCTGCAGAGCTAAAAGTTTCCTCAGACATTGGAAGAAACTGTCTCTATAGGAGCGACTTTATCTCCTGCCTATTCAAGGGGGTTAAAGAGTTTTATTCAGCTGCGTTAGCAGATGCTGCTCCTCTTTATCAGTTGTTTGTTTCACTTCTTTTAACTGGTTTGCATCTTTCGAGCAGGTGTTGGCATGAACAGAATTCGGATCCATGTTTTGCCGTCAAGCCGAGGACGCCTTACTCCTGTGCCACGGCCGCAGGAGCCTCTGTCATGTGCCTTCACCCACCGCCAGTGCTCTCAGCCGCGGCTGGAGGGGCAGGAGTTTTGCATTAAGCACATTCTTGAAGACAGGAGTGCCCCTTTCAAGCAGTGCAGCTATGTTTCAACAAAGAATGGAAAGCGGTGTCCCAACGCCGCGCCCAAACCAGAGAAGAAGGATGGGTGAGTACCTCTCCCTCCTGGTTCTCTGGTTCTGTACCATATAGAATTAAAAAGGGCAGGAGAAGGTCCTCCTGATTCAGGTGCTGCGCTTACGTTACCTCAGAGAAGTGGCTCCCTCTTTCTGAAGCGTTTTTAAGCTAAAAAAAATTTCTGTGAGTTCTGGACACTGTGTGGAGTTGTCTTGGTTCTGAAGGACTGTCGGGCTGCTGCCCTCTGCCATCAGAAGGTGGCTGCAGTGATCCAGGTCCTTTGTAAGAGCTGTACATGCACCCACGCGGTGCCGTACCTCCGCTTAGCCCAGCAAATTTAACTTGCTGCTGTTTGTGCCTACAGATAATCCTCAGCACAGATACTCTGGTTGTGTGTTATGTGGAGTTGATGACCTGGTTGTGCTTCTTGTTCTCTGAGGCATATAAAATGTTCTGACTGCTATGGATGGAAAGACCTAGAACAGTTATCGGCATTCACTAAGCAGATCAGCAGAGCACAGTTTTGCTTACGGGAGCATCGACCCGTGTTTCATTCTCAGAGGTTATGGGGATGCGGACACTGGTAGCCTTCAATTCTGCCCATGGTCCCTCTGCGATAAAAAGCATCCGTCCGATGTGGGCCAGCGTGCTCTGCGTGGAAACTGAGAGTCCAGTGTTAATCTTTGGAAGCAGAAGAGCTCACTTCAATGCCTTTAAGTAAAAAGCTCTTTTCTCTCCCTGCTGCTGTGCCATGTGGCTGCCGGCTCCGGTGCCAGAGGTGGCATTTCAGCAGTGGTGTGTGGTCTGCGAGCCACTCGGGGCTCTCTGGCATTTCCGTGCTGTACCTGCAGCCAGTGGCGCTCTCTGTGAGAGAGGTGTGGAGGGGATGTGCTTTCCAGGTGCCAGGGAACATTTCTCACTGTATCGCTTGTTCATTTTGCTGGCTGAGAGCTTGGAGTTATAACGAGCTTGTGATTTATTCCGGCAGTGCGTCGTTCTGTGCAGAGCATGCCCGTAGGAACACTCTGGCGCTCCAAGCTCAAATGAAGAAGTCCAATCCTGGGCCTGTAAGCGAGACTCTCCTTTGCCAGCTTAGCTCTTATGCAAAAACAGAGCTGGGCTCCCAGACTGCAGAGAGCAGCCGCAGCGAAGCCAGTCGGATCCTAGGTAAGAATTGAAAGCAAAAACTGGTGAGAGAGGACCCAGAGTTCTCTGTTTTGTGTGGAAATGCCAAGAATGTAATTTCTGAACTCCAGTGGGGAAAAAAGATCCTGGGGTCCATGGGTAAAAGATCAAGTTCTGCAAATTCTGGCATGTCTCACCTGCCACTGACTGTAGACAAGTCACACTGCCAGGCCAAAATCCTGCAGGTTTTCTTCCCTTGCGCTCATAGAGTAGAAACGTTAGTTAGCTTCCTTCTTGGCTGGGTTAGTCTCTAGCAGTGCCTGTCAAACGCTGGCTCGCTGCTGAGCTTTCCGTCTTGTGGGGTCACTCGGTGGGGCCAGCCAGCAGTTCGTGGCTCCTGGGTAGGCAGGAGCGTCCCTCCACAGGAGCTGTGTGTTTTGGCTGCGCTGAGTTGGTGGGTTTCCTGTTGTTCCGTGTCCCTTGATCACGCTGTGCTGGGGAGAAGCCTCTCTTGGCAAGAGGCAGAGCCAGTTCATCTCCATGCGGCTGTGGAGCTGAGCTCCTGGGGTCTCCGGCTGCCCTATGCCGGAGCAGTGAGCGCTAGGATGTAAGGCAGTGTCCTATCGCTCAGGGTGACTTGTCTTTTCAGATGAAGACAGCTGGAGCGATGGCGAGCAGGACCCTATCACAGTGGACCAGACGTGGCGAGGGGATCCGGACAGCGAGGCTGACAGCATTGATAGCGACCAGGAGGATCCCTTGAAGTAAGTTGGATGCTGGTGGCTGCCGGCTGCTTACAGACGTGTGGCGTGCGGAGCGTTCTGAGCTCAGTGTGATACCAGAGAAGATGGTGGTTACGTTAGCGGTGACGATATTAATGATGTTGCAGTTGGACTTTGGGCCTGGGTGAGTTGTTAGGCATGGATGCTCGCAAGTCTTGGACCTGGTGGTGGTTCTGGGATGTGTTTGATGAGCATCCTCCTTCAGTGTGGAGAGGCCCATTTGGCAGCAGTCTCTGGGTGATCTCAACTTAAAAAAAACCAACACATAAATGCAGTATTTCTGCTCGTCACCCATTGATGTGTATAATGCAGCCCTGCTCGGCCCACGTTTCTGATAACATCTGTGTCCTTTGGTCAGGAGAACAGCCCCAAGGGACCCTGACAAACTTCACCCTGTTTGTGTGGGTGTTTTTCAGGCATGCTGGCGTGTACACAGCTGAGGAGGTGGCTTTGATCATGCGAGAGAAGCTGATCCGCCTGCAGTCTCTCTACATTGACCAGTTCAAACGACTCCAGCACCTTCTGAAGGAGAAGAAGCGCCGATACCTGCACAGCCGCAAGGGAGAGCATGAAGCCATAGGCAAGTACTGGTACAGGTAGTCACTGATCCGTATTCATCTGGCTGAGGGCACAGCGCTTCTCTAAAACACATCCAGAACACTCTACATTAAAAAAAAAATAAATGTTTTTTTTTGCCCTTTGTAGAAGCAGATTTCAGAGCAGTGCTGTCTCAGTAAGGGTGAGAATTACTGTAGGACTGAAACTCGGTTAGAGAAGGTATTTCTGTGGCTGGCCTCATGCCTGGAGATTCGTATCGTTTGGGTTAGAAAGGTTGCCGGATTTCTTTGCTCTTCAAAGTTCGCACTGTTGTCAGGAAATGAGGCTACAAAGTTAATTCTGAGACAAAAGTTCTTTTTTTGTATAGGATTTCCTGTTTTCGGCTTTATAAACAAAAAATTTATTCATCTGTAAGGTCCTGTCTGTATCGGCAGAAGTTTGTTTCAGTTGTTACACCCGTGCTGCTGTAATGACATATTCCTCCTTAGCACAGATGCAGCTTTCCCTTGCAAAAGCACTTCTGCCTCGGTTGAATTTCTCCCTGGAACAGAACAAGCTCTTGGAGGCAGGGGTTCGTACTTCAGCAGAGGCAGAACCGGGCTGTATAACTGTTTGCAAGTATTGCAGTGCAAAGAATGCTTTCTCTAGCATAGTCTTATAATAGCTCATCCTGGAAAATGGCATAATACAGCTCGGTCCCAAGTAAAAATAACTGGAAGTTTGGTACATAACAATTTTGTAGAACTCTTTTTTAGCAAACCAGTAATAGAAAAGCAGATCCCAAGCGTTGCCCTGTAATTACAGCTGGGAGTGCTTACAGGAAGCTTCCAGAACTTGCACGGGAGCAAGCTGAAATTTGACAAACTTCTATTCTGCCTGCAGAAATCACAATAGACTTTTGAGTGGCCAAATTATTTTAAAAGACGTTTTAAAAATACTCTTTGTCAGCCCAAGCGCTCCTGATGTGCACAGAGACGCTGGGATAAATTTCAGGATGGAATCTGCTTTGTCATCTTCTTGTGTAACCAAAAGATGTGCTTCCTGTTTATACATGCAGTTCTCACTGCTGGTTCACTCTGTGCATCGACATCTGTGTCATTAGTCAGCTGTTGGAGCTCTCGACAGCTGATTTTGGCTCTTGGCACCCAAAAAAAAAAATATGGAAGGACGTGGCAGGTGGGGTGGTATTTTCTGACCCCTCCCTGGCTCCCTGCAGGCAGCAGCCTTCTGACAGGCCCAGAGGGGCTGATGGCCAAGGAGCGTGAGAACCTGAAGCGCCTGAAGTGTTTGCGCCGCTACCGGCAGCGCTACGGCGTGGAGGCCCTGCTCCACCGGCAGCTGAAGGAGCGCAGGATGCTGGCGACCGACGGCGCTGCCCAGCAGGTACGCCCCGCAGCTCAGGGACTGGGGACGGCTGGAGTTACAGCCTCGCTTGGCAGCTGGGTCTCTCCTTGCGTCCCTTCCTGGGAGCGATCCCACGCCAGGTTTGCTCCTTCCCTGCCGGATTGTGCCTTGTCACACCCTTTCTGCAAGGATCCGGTCCTGGTCAGCACCCTCAGTATCCACACGTTGGCTGAAGCATCAGCTGTTCCTGGAGTCATTTTAAACGGGCACCAAAACTACAGAAGTTCAGGTGTGGGGTTGGAGAACTTTTCCGTTTTGAAAGGGAGGGCTCAGTACGCAACGTAGCCTGACTTTCGTCACTGAAAAAGACATGTGGAAAATACTCCTTATGAAACCCAGATTCCTCCTAGACCTGTGGGGACCAAAAGGCAGGCCCCTTGCATCACACATCCTTCTGAATTGGAAGCTGTGTGCAGCCATTTCTTCTAACTGTTACAAAATTCAAAGCATTCCATTAACTGGCTCCTGAAAGTTGAAAGATAAGTCTGAGAAACCTCATTCTTTGAGCCGTACTTCTGAGGTTAAGTTCTTCCTATTGATATTGAGTCATGCCTTATTATCTCAGCTCTGTTTAATAAAAGCTTGAATGAGAAGGACATAATGAGGAGCTAGGCTCTGCTGGAGTGGAACTGAGAGTTTGGTCTTGGCATGTTTTGAAAGCAGGACGCAAGTGTTGTATAGTCGAGGGGGTTTCTCTGGAGCAGAGCCGGACGACTCTCCAGCGCAGTTCTGAGCTCTTCTCTTGGACTTGCAGGCGCACACCACCCGCTCCAGCCAGAGGTGCTTGGCCTTTGTTGACGATGTCCGATGCTCCAACCAGTCCCTCCCGATGACCAGGCACTGCCTCACGCGTATCCTTTGATCTGCCTGTGCTGCCTTAGGCTGCGCTCCTGACTCTTTGCTGGCAGCTTGAAGTGTGTCTGTTTTTCCTTTTTTTTTGCTTTGGCCCTAAATCAAGGCCATCGGTTTGCTGTAGCCGTTGGTTTCAAGCAGGAGCCCAGAGGAAACGTCTCCCGGTCTGTTGGCGCTCCCATCCCCGTGGAACGACCAATTCGTGTGGGAGCAACAAAGGGCTGGGCTTGCCACCTTCTCTGCCCCGGCAGGTCCCACTGCAGCCTTCCTGCGGCACGTTGGCCGATCCAGAGCATCCAAACCGGGTGGCCAGTTCACTTGGAAGTGACAGGGGAACCTCATGAAGCCTGAAGGAGTCATGAGCTGGTTTCTGGCTGTATTGAAGGAGGGTGGAAGCAGGTCTGCTCTCTACTTGGCTACAGGTGCTGGGTGCCAACAGCCAACCTGAGCAGGGTCCGCGAGCTCTTGGTAGGAGTCCTGCTCTGTGGGATGTGCGTAGGGAGGGTTGTCTGACTGCTGAAGCATGTGCTCAGTGATTTTTTTTGGGAGGATCTGAATGAGAGAGTAGTTCCTAGGCTGTTTCGGGCTGCTGTGGAGCAGCTTGGTCTCCTTTGAGCCCTTGAGAGGTTCACACGTGTGCGAACAGCCTCAAGCTGTTCAGTTTCCTGAAACAACCTCAGCTTTTTGAGAGCCAGCACTGAAATTTCCACTGGGGTTCCCCCAGCTCAGGGATCACCACCCCAACATGGGATCCACGAACCGAGTGTTGCCCCAGCTGCATCTCCTGTCTAAGTGGGGTTGGGTGGATGTGTTCGGGAGCAGGTTTGGATCATGTTGGAGCTGCATTAGCAGCTGTGGCTGGGGTGAGTCAGGAGAAGCTCCAGTGCTAGGTCCCAGAGCAGAGCTGGCAGCCAGGGAGAGGATGAGCTCTTCATTTTGTTTGAGCTCTTCGTTTTGTTTTGTTACTGAAATTGGCAGACTTGACTCCAGCAACGCACAGGGAGAAGCCCAGGGAGCAGGAAGCTGCCTTTGTTTCTCTCTAGTGACCGTATACTTCAAAATAAAGACAGGATAAATACCTATAAAACAGTTTGAGCAAGTCACTGTTTGCAGCTGGCTCGCTTTGAGCAGGCAGGCCGAGAAGGGAGTGGAAAAAGCGAGGTTTGATTTCCTTACGTCTGAGCTGTCAGCTGACTTTCACTGACACAAACAAGATTTTACTTTGGTTAGCCCCGCTGAGCCGATAACATCTGCAATCTGCTCTGCTTTGTGCATTGTCGGGAGGCTCTTGGGCTTTGTTTGCTTTTCAGGAGCTGGATTGTTTGTGACAATGCATTAAAGGGACCGAACCCAGCTGGGCTGTTGGGCTCCAGGTGGAGCATGTGATTTTGTCATCTTGGCAATCTATGCTTTTTGGCTACCAATAAAGTCGGTGCTTGATCTGGGAGTCATTCAGAGAGATTAAAATCTGGCTTCCCCACCCTGCTGTTCATACAGAGACGCTTTCCTCACCACATCTGCCCTCGAGTGTCTGAGAGATTTGGCTCCTCTGGGCTGGGCTCTGTAGCGTTGCTGCTAGCACAGATTACGGGCTCCCCGCAGCCTGTCGGGAAGGTGTATTGGTGTGTTCACAGCTGCCTCTGTGCAGGGAGGAGGAAAGGATAAATCGGAAACCTAGATGGCTTAAGAAACTGGGTTAAACTCGGCGCCTTTTGCCTGTTTCTGTGGGTTTGGAAGCTGGGGGTGGGTGGGTGGTCCTCTCCCATGCTGTGCTGTGCAAAGGGGAAACTGCGGCGTGAACCCCACAAACAGCTGGGCATTTCTTTGGGTGGGTTTGATATTGAGGTATCCGACCTGAAAGGCTTTGATCCACACCTGAAATCTGCTTTGGCCCCAGCTCCAAATTGTGTCACCAAGTGAGCAGAGCGGGGCACAGTCTCCACGCAGGTGACAATCAGCTGTTCCTTGCAGCAGTAAGTAGAAAAGTCACAACTGTCAGTAAAACGTTGTTTATGCAGACCCTCGTGCAGCCTCAGCGGTGGGTCCGTCTGTAGTTTCACAGGACTCTTGGAAGAGGGTGGGATTTGGTCTGTAGCTACTCTCTGCTGGTGGATTGCTCTGCAAGCACGGTGCAATTGGAGCAGAGTTTCTGTTTGTGATTAAAGGCAGGAAATCCCATTTACACCTCTGGCAGGAATAGGTTTTCCATTGGGAAGGAAAATGCACTGGGAAGATAGAAATACCGGAACTAAACTCCTGGCTGTGGAAAAAGCATTGTGTGTGCTCGTATCTCTGCTGCGTGTTAGATGTTAAGGCTTGTGCAGATGGATGTCTGCAAATAAAAGTAAGCCTGTGCATTTGTAATATCTTCCATCTGAGGATCTGCGAGTGCTTTACAGGGATCCAGCTCCATCTCCCAGCCCCCACTGAGAGGCTCTCGCTGTTGTCCCCGTTTTCCATCGTGCAAGTAACGTCACCCGCATCGCCGGGCGGTCGGGTTGCAATTCTGAAGCCTGGACTCCTGGCCTTGGAGAAAAATGTGTGGGGTTTTAACACCGTTTTCTGGAGGGTGGTGGGTGAGTGGGGAGTATTTATGCCTCTGGATCCGTGTCCCTAGCTTGTCTGCCGTGCAGGTTTCCCTTGACCACATCTTCCCAGACATCTGTCAGGACACTAACCAGACTCTGTTTAAGCCGTGTCAAGGCTCCGAGGAAGTGCCCTGCAACAAGCCAGTTCCCGTGAGCCTCTCGGAGGATCCATGCTGTCCGCTCCATCTCCGGTTGCCTCCGCAGATGTACGTACCCGAGCAGGTCCTGGCTGTCCCCGAGGAGCTGGAAGCTGCCCCCACAGACCTGTACTTGAGCGCTGCTGAGCTCCAGCCCACGGAGAGCTTGCCCCTGGAGTTCAGCGATGTAAGTTGTGCAGGGTGCTTTAGGTAGAGGGGGGCAAGCAACGAGTCCTGCAGAAAAGCTTCCCCTGAATATTCCTGTTTTCATTCCCTACCATGAAGTCACACTGAAATACTCGTGGAGCCAGCTGCGGTGCAGCAGACCCAGTGCTCTCGATGTGGAGAACGCTTGGACAACGTGTAAATCACTGCCTCCCCAGCACAGATAATGTAGAAT
Organism: Ibycter americanus; assembly: GCA_035590275.1. Lineage (NCBI taxonomy): Eukaryota > Metazoa > Chordata > Aves > Falconiformes > Falconidae > Ibycter > Ibycter americanus. The sequence continues at coordinate 3,857,587 of JAVJGI010000042.1, forward strand.
TATTTTTATTCTCGCTGGCTTGGGGAAGAAGAGTCTCTTGAAAAACGTGCAGGAATGCAAAAGGTTTGGGAGATGTTTGTTTCTGTAGGATTGGCAACTGCTCCTTCAGAAAGGCTGTGCTCTCATTTCGGTCGGTATTTAGGGGCTTTTTAAAAAGAGGATTCTTTTTTCCCCCGCTTCTCTCCCATGAGGAATACATGAGGATTTTAATCCCCAGATTATTCTGATGCCCTGCATGTATGTTAAGCCTACATGCTTAAATCCTCTGAAATTTGTTTAAACAACAAAAAAAATTACCACGGTTATTTGGAGCTGCTTGTCTGAACGAGGTATCACTTCCTCTAGTATTTGGATGCCCCCAAGATTCTCGAGCACTGCTATGGGGAGACAAAAATCTCAACAGCTTTAGAGTTTGCTGGTGGAGGAGGGATTGCCAGCAGCGTTGGAGTCCCGGGGTTGGCAGCAGCCACAGCTTTAACACAGGAGAGCAAGTGCTGCTGCCGCTGGGTCAGGCTGGACCCAGCACCCCTGGGGTCGAGGGAACGCTCTCCTGCCTTCGGTGGGCATTGGAGCAGATCCCAGCCCTCCTTCCCGTGGGGCAGAGCCGGCACGCTGCTCTCTGTGAAAACAGCCTTTGTGGATGGGTTTTTTTTCAGGTTAGAAATGAAAAACCAAACTGTTTCTCCCCCAGCTTGTCTTTCGAGAGGGTCCCCCGCTCTGGGGGGGGGTTCAGGTGCTTCAGGCAGGAATCGGGGCGCCTTGCTCCTGCCCTGTACCCCGAGCCGTGCATGGATACGAGCCGCAGACACCCTGCGAGATCCCTCTGTCCTCAGCTCAGAGGGATTCGGAGCTACGGCAGCATACGGCTGCGTAGGGCATCTGTGTTTTATCTCACATCACGCTAGGTTGGTAGAGTGCCACTCGTGAGTTGCAGGCATCTTGCCTTGATGTCAAACACCCTCCAAAGCCAAAACAAATCCTGTCCTCTAACAATAGCTTTGCAGGAATCCCAGCCTCTCGCGTCAGCAGGGTTATCCACGCACGCAGCAGGCGCACAGAGGAGCGAGCCAGGGACTGTCCGCTCCAATATGTTGTGTCAGGGCAAAAAGGGTTGCGTGAAATCCTGGGAGAGGGGTGACTGCTATGGGTGCCCTGAGGAGAGCAGGATTGGACCCTTTCACAGTCCCCCTGACTGCTGCAGGGATGCTTCTGGGGCATTGCATCACGCTGGGCTCCAGACCTTGTGCCCCGCACCTTGTTTTCAGCGGGAGCGCAGCGCTGCCGGCCTGGATCACGCCATTCTGGGAGGAGAAGGCTCCTGTAGTTGTGTTCCTGGCTGCTGAGGCCAGGGGTCCCGGTGGCATCATGCCTGCTGCTCTGCCTTCCTCCTCTGGTGCCTGTGGAGCGGTCTGCTGCCGCTCCTGCCCCGCTGCTCGAGGGGATAACGGAGGAGGGCTGCGAGGATTCGTGCTGCTGTCTCCCCCGGGGCTCCTTGGGACCTCTCCTGCTGATGAGCCGCTCCCGGTGTTTTCTTTCCTAGGATTTGGACGTGGTGGGCGATGGTATGCAGTGTCCCCCGTCCCCTCTGCTCTTTGATCCGTCTGTGGCCCTCGATCAGTCCCTCAGAGACGTTGCCGAAGCCCCCATAGACATTCTGGCCCTGGAGGAGCCTTCCCACCCGGGCATCCCTCCGCAGACGGTGCCCACAGACCGGGGCAGCTCCTCCGCTCACGTCTTCTCCCTGGCCACCGAGCCACCGGCCGAGCTGCCCGCACAGGTACAGCTGGGAGATCACCGGGGGCTTCCCGGGGTGCGGGGAGAAGTCCCCGTTTGCCCCCCAGCCATGCAGCTGGGCCCTGGCGGGTTGCTGTCCCACACAGCAGCGTTCAGACCCGTGCTACGCCCACGGTCTGGATGGGATTAGGAGCGTTGAGGGGGTGGCAGCCGGAGCTTGTCCCCAGGCGGGGAGAGGAGGACGAGCGGTCGCCTGTGCTCCGTGGGTGGCTGGGTGCCACCCTCTTCCTGTACGTGGGATGGGTGTCGTGGGAGCTGTCTGGGATGCGGTGGGGATGTCTCGCAGGCTGGGGACTGCCGGCTGTGGGAAGCCCGTTTTCTCCCAGCTGGGGATTTGAAGGGGAGCCGTCGGCTTGGGGCTTCTGCTTTCTCCTCGAGTCTCATTTTTGACTTGTGACTTGTTCCTCTTGTCACGCCCGGAGCCTGTGCCTTGCTCAGGATGTGTCTGCAGGCTGTTGTCTTGGGAGATGTCATCAGACACTGTCCTGCATCCCCTCTCACCCCTCCAACGCTGTCCCCCTCCCCTGGTGGGAGCTGAGTATTGGGGTGGGGGGACCCCAACCCTAGAGCACGCATCCCCCAGGCCCTGAATGAAGACCAGCGGTTTGCTGTAGCCGTTGGTTTCAAGCAGGAGCCCAGAGGAACCGTCTCCCGGTCTGCTGGCGCTCCCGTCCCCGTGGAACGGCCAATTCGTGTGGGAGCGACAACAGCCACGGCTTGCCCTCGCTGCCTGGCCGCGTCCCCCTGCCACCAGCCCACCGACCCTTTTCTGTCCCCAACAGAGTCACCTGCCGATGGCAGCGTGCCGACCGGCACCCAGGGACGACAGGCGGCCGGAGGATGCCGTCACCTCTACCCAGCCCCGCGGAGCAGCCGCCAACGGGAGCCTGGAGCCGGCGTCCGTGAGCTGAGACCGGCAGCACGTGGCGTCTCTCCGCTCCCTTGGGAATCTCGAGTGGCGGTGGAGCCCGGCGGTGGGACGTGGGTGGAAACCTGCAGGCACCGCCATCCTCGCCCGGCACTGGGCCGAGCCGCAGCTCCAGCTCCGCTGCCCGTGTGGTTCCTGGAGCCATGGGGGGGCTGAAACCCCAGAGTGGGGACCCCAGACCCTCCCGCCCTCACTGCGGGGACCCCTGTGGCACCCAGGTGGCCAGGGAGAAGCCACGGGGGGGACTCAGGGAAAGGAGGGGGTGGCTTTCCACCCTCGGTGGGGTTGTGGGGTCCCTCTGTCCTGGGGAGTGGTCTGGGGCTTGTGGGCCCCTGGGCTGGGGGGCTCCGAAGCCGGGGGTGTGACGTGAGCCCTGTGACTTTTTCGGTCAGGGGAGGAGGTTGCCTCCCACGGGAAGCCCCCACAATAAAGCGATGGAGGTGGGTGCCGAGTGTCCCCGTGTCCTGCGGTGGGGGTGGGCTGGGGTGTGCGTGGAAGGGCTAAAGGATGGAGTGGCCAGTGCTGCCCTTGGGGGGTGGGGGGGGGTCTTTGGGGTTGCCCTAGGGGGGTTCAGAGCTACCCTGGGGGGGCTTTGGGGCTGTCCTTGGGGGAGGTTCAGGGTTGTCTTGGGGAGTCTTTGAGGCTGCACTTGGGAGGGCTCAGGGCTGTCTTGGGGGGTCTTTGGGGCTGCCCTGGGGGGGCTCAGAGCTGCCGTTGGGGGATCTTTGGGGCTGCTGTTGGTGGGGGGGAGCTCAGGGCTGTTCTGGAGGGGGCTTTGG
>JAVJGI010000042.1:3918220-3931800 GCA_035590275.1 Ibycter americanus
CACTCACCGGGGCCTCCCCAGGGCCCCTCCCGGGCCGGGTCCCCACTCACCGGGGCCCTCCCAGGCCCTCACCTACCGGGGCCCCCGCCGGGCCCCGGGGCCCTCCCGCCCTGTTACCGGGGTCCCCGGGCCCCTCCCGCACCTACCGGGGCCGCCGGCCCGGCGCAGGCTCCGGCTCCAACCGCTCAGCCCAACCGCCCCGCACTTCGGTTTGAATCCCGGCTGCCAGCCAATCCCAGCGTGCTCCCCACCCTCCCGGCCTCTCATTGGCTCTCTTCTCTGAGCGTCTGAAGCCAAGCCGCCACCATGTCCGTTGAGGGCGTGGCCTGTGCGTTCAACAACCCCGGCGCGCGGGCGGGCGCGGCGGCCCGTACGGTCGCGCGCTGAAGCCGACCAGGCGCCATCTTTACTGCTGGTTGCCGGCTCCAGCCCGCGTTGCTTAGCAACAGAGCCGGCCGGGGACGCCGGCAGGGCCTAGGCCCCCCGCGGCCGAGGGCTGCTGCTGCTCTGCGGGCCCGAGCAAGGCCTATGGGCACCAGAAGGGCTGTTTTGGGGAAAAAAACCCTGTTCTCAGGCCAAACCCCGGCTGTGATTTTAAGCCGAGCCGTTGTCCCACGGCACGGGTGGGCCTGAGCCCCCCGGCAGCGGCTCTGCACAGCACCGCCAGGCCTGCGCCGGGCCTGGATGCGGCCTATTGCTGGTTCGGAGCATGGATATTTCACCGGGGAAACGAAAATATTCGTTTATTAAAGCTCATCGCTTGAAAAATGCGAAGCCTCGACTGATTTGTGCCTCGGAAACATCGGTCGGAACAACAGCCGGCAACCGACGCCGTCGCAAGCCACGTAGGAGCCCTCCATTTGCAAACATTTAATATGCAAACCGATCAAACGCAAAGCCAAACCCGACGCTGACAAGAAGCGAAGTCACATAATCATAAAATAACAATGCGTTTTAATCTTTTACGTCTGAAACAAAACAGCGGGTAATGGAAGAATGGATATTAGCGATTAGAAAGCGGAACTAAATGCTTAAAATTGCTAAGTGGGAAAGGCAGTTCGTAAAGCAGATTGCTCTCCAGCACCCAGCTGCTTTGTCAGAAGTGCTTTATTTAGGTTATATAGTCTGCTTTAACTTAATTAATAATAATTAATTCATAATAGATTGTAAAAAGCCTCAAGGTCTTCTGAAAAGTAAACATTAACGAAGCTTCCTTGAGGAAGATAGTCAAAATTATCTGTGTTTTATAGGGGGACAGAGGCCTGGAAGAGACGCATCCTCCCAGTCGCTGGCGGAGCAAGAGGAAGGCACCGACCTCGATACTTGACCTCATGGCATGGAAAAGTCATCCAAAAGCCCGATTTGCTCCAGTCTGGAAAGCAGGTTGGAGGCTGACGGCGACACCTGGCTCTGCTGAGAGCCTCTTGTGCATGCACATCCCGTCCCGGCACATCCCGGCACCCCCATTTCTGAGGAGGTTCAGCTGCTTCGGTGTCAGCCCCGGGGCCTCCTGCAGCTCCTGCCTGTAATTAAATCTTCACAGCTAAGACGTCTCTATTGGCAGATCGTATTTATAGGCAGGCGAGTTGTTTTAGTGTCATTCTTAAGAGTTAAGGAGGCTTGTGCTCATAAGCAAATTCTCTTCTCTTTTAAATTGTCATCCGCAATCTCATGCCGATAAAAAGGCACATTATTTTAGATTATTGCCCCCGTGGTGCTTGTAGTGAGTTACTGCGTTAGATGCCGGGTTTCAGTGTTACACAAATTAGGTTTCTTCCGTATGTGTTCAGACGTCGTATTTCCAAATCCTCCTCTGAAACGTGACGGGTGGGAGCTCCAAGGGCATCAGGAGCTTGTGTCCCCCCCAAAAAAAGCTTCTCAGAAACCCCCTCGCCTGCTGACGTGACGTGGATGTGGCACATGGGCCATACCCTACGGCACACGCCGCTTGCTCCGTCCCAACCCCCGTCCCTAAAAGCTTTGTAGTTTTTCTTTCCTCCTTCCTGCCTGATGCATGATGAGAGCAGAGGGGTCAGAAGCACCTTGCATATATAGCTATTTCAAGAGAGAGAAGGCAAAAGGATTGAGGGCCTTTTCAGGAGCTGCTTTGTTGCAAAGTAATTATATTCTCTTTTGTTTGTGGCAGGGAGGGGAGGGAGAAGCCTTAAAATGTCTCATCTGGGAAACCGTTAATAGAATTTATGCTAATTTGATGATTCTGGCGATTACTGGCGGAAGCACTTCACATTTTCAAGCAGCAGAAATTCTCCTCCAGTTCCTCCTGCAGTCTCACTCTGTTTGGTCTTTAGCCCGGTCGCCTCCTCCAGCCGCCGGAGAATCCTCCTTTGCTGGGCAGCACTTGTGGACCCCAAAATGTGACCGGAATATTTGCTTATGCCGATGCCGGTGGGCTCCCTAGTGACCCTATGCCTCCATCTTTTGGGGCAGGATGTAAAGAAATAGCCGTACTATTTCTATAATAAAGAAAGGGCCGTACTAACAAGCAGCCCTGCAATAACAAACGTTTCCCTCCCAGCCTCATCCTCTGGTGAAGCTTTGCAAACACAAATCTCTCTGCCCAGCTCCTGCGTAATTAACTCCAGAATTGCAAACCCATTTGTGCAGCTTTGCGCTCAGGGGAAACCTTTATTAAGTTCCTTCTAATCCAAAACCAGTTAGAGCATGATGGCCTTCATAAACGGTCATTCAAAAAAAAAAAGGGGGGGGTGGGGGGGGGCGGAGTTGCAGGGAAGACAGAAGAACTAGAAACTTGAAGTCAGCAACCTTTCTCCAGGGGAAAAAACAAAGGCAGGAAAAATTATCTTAAGTGCATTTCTGTTGATGCGTTAATGCAGATTGGGTTTCAAAAAGGAATGATTCAGTCGCATGAGGAAAATAGCCAGCAGGCTGAGCAGGGGGGGGCAGCCTGGGTTTAGCTGGAGGAAACTGGACATTTTGGGGAATTAATTTCGGATTTCTTGTGCCTGGCCCGAGCTGTAGGCCGGCAGATGGCATCACGCTCATGCCGTTGGGTGGGAGCTGCGGGGGTTCAGCCATCCCTCATCTGTGCAAAATATTGCTCGGCGCGTTCCTGCTCGGCGCCTTGCCCGTGCAGCCTGCGAGGAGGGTGCCGAAGGAGCCGTGTTTGCACCCTCGGCCTGAACGACGAACCGGGTTCATCTGGGATCTCCTGCCGGCGTGATCCCGGCGTCATTCCTCCAACGGTGACGGGCACCGGGGTAACGAGCGCTTGGATGGGATCAGCCAAAGCTGTCTGCAGCGACATGCGGGCCATCCTCTCTGCTCCTCGTAGCGAAACAGTGCATTAATGTCAGCGGAGGAGCCACGGCCTTATCCTGAACTCGTTAAAAAACAATGGGCGTCTCTATCGCCTTCATCTGGCTTTTAATGAATGACCTCTTGTCGCCCGGAGCTGCGTGCAGTGACAAAGGACCTTTGTGGGCTGATATTTATGATTTCATTTAAGCCAGGGAGTAAGCTGAGGGAGAGAGGTAGAAAATAAGAGCTGAGCTGATGTTTCCTGCTTTAAACTCAAGGGATCTTTATCTCATTTTGGTACTAATACAGTTGTCATCTCTTAAATATTTGAGCAACTCGCAGCCGTGAACGCTCCCACGCTGGAAGGACACACGGGTCATGCTCGGTGGTAGGGCAGTGAACCGCTCCAGCTCTCCCGAGCCTCACGCATTCCTCCGGGCTGGAATACCAGGGCAGGGGGAAGGTTTTGCATTTTCCTGGTGGTCCTAAAGAATTGCACACACATAAAGCACGCCGAGCCCTGCTGTGAGAGCCCACGACCTGCTTGCCGGGGGCTGGTGTGCAGCCCCGGGTTCAGCGCAGCCGCCGGGACCGAGCAGCCCTCCCCACGCCAGCGACTTGCCAACGCTGATAAATTTTTGCCTTTTCCTTCGGCAGGCCTTGGCGGCAGATTAAGCAGCTGGGAGTCTGGAGTGAGAGCGTGTCCCCTCTCCTTTGCCATGCAAAGAGAGAAAATTAATCTTCCAGCTTCCTCTGATATTTGGGCTGAATTACAAGCTGGGAGCGGAGATAAAGCGCGGGCGAAAGGAAGGTACAGGTACAGCGGAGAGCCGGGCTGCCTGGCACAGGCCTTTGTCCATGCAGATAACGGCTCTCCTCCCTGTGTCATGCATAATTCACCAGCACTGCCTCTCTTCGTCCTGGTCATCCCTTTCTGCTTTCACTGCTTCTCTTCCACAGCAGCTGGAAGCCTCCCTGTCCAAGCCGGCCCATGTGCGGGTGCAGAAGCACGTTCACGCGTGCAGAGCAAGCTTGTCCAGAGACACAGCGGCAACGTGCAACTCGCCGCTGCAGCGCGGCTCTCTTTGCAGGTTTGCCCTGGGATGTAGGGAAGGGGGTGTTGTCCCCTCCTCCCGGAGGCTGAGGGAGCCGGGGTACGATGGAGACGGGTCACCGGTGTCCCGCGCGCAGCCCGGGAATACCCGGCACCAGTCCGGCTGAGCCAAACCGGCACATCAACTTCTGCAAGGGCCTCGCGTGTGATTTCGTATGCCCGTCACATCCCAGCTTCGCTAACCACGCTATCTGCCTAAATCCCTCTGATGTTAGAGTTGGATAGAGGTTACATCCTTTGGGATACCAACCCCAGCATTAACAGACACCAACTGCATTTTATTTGGTCAATCATCCAGCGGCTTCTCTGCACCGTTCTTGACAGAACTGTGCCACACGGAGCAGAAAAGCCGCGGAGGTTTTCCATCGCCGCCGAGAGTTTCTTTCCCAGAACAAAGCAGAAATAACCCCGGTCACTCCCAGCCAAACAGTGAACATAGACACCTGCTTAATTATTTTTGCTTTGTAAATGAAAGCAGTGCCGTGAGTTTAATAACCACTGCTTGGGAGTAATTGGGGTGATTATTGTATGGCCCAGGGGGAAAATTGCAGCTTGTTATCTCCAGGGAGTAGCATTAGGATCCAGCAGATAATCAGAACGTTATTTGTTGCGCTTTAGATGACATTTCTTATGGATTTAGAAGCGATAGTGATCAAACCGTGTTGCCAGAGCCACCCCCAAACTGGGGAATCTGGAGACCTGTAAGCTAAAGAGCATCTGAAGCTGCCCGGGACAGCTGCTCTTCCAGCGGAACGGCATGAACAACAGACAGACGTGCCGCGTTTGAGCTCAAACACTTCCCGATCTGAGTGCCACTCATCTCCTTTTTAATTTGATCTTCTCCTAAAAGAGACGACACTCAGGATGCTGCCTGGGAGGACGTCAAGGGGGGGGATATCAGCTCTAACAGACGCCACCGACCAGCTCTGTAGTCGGCAATAAGGTCGCTCGAGACCTTCCCTCCTTTGTTTCTCCCTCCCCACCCCAATCGATAGCCTCTGCCTCACCTACGGCAGCCCTGGAATTTGAGGCTGAATCAGGAGCAACGCTCACACGCTGCGGCAGCATCGGGACCTGTGTCTGCGCGACCGTCAGCGCTGGGCACCCTCCCTGCGCACGCCACCATTGCTCCCCATCGCGCAGCCGAGCGGCTCCCACTGGCGCTGCCCTCTCCCTAAGGTGTTTGTGCACCTTGTAGCTCTCGGAGGGTTCCTGAGCCAGGGGAGCCGGCTGCAGCAAACCCAGGGTGCAGCACAGCTCCCGGTGACGCCCCCCCAACACCAGCCCCTCTGGGCACCCCGAGCTGTGCTCATCCAACCTGTCCACAGCGTGGGAAAGAGGATCTTTAGCCAGGCTAAGCGCAGCCGGAGCCTTTGGTGCTCTCTCTTTTCTAGGTTTGCTGCGCAGGAGTGTCCCCAAATCCTGGTTTGGGCTCACGGATGACACGGCAACACCTCGGCACCCGCGCGATGCCAGCCAAGAGGATCCTGCCAGACCCCGGAGAACGCGGAGCCAAGGCAGGCTCCGCTATCGATCCCCACAATCAATGACAATTCAAGGCCTGGAAATGACAGTGCCTTTTCTTAGTCCTCAATTCCCACCCCAGGCCGGGCGGGGGGAGGAGGGAGCTCGCCCGGAGGTTAGCAATGATCCGGAGCAGAGCTGGGAAGAGCCTCCCTTGCAGCAGGTGGATTGTTTAAGGAATTGGACTTGTAACAAGACAAAAGGCACAGAGGAAGGAGATCTGGTGGGATCCGGGAGCGGATCTGTGTCTCTGGCACATTGGCAGCCAAATCTTGATATAATATTTATCGAGGGGGAGCGGGCAGAACTGGCAGTCAATGCATAAGCGAGGGATTAAAGCCGCTTCCATCCTTGTCTCCCAGGCAGATACGCCAGGGGAGGGATGCGCGGGAACTGTGAGCCAGCCCAGGGCAATGGAGTCTGAAACGTTCTGTGGATTTAACGAGGCCAAACTTTGTTAGCTCAGCTGATGGGGAGCAGAGCAGAAGCACCAAGGAGGGAAAACCAGCACATCCCCATCCTCCAGCTGCCTGAGCCGAGCACGCTGCCTCCGGGCAGGCATTCCAGCCGGGAAGTCCCTGGCATCGCTGGGTGGGCATTGCGCGGCCAGGGGACACGGCAAAGCTGCCCCAAAGGCACCGGGTAAGGGGCCAGTGGTTAAAATTCACTTTTAAACTGGGGAGCGTAGGAGCTGCCACACTTTCTCTCCTAATTTTGCTCAGCAGTGAGACAGAAGCAAAAGATGCTCTGCCCTCAGGTAGGTTCGTGTTTTCCACAGGCACGTGTGTGGAAAACTGTCTTGTGGAAAGCAGCCGCCGCTCGGCACTTCGCAGCCACCCCGTGAATACGCCCCACGAGACACAGGCAGGAAAACCGCAGGGAAAGGGACGGATACAACCTCGATATCTGCAGAGCTCCGAGTGGACCCGCCGAGGGTTTTTGCAGGCAAGTCATCCCCAGGGAGGGCGGCTCAGCTCCCGCAGCGGCCAGCCGGGTCCCCCAGCCCCTCCGGCTCCCGCAGCTGCGGGTGGCGAGCGAAGGGCTGCTTCATCTCCAAAATCCCTTGGGAATCCCCAGCTCTCACAGAACGTGCTGGTAATTAACTCGCTTATTGGCTTTGCTTTTGCTGAGATTGCACGTTCAAGATGGGCTCCATCTGCTCCTTGCATGGGCTTGGCTGCAGAGGGAGGGTAGCAACCCCCCCCCTCCATTTATAATGAGAGAAACGTGTTATTTCTCTAATTGGGGGACAATAACAAGGCCATGCCGTGCCGGGGACCCGCAGCAGCCCTCTGACACCTCTGCCCAGTTCCACCAGCCCTTTCACCACCCACCAAACTCATGCCAACCAGCCTCCTCCCCCAGGCACCCCCCAGTCCCAGACCTGGCTCCGCCGAGGCCACCGCGGCCACCGGCTTCATTATATTGTTTTAGGGGATTTGCATCTCTCCGTTTAATTTCTCTTCGAGGCAAGAAGCAGCCAAGTGGGACAGTGTTTTTAAAGAGAAGCTGGACTGCTGCGTGTCAGGCGGCTGCTGGGAAGAAGACGCGTTGATCTATATGCCTGGAGCATATAGCGCTTTATTCCCTCCCTGCACAACGCAATTCCTCCTGGAGAAATGGGACACAGACACCAAGGAGCAGCAACACCAGAGTAACTTCCAGCTATAGCCCTTCCCCGGCAGGTTCCATCCCCCTTTGGCCCTACTGTGGTTCCCATAAATCCTCCCCAGGTTATTCCAGCCGCTGTCACGGAGCTGGAGCAGCAAATCTCAGCTTAGCTGGGAGCAAAGCGGCGCAGAGCACGTGGCGCCCGCCGGGTCCCCCAGCACCCATCTGCACTGCCTTTGTCTCCTCAGCCTTTGAGCGCTGCTTTTCCTCCTCTCTGCTGCAAAGAAACGCATTAGTTGCAACATTGCTTTAATTTGTTTGCCAGCTTTCAGAGAGCGGAGAGGCTGGCTGCTCCCATCGGTGCTGTTTGGAGGAGGTTTGCACGCCGGCAGTGTTAACCCTTTGGCTCCTGCACCATCGCTCGGGCTGCTGGAGCATCTTTGCACGCCCAAGACACATGAGCTGCCTTCTCCATCACGGATCCGCAGCGCTCGGGGCCACCGCCAGCGTGTGCCGCTGGCCCAACCTGGCACTTACCAGATGGGGGGATCTGTATCCCCTTCCAGCTATCCTCAGCGTTTCCTTAATGAGATGAGTTTTGTTGTGACCACAACCAGTGTCAGAGGGAATAAAAGAAAATGTGATCTGAACGGGCCCTGTGGCGGTGACAAGGACACGGGGACAAGCAGCCGCTGGCAATGCCAGGGTAGCGGAGGCAGAGAGACGGGACCGGACACGGGCTGGATCCACCCAGGGAGGAGCTGGGGGATCCTGTTGCCCTGCGCCACTCGTTGTACATCCCAGCATCTCCCCTCTGCGCGCACACGCGATGCCGGTACCCGCCCGTGGCCTGGGACTGCAGCAGGGCATTTGCCGGCCACTGGCAGGGCCACCGACGGCGCGGGGTATTTCTTCTCCCGCAGCTCCAAACCAGCTTCGGCTTCCGATACGGATATCAGAGCGGCGCAGAGAGCGAGGACCCGGGAGGCCCTGGGCAGCTGCAGGGCTGCTGGCGGCCACACAGGTCCCTGCTTGAGCCAGCATCCTGTGAAACGAGTTTGTTTGGCCTCTGTCACACGCTTCCAGGTGTGGGTCCCATCCAGCCTGAGCATCGTCAGACCCTGCGGTCCAGGGGAGCAGCCCCCGGGCTGCGTGTGTCCCAGCTGAGCGGCTTTTTCTGGACACAGGATGAGACAAGTGAGGGAGGCAGGAGCCAGCCGAGGTGGAATTGATGTGCGGGGAAAGCGTTGCAGGACAGCCGGTTGAGCAGTAGCTAGTGGTTTTGCGTTGCCTCATGCTAATTGCTCGAGCTAATGAAGCCGCACGCTCAACTCAGTGACTTTCCATCTGCCTTCGGTTTGCGATGTGCCGTTCACAACTCTGGAGAGCTGCGGCTGATCAATCCGAAGATTTCCAGGATGGCAAAAGCATGGAAACAGCCCTGAAAGGGCTGCAAAACCCACGGCAAAACCCACGGCAACCCCAAAGCAGGTGAGGGGCGCCCAGCTCCGAGGGTGACGAGCCGCAGGAAGAGGAAATCCCGGGTATTCAGACCCAGACGTGCAATGTTGGTGCAACACAGACGCAGTGATCCGGCTCTTCCCGAGGCTGCTGGCGAGGAGGTGTTACCTGCCTTCCCGCAGGAGACAGGCCCCGGGGAGTTTGTCTCCTGGCCCTTGGGGATGATTCCTGCTGCCGAAACCCCCAGGAGAGTCCAAGCCACCTTCCCCATCGCTCTCCGTGCCTCCAGGTCCCCCGCAGTTGCGCTGCAAGGTGCCTGGTTGTTAAGCAATTCAGCCTCCTTTTTATCCCGAGCGCGGTTCTGAAGGTTTAAATAGAAAGATATCAAAATAAAAGATAATTGTTGAGAAAGATGAATAGAGGGGAGGAAAAAAAAAAACCCCATCAGCATGGAGGAACTCTTGTCTAATTTCTCACCCACGCAGAGCACAGCGATATTAGTGCCTTCAACTCCAGTTCGTAAAAGCTTTCATGGCTTTACCACCAGCTACCCGAACAGCTTGTCCTTTCAATAAGCCAAGGTCTCCCGATAGCGTGTCTGCCCATGGGAGATCCCACCGGGACGTGGTTAATCCGGGCAGAAATAGCACAGAGCATCGTTGCGCTCACCTGACCAAGGAAGCCCTCATCTGAGGCAGGAAAAGGTTAAAAATCACCCCAAAATGTAAGGGGGAGAGGGGAGCCCTCTCCCTCGCCGCCGAGACAGCGGCACCCAATTAATCTGTGCTGCTGGGTGTCCTCACCCTCCCTGGCAGCCCTGCTTCTCCACCGCCACCGGCTTTGGGCTTTGGCCATGGAGGCCTTTAATTATCCAAACTGCTGCCCCTCACAAAATTAAATGCCGCTGAGGATGACTCAGTGTTTAATGGACTGGCGGCTCCTCGCGTCGGGAGAGCCAAGCGGGTGCAAGCGAGAGCAGAGCACAACACGGCATAAATCAGACGGAGACACTTTGCACGGGGGCGAGCGACCCAGCCGCTCCGAGCAGGGAGGCAGGCAAACCGCTGCTTTGAAACGGTGGCATTTTTCCTGCAGGATAACCCCGCTGGTAACTCCTGCAAGCGGCAGCTCCGGGTGCTGCGGCTCGACCCTCTGCCCAGGCTATTTTCGACCCCTCACAGCTCCGGCCGCTCGGGCAGCGGGGATGCGCTGGATTTAGAAATCCCACAGTATCACTCAGCAGCTTCTCATTTCCCGGGATTCAGGTGCGGTGGTTTCCTTTGGAAAGGGCTCTGAACTGGTCAGGCATGGTTTAAAAGACAAAAGCAAAGAGGTGCCAAAAGATGCAATGCGAGGCTTATCCCTGCCTCCGTTTGCCCACCCGGGATGGCAACGTGCTCCGGGCCAGCCAGAGCCAGCAATGGCAACGAGCAGCCCTGCTAATAGCCTCGTTAGTCTCCCCAGGATGCTGAGGCTTTGGCTTCCAGCAGATAATTAGCGATGTGCTCATGAATTAGGATGCCCTGGACCTCTACCAGGACCTATGTGGAGGCAATGGAACCGCTCTTGGTTCAGAGCTGGAGCAAGCCACGCCTCGAGAAGCAGCCCAAAGCGATGGGGATGGCCAGTGGGGACCAGCGCGGGGGGCTGGGGGAAGTGGTACCCACCCCCATGCAGATGCCACGGCCCCCGTGATGCTGGAGCCACCCCAGCAGCGAGGAAGGCACGTGTAAAAATTCCCGGTAAGGCCCCACAGCGCCGCATTTGAATCCAATTTCTGGTTGCTAACGATGCTGATGGTTATTTCCCCAAGCTCCGAGGAAGAGTTTGGCCCCAAAACAGGCTCCTGGAAGCAATTTCAGATGAGCAATCTGTAATACCAGAGCTGATGGAAGCAATTTGCCACCCATTAGTAGAGATCATGGGCTGGGAAGATACTGCCATCCAACTCAGGTTCAAGGGGGGGGGGGCTTGAATTTTTCCCCCTCTCCCCTAGGATTTCTGGCTTGGATGGGATGGGGTGATGGAAAGGGCTGCGAGGCTGGACCAGCCTTGCAAAAGCCACCGGCGTCGAGGCTTAGAGCAACGCCAGGCTCACAGCGCAGGGCAGACGACAGCCCCGTCCTCCCCAGGAGCAGCTGAACACCAGAGACCTGCCTCCGCCGCCCCAGCAGCCAGGGCCTTGCGGCACGCCACACCGGTGGCCTTTAAATTAAATCTCTCGCCTTCCATACACCATGCGGCCCTGGAGATTGCAGGGCCAGTCACCCCCCTGCGCCGTCACACCCCAGGAAGGGAAGCAGCGGCGCCCAGCACCTCCAGCACCCACAGCACTTAATAGAGCATTATGAATTAAATTGCCTCCTGTACAGCAGCAGGGCGGCGGGTGCAGATAAAGAAGCAATTTGCAAGCCAGGGCTGCCTCGATGGAAGGAGCGATAGCAGGGCATAACCCCAAAAAAGCCTGGAAAAAGCATCTCTCACCCACGCTTACAAACCCATCCTTGCCCTGGGGATGCTCTTGGCCCTAGGGATGCTCTTCCAAGAAGCAGGATGGAAGTTTGTTCCCGTAACGGAGATGTGTATGGTGCAGCAGGGACGTCATTGCTCCGAAGGTGAGGAATTAGCCCCAGGGCTTGAGTTATCCCTTAGCCCCAGCTCCCAAGGTGTTCCCAAGACACGCCAGCGCCTGCCTGTCTGCTGGAGCCTGCGCTGGGAGCCTCAGCACTGCAGCACCTTCCCTTAATTACTTTTTTTCCATGTTAATTGGATCTGTGGGCACGCCTGAGGGGAGCCCTGGCTCCTGAATGCGTGCAGGGGCTGAGCACCCATTTTGTACGGGAAGGATGCAGCCACAGCACCTCACCTCCTCCTCTTCTTCTTCACACCCCGCTGCCCATCGCTCCCCGGTCCCAGCCCACCCCTGGGCTACCCGCCTTCAAGCCTTCCTGCCTGGTGTCTTGCTGTTATCAATTATCACCTGAGGCTAATTGTTAGCTCCTCACCCATCCCACAGCTGGTTCCGCTGCATCTCCCAGCAGGAACGAACACAACCCTCACGTGGCTCCCCCGAAAAAAAATAACGCGGAAATGCTCCCGCTCCCCACGCTCCACTCGACTCCAAGGATGCAGCTGCATCCTTCCTGGCCAGGGGCCAGCGGTAAGGAAGTTTCCTTTGGCCGTTTGCCTCCTTCCCAGCTCCTGCAGGAAAGGGATCTGGGGTGCTTGAGGGGCCCCGACAGCCCCCCCACCCCGTTGAGACCCCAAGGAGACGTGTTTTCCAGCCAAGGTGGCTTGGAGACGCGGAGCCTCCTCTCTGCGGGTTTGTGGTGCGGTGGAAAGCAAAGGCTCGCAGGTACGTCCACACGTGCATCCGCTGCGGCCCCAAACCCCATCCCACCCCACGCGCAGCCCCGCCGCCGCCGGTGGATTTACTGTCAATAAAACCGCTGCGGAGAATGACTTCTCATCTGGAAGGAATAAAAAAAAAAAAAAAACGGGGGGAGACGGACACACGACACGCCAACCCCTTGTTAAATGTACTTATCCCTTCTCCGAGCAGCGTTTCCTTCTGCGGGTTTCTGCCGGGAGCCCTAACGGAGGGACGGCTACGGGCAGGCGGTCGGCCGGGCGGGAGGCAATGCCGACGCGCTGCAGAACGGAGCAGGGAAGGGGAAGGCAGAGCCGGTGCCAACTGGAACCGCTAACGCCGCTCTCCCAGCCACGTTTCCAAGCACCGGCAGCGTTGTCCCTGTGCCTAGCGGCGAGCGAGGGGGGCATTGCCTCATGGGGGTGTCCCTGGACCCCATCTTTGTCCCCCACAAGATGTCCATGAGCACGTCCCGCTGCAAAAGCCTGGGTTCCTGCTTGGGCAAGGACCCAGTTTGGGAGCGGATGCTCCAGAAAGGGCTAAACCCAGTGTGCCCAGGCTATGGGATTTGGGGACAGGGTACGTGTGCCTGACCCTGCTGTACCCCAAACTGCCCACGTTCCCGTTATCCATGCTTCAGGCAGGGTCGGCGTGCTGGGAGGGCACCTTCGGGCAGGGGCACAGCTTGTGGGGATGCCCCTGGTGCCTGGCTGTCCCTTCCCGCCATCACACTTGAACGTTCTTCTCCATTCGGCTGCAATCACCTTACTGGGAGCAGTGGGCAGGTGCCTGCTGCAGCCTCTGCTCCCTGGCTGGGGTGATGAGGGCACCCCGCTTCCCGGGGTGCTCGTGAGGGGCGGGTGGAGGTGAGGCAGGGTGGGAGATGCAGAGGCACCAGGGGGGGAAACTGCCCAGAGCTGTGCGACCCTCTTGTCCTGCCCTGGGGAGGAACAGAGCACCCAGCACCCCCTGTCCTGGGCAGCGAGGGGCACCCTGGGGGCAGTGGGAGCACCCTGGGGACAGTGGGGAGCACCCTGGGGGCAGTGGGAGCACCCTGGGGAGAGTGGGAGCACCCTGGGGGCAGTGGGAGCATCCTGGGGAGAGTGGGAGCACCCTGGGGACAGCGGGGAGCACCCTGGGGACAGCGGGGAGCATCCTGGGGGCAGCGGGAGCACCCTGGGGAGAGTGGGAGCACCCTGGGGGCAGTGGGAGCACCCTGGG
>JAVJGI010000042.1:3933265-3951184 GCA_035590275.1 Ibycter americanus
TGGCAGGGGGCTGGGGGGGTTGCAGCACCCCGGTCCTGCCCTGGGTTGGGGAAGGCAGAGAGGAGGAATTGCAGGAGGCTGCACCCAAATAAATAAATATATATATGTGTGTATGTATATATATTTATATATGGGGTTGGGGGAAAGAGCAGGGCACAGCAAAGCATCTGCCCCACGCGAGGGCTGCCGGGTGCATCCCCCGCATCCCCGCGCCGGGATGCTGTGGGTCAGGCAGCGGCAGCACCCACGAGGCCGCCGTGGCGCTGAGCACCCACGGGCTCCCTTCTTGGCAGAGTGGCCACCCCGTGGTGCCGGCACGGACCATGATGGACCTGAAAGTGGACGAGGAGGAGGTGGACAGCGGGCAGCCGGTGAGCATCCAGGCCTTCGCCAGCAGCTCCACCCTCCACGGGCTCTCGCACATCTTCTCGTACGAGCGGCTGTCGCTGAAGCGCGTGGTCTGGGCGCTGTGCTTCCTGGGCTCGCTGGCGCTGCTCGCCCTCGTCTGCACCAACCGCATCCAGTACTATTTCCTCTACCCCCACGTCACCAAGCTGGACGAGGTGGCGGCCACCAGGCTCACCTTCCCCGCCGTCACCTTCTGCAACCTCAACGAGTTTCGGTTCAGCCGGGTCACCAAGAACGACCTGTACCACGCCGGCGAGCTCCTCGCCCTCCTCAATAACAGGTGGGTGCTGGCGCTTTGCGGTGGCCCCCGGTGGCATCTCCGTGTGCCAGGACATGCCACCACGCGTGGCCTCAGCCACCACGCCGGCCCCGCGCCCTGTGGTGGGCTGCGCTCCGTGACTGGCGTGGGCGGCATCTCCTTAGTTTCCGTGAAGAAGTGGATCCTGAGTTAGTTCAGCTCCGCAGCTGGATGCGGCCACTGTGCGGCAACACCGGCAGCCGAGAGCTGTCAGGTCCTGCTGCGGCTCCGGGGTGCGTGGCTCCTACGCTGGGTTGCCCGGGGTGGATGCGGCACGCGTGGCTCCCGTCCCCAGCGTGGCTCCCGTCCCCAGCGTGGCTCCCGTGCAGCCAGGCCATGGCCACCCTGGGATGCCCGCGGGGTGGATCCAGCACCCGTGGCTCCAACGCCGTGTCCCGCGAGCCTGACGCACGCAGCGAGGCCGGGGGTGCCAGCAGCTGAAGCCGCTGAGCATCACCCCTGCGCCAGGAGTGGAGGTTGGTGCCGTTCCTCAGGCTGCAGGGCTCGGCGGTGGCAGGGTCCACGGGGAAGCCCCTCGCCCCCCCTCCCCAGCCCATCCCCCCCCCCCGGCTGTAGCGGCTCCTTGGTGCTGCCAAGCCCCTGCCGTGAGCTCGGTGCCGGCTGCAAGACGCGCTCCCTGCCCCTGCCATTTAACTTTGCTGCTCCCACTTGTGCCCCAGGGAGGGGCTCGCAGCCACGAGAGCGGGGGCTGAGACCCCGCACGCTCAGCCCACGTCCCAGCGATGCCACCAAAGGTGACAGGCGGCTGGGCTGGCCTCAACCGGGGCCAGCGCCGAGCCCAGCGTGGGGCGAGCGGGATGGGTTTGGTACGTGGCCGCTGCCCAGCTTCTCCTCCTCGCCCACCCTCCGGCCACCTCTCCTGTGCCTCTGGGCCACTTTGTGCCGTTGAATGCTCTGAAAATGCCACGTGCAAAGCAGCCGGGACTTTGCTGAGCCCTCGCCGGGCTCGGGGCAGAAGTAGCTCCTGTGAAGCCCAAATGGCTTTTGCCGGCGGGAGCCGCCGCTGTGGTCCAGCCTGAGCTTCTGCTGCTCTTTCCCCTAAGATACGAGATCCCAGACACCCAGACCGCCGACGAGAAGCAGCTGGAAATCCTGCAGGACAAAGCGAACTTCCGAAACTTCAAACCCAAACCTTTCAATATGCTGGAATTTTATGACCGGGCTGGCCACGACATCCGGGAGATGCTGCTGTCCTGCTTCTTCCGCGGGGAGAAATGCACCCCCGAAGACTTCAAAGTGGTGAGTGTTGCGTTTCCCCCGGGCCAGGAGGGTGTTTGTCCGCCTGTCGCCGCTTCTGCCTCCTTTCAGCTCCGAAAGGACCGGCAGCATCTTCATCAAGGGGATGCCAGGGGATGCCGCGGGGGTTTGGAGGTGCGGGTGCTCCCCGGGGAGCGGGCGCCGCTCGCTGTGTCCGCACGGGTTGCTCCGGCGTGGGCACAGCCCCCTGGCATCACTGGGGCTCTGCACACCAGGGTTGTGCACGCCGGGATGGAAACCCAGTGGAAATGCCGGGAGAGCCGCAGCAACGACCAGCGGGGACCCGAGGGAGCCCCGCAATCCTTGGGGAAAAGCAGGTCCTGGCGGCACGGCACGGCGTCGTGCCCCGCCACGGAGGTTGCGTCTCACGCTGGTGCACGGATCCAGCGCACAATAAAGCCTTTATCCCCCTGCGGCTGCCTCTCCCCCATCCAGCTGGGAATTAAACAGTGCCGGCTATTCGGGTGCTGCCTAATAAATTCGGCAGCCGGGGTGGTTGTTCCCGAGCCGGCTCCGGCGCAGAGCGTGCAGCTCCGCACTGCTTGGGGACACCATCCTCATCCCCAGCCTAGGGATGTCCCACGCCGAGCCAGGATGAAGGTGCTGAGCCCTTCAAGGCACCGGCTGGGCTCCCGTGGAGCTGCTGCCCGGGCTCCCAGCACAATTTGGGTGATTTTAATCATCTGCAATAATTCCATCGACGGGCTCTTTATAGAGAGCGATTCTCCGTTGTCAAGTCAGGCGTTTTGTTTGTTAAATGGAGGCAAGTTGCAGCCCGGAGGGGGCTGGATCCTTTCCAGCGGCGCTGGGTCCCCAGCCACCAGCCGGTTTTGCCACCGGGCTCTCCCCGGTGCACAGCCGCGTTTTCCATGCCCAAGCCCCCTCAGGGACCCTCTTCCCAGTTTTCCACCTTCCTCTGCCGGGATCCTGGCTTTCTGCATCCCCTCCAATCGGCAGAAGCCAAATTGACTTGCAGCTGGTTTGTTATTCCTGCCTGGATTATTCCTTGCAAGCAGGTTGGGATGATTTAATGGATTTGATCGGAAAAAGCCGGCTCCGCGCTACATGTCTGGTGCTGGCTGGGTTCCCCCTGCAGCCTGCATGGGTGGGTGGGTGGGTGGTGGGGCTGGGGGTGCTGCTGCCCACGTGCAGGGTCCCGGCAGCCCCCCCATCCCGCTGAGCTGCTTAGGAACCCCTTCCCCCATCCCTGCGGGGGGGTCCCGGAGCCCACGGAAGCTTTTCGAGGGGTTGGTTTGCCAGGTTCATTCCCGCCGCCTCTCTGCTCCCTTCTCCCAGCTCGGACGGCGGCTACCCAGGCTGGGGGTGCTGGGCGAGGGTGGTGGGTGCTGGGGACCATCACCCAGGGATGCACCATCATCCCCCCCACCCCGTGCTGCCCCGATAGGGGTCCCGCTGCCCCACCCCTCTGCATTTCGGGAAGCCCCTTGCACCACCCAGGCTGGTGGGGTGACCCCGGTGGGTGCTTTTGCACCCGCTTTTTTCCCTCTGGCTGATCCGGAGGGGATGCTGTGTCCGGAGAGGGGCTTTGCCAGGGAGGATTTGTGGGCTGCCCAGACCCCTTGGGCTGGGGGGAGCTGCATGTCGGTCCCCCCCCTGCCCCCGTCCCCTTTGCAGCTGTTTAGCTTCGGTGCGGTGGCTGGTGGGGGGAGCCGGGGGGCCGGTGGGGACAGCTGAGGGACAAGTGGCCGCCCGGGCGATGCTGGCTGCATGCTGATGCTGGCCGGCACAGGAGGCAACGGGAAGAGCCGTGGCTCCACCGCCAGCGCCGCGGTCCCCGACACGCCGCGGCTGCCGCGTTATCTGTCCCCAGCAGAAGGGAGGGCTGGGGGGAGCAGCGGTGAATGCAGATGGGGGGCTGCCGTGACCCAAATATCCGGGGTGACAATAAGGCGCAGGAGCTGCCCCCTGCCCGCGTCCCCCCCTCCCACTGCTGGGTGGTGGGAGAGCATCGCTGAGGGCAGCCACAGCAGCCCAGGCCCCCCCAGCGCTGGCAGCGCTGCCCGTGTGCCCCCCCTGTGATGCACCCACCCAGGAGGACCCCAGGGGGGCTGTGGGTCTCAGCACCCCCTTGCACAGCATCACCCTGCAGCCAGGACAGGAGCTCCTGGCACATGGGGCTGGTGCTGGATGCTGTGGGGAAGCCCATCCTGGGATCATACGGGCTTTTCCCACCTCCTTTTTCATCCCGCATCATCAGCAGGCTGCATCGGGGGGTCCCTGGCATTGTGCATCCCCCTCCATCTCCACCCGCCCTGGCCAGCGGCACCGCGGGGGGCTGGGTGCTCCCCAGCAGCAGCCGTGTGCAGGATGCAGGGATGCTCCAGGGATGGAGATGGAGCTGACCAGGCTTGGACTTGTTCCGTATGGCGGATTGAACCCTCTAAGAAGACTCAGGGGATAAGAATCGGCCCACTCTGCCTCTGCCCCGGCTCTTCGCCACCATCCCAGCACCACGGAGGCATCTGCCACCCTGCAGTGGTCCAGGATGGGGAAGATGCCGCACAGCGCGGTGCGGCGGTCTCCTCTCTCCAGCCCCAAATTCCCAGCAAAATTCCTGACAGGCCGAAGGGGCAAACACCAGGCTGAAGGGCAAGTCCTGCCCCCATGTCCCCATCGCCGTGCCGGTGCCCTGAGCCTCGGGCCACGCGTGGGGCAGGCAGGGGGCCGCCCCCCCCAGTTCCCCTTTGCAGGGAAGGGGGGAATTGTCCTCGCTGTCGCCTCCGTTTCAGGACTGTGCTCCCTGACGTGCTCATTAGCAGCAGAGATCAATGTTTCACGCTCGCTACTTCATTATTTATAAGTTCGAGCCCTTGCTCCTCTGCCGGAACGCGTGGCCCCGCCGGCTCCCAGCTTGCCTTTCCTCTCCCTCCCTGCGTCGGCAAAGGACCCCCGGAGCCCTGGTCGTCCCCCGTGGATCTGCTCCTCAGCCAGCAAAGGAACAGCCCAGGATCCCTGTCTCGGGGCTCTAAACCCCACGAATTTCCTTTCCACTCCAGGGAAAAAGGAGATACCCAGCGGATCTGGTTCTTCTCCGCACCCCAGTATGGCCCATGGGATGGGAACTGGGGCTGCCCCGTGTAAAACCAGCATTAAACCTCAGGATGGTGCCCCGGGCTCGTGAAGCCCCATTTCGGGGGTCGGTGCAGCCAGGGGCGACGCGAGCAGCCGTGCCTGGCACGGTGCAACATCCATCTGCAGCTTTTCCTTCTCACCCATCACGAGCCTGTGCCAGGGGAGAGTCACGTCCCCGACTTCTCGTCACCATCCTGCTTCGGGGCACGGTGGCTGAGCCTGGCGTGGGAGCTGGGAGCCCTGGGGCGGAGCGCACGGGACATCCTCGATAAACTGCAGAGGATTAAGACCTCTGGAGCATTTCCATGAGGCTCCGGGGCTGAGCTGGCACGAGGGAGAATTGAGTTTGACGTGGAGATCGTGCCACTGCCTTTTGCATTGGATTCTGCGTCCTCTGCCCTGGAAATAGCGAGCGCGCGGAGGAAGAGCAAGGCAGGGAGCGTGAAAGGTCTGGAGCACTCCCAGCAAACCCCGATCACACTCCTCTCCTCCTTTCTCCCATCCCCAGAGCAAAGCAGGAGCTGCGCTGATGGAGAACGGAGCCAGCAGCCCCCCGCTGCTCCCCACGGCACCCCATTGCACCCTGCTGAGCCTCCCCACCGCCCCGCTGAGCCCCACTGCACCTTGGTGAACCCCACTGGGCACCACCAGATCCTGCTTTGCCCCTCTGCACCCTGCTGCGCCCCCCGTACCCTGCTAAACCGCAGTGCATGCCCCTCTGCACCCCCAAAGCCCCTCTGCACCCCCAAAGCCCCTCTGCACCCCCCTGAGCTCCCTGCTCAGCCCGCAGCCCACCTCGCTCCGGCCGGCATGCCTTGGGGGTCAGCTCCTGCCACCCCAGGAACACCACCGCTTTTTCCCCCCTTGAAAAAACCTCCCTGGTGTCATTCAAACCTTCCCTGCTCTGGGTGCTGGGGTGTCCTCCAGCACCCATGGGTCCTCGGAGGGTGAGGTGCGATGGGGCGCGCTCAGGCTGCCGCTCTCAGGGTGCTCAGCCAGGCGATGCTGCAGGTCTCTCTGCTCTACCTCGACCCTCAGCCCCACAGAACCCAGCCCCAGCACCCACCGGGGGTCCCGGGGGTCCAGCCCCCAGCACCCCACAGCCCCACATGGCGCCGCGGCAGTCACAAGCCTGGCAGCCCCGCGGTGAGCAGAGCTCCCCTGCGGCGCAGCGTTAGTGGATAATCATAGAGCCGGAGTGAAAAGCATCTCCAACACAGCTGGAGAGACCGGGCGCGGGAATTACTGATACCCAGATATTTCCTGGAGCTTTTGACAGTTAATAAACAAACCGCATGGGCCCATCTGGCTCTGGAAAAACAACTTGGGGACCACACGTGGGAAGCAGGGATGGCCACTGCACCATCCTCCCGGATCGGGGCTGAGCCCCGATGGAGCCGGTGCATTTACAAATTCTGGAAGACATTCAAGTGATTTATGTAAATCACTTTTTAAAGCGGCACAGGGGCTCCTAAATAACTTATAAGCGTTTGAAACTGCTCGCTCGTATCTGTTATTTCCGAGCAGCAACTCACCTCCGGCATCCCGGAGGTTTTCCCCGGGGCCTGGCCGCACCATCCCCACCTGCATCATCTGCAAACTCCTGGCCGGGCTCCCACCCCCGCATCCGTGGAACAGCAGCATCGTTTGACCCCAGAGGTTGCATCGTTTTCCAGATGAATGAGGCAAAGCCATGGATAATGGGAGGTGATGGAGCAGAGGAGCAGCCGCGGATGGGACCGCAGCCGTTTGCCGGCGCTGACTTGGCTCCCCTGGGAAGCACAGCGGAACGGGAGCGCCCCGACTCCATCAGCTCATCGGCAGCTCCGAGACTTCCAAGTATCCTGGTATTTTGCTGGAAGCAAATCATCCAGAAAGCAGCCGCGAGAAGTTCAGCCCTGGGGCACGGAGCAGAGACGCCGGCAAGCGTTGCTCCTCGGTTGTCTTCTTCCTTCCCCAGCTTCATCCAAGCTTTCCCCGGCACGGCTCCCGGCGGGATGCGGGCGGGAGGATTGGTGATCCCTTGGCTTCGCCCCCCCCGTGCCGACGGCGATTCTCGTTTGAAGCCGGTTGCATTTCACACTCATCCCGCCGCGGTGCCACCCCGGTGCTGCGGCCGCACGGGAGCGGTGCCACCGAACACCGGCGCAGGAGAGGGGTCGGGAACGAGCGGGATGAGGATATCGGCACCGGGCACGGCGTGACGGGAGGCCGACATGTGCCTGTGCCTCGCAGCCCCTTCATTAGCAGCTCGGCGACGGAGCAGGTAAATCATTTAGCGCCTGGAACCTCCAAGCCCTCAACAACATCTCTCCCGCCCACCCTGGCAGGGAATTAGGAAAGGAAAAAGAAGGACACGTAGGATCAGGATTAGACCCAGCCGGGGGTCATGTAGTCCCTGGCCCTGCCCGGGGGCAACATCCAGCCCCGGCAGCGTGCCCAGCCGTGCCCAGCGCCGCGGTGTGCAGCAGAGCACCCCGCACAGGAGCGCTGTGAGCACCCAAGGGTGCCACCATCCCCCCAAACGCTTTGCACCCCCGGATACACCGTTGCACCCTCGGAGGTGCCAGGGGCACCCGAAGCGCTTTGCACACCCGGGAGCGCTTTGCACGCCCCGGCGCATCCCGAGGTGTCGTGCCAAGAGCTCGGAGCGGCTCAGATGCACCTCGGGCCATTTCTGCTCCTTTTGCGATGCTTTTGCACATAGAGAGTCATTAACAAATGAATTATTAATTATTATTAATAAGCTTTAATGGCATCTGTGGCTGCTGGAAGAGATGAGGAGGCTTTCGAGTGCCAGCCGGCCCCAGCGGAGGCTGCGGACGGGGTGCCCTGGGCTCGTGCGCCCCGTGGCCACCGGCCCCCAGAGGGGTCACGGGCTGGGAACGCAGCCCGGGGCCACCGCCAGCACACGGGATCTTTCCAGATTCTTCCCCCTTATCCCCCCTTTGGTCTTTATCCCAGACCCAGGCGGGGCGGCAGCCAGGCACGTGGCGCCTTTGCCGACTGCGGCTATTTTGAAGAATCTGCCCAGAAAAACCCTCCTGGGGCCATTTTCCCGCTTTCCCCGCAGTCACGGGGGGATGAAGCCCCGCAGGAGGCAGAGATCTCCCCAGGGAGATCCAGGAAATTAACTGTCTCGTAGCCTTTTGCCTCGGTTTTAATTTATCCGCCTTTTTATAGACGCCTTTGTTTTATCACCTGCAGAGAGTTTGGCCGGAGCCGGGGCTCTCCAAGCAGCAGGCATCCCTGAAATTTCTGCTATAACCATGACTCAAGAAGCTCCTCACCATCACAGGCTCTTATTTATTTATACAGGCCCCGACACTTGGATATTATAACATTTTATTTATTTGTTTGGATTTTTTTTTTTTTTTTTTTTTTTTGGCTGGCTGGAAGATTTGGTGCATCTGCATCCCGGCTCTTACCGTAAGGACCGAGACAGGGTGCAGGATGGTGCTGGGGCAGGGTGCTTCGCACTCATCCTTTGGTTTATTGGGGGGGTTTTAAGCCCCCCTGGTCCTTGATTCCCACTAAAGCACCAGGGAGACCCATCCGGAGCAGCCACACGCCGGTGCTGCGTAACAACCCTGCTTGGATTAGATTAGATTTGAAAACCGTGATGTGTACGGGAGCCAGAGCGAGCAAACAGAGCAAGGAAACCAGACAGAAATACAATTTCCCAGCCCCCCCCCCGCCCCCCGCCTCAAATAAAACCATCGGCTTGAATCTGCCCGCACGAACCGCCTAAGCAATTGTGAAGGATGTCGGAAAAAATTGCAACCTGCTTATGGGTGATCGGCAGGAAACACGGAAAGGCGTCGGGATAAGAGTCCACAGAGAATAATCCCAGCTGCCTGGGAATTAACGGCACCTCGGCAGCATCCTCCTCATCCTGGCAGGGCAGGAGCCGCCACCGTCCCGGTGACCCATCCATGGCACTGGGGGACATCCCCGATGGGTAAATCACCCGGCAAGCTCTCGGCGTGACAAACGGTTGCAATTATAGGAACGTCAATAGATCCCGGCGAGGAGGATACGGTGGCTGTGGGAGACGTCGCGGCGAAGGGCTCGGCCGCAGGTACGCGCTGGGCTGCCCGTGGAGCTGCCGGGGGTCCCCGCTGAGCCCCCCCCGAGACCCCGAGCCGGTGGGGCTGCAGGTAGCCCAGGGGCAACGGTGCCAGCGCCCGGCTGGGCTGGCTGGGAAGCGCTCGGCAGCGCTGGCCCGGGGAAGCTTTGAAAGATTAATGGAGTTTAAATGGAAGCGTTTGGAGAGGAGATAAGGCTCATCTGATATGAAATCACACGGAACAACGGGAGCCGGGGAGGCCCTGGGTCCATAATGAAGTCCACTTAGCGCATTACTCACCATAATGTGCTTTTTATTAAAGTCCTGCGCTGCGGATGCTGGGGCTGCAGCCGATAACGCCGGGCGGGATGGCACGGGGGCCTGAAGCCCACCCTGAGCCCACCCCCACCGGCAGCCGGGATGGAGCGCGCCAGCCCCGCGTGGTCCCAAAAAAAGGCACCTTTAGTTTCCCATCCCCCAACGCGAGCCAGGGATGCGGCTCCCGCATCCCCCAGCATCACCGGTCCCCCCGGCTGGGGCTGGGCTGCCCGTGCCCGCAGGGATGGGGTGGAGAGGAGGCGGAGGTGGGGAATAATACAGAGGGAAAAGTCCTTTTTAATCATCAATTTTTCTGCATTAGAATGTGACATGCTAATCCACTGTGAAGCGTCTAATCTGGGGGATAAAGGGCCGGATAACACAGGCTGCACCCAGCTTGGCTGGCGGAGCGAGCGGAGGCAAGGTGGCAGCATCTGATAAGGGGCGGCAGGATTAGTCCCGGCAGAGATCCCGGCTGCCCAGGCAATCCCACCTTGCTTGGCTGCCCCGGCTCTGCCTCTCGCCAGGCTCGGGGAGGGGACCTGCCACCCCCTGAGCCCCCCCAAGCAGCGACGGAGGCACCGCGGGTGCCACCACCGACATCTTGGCAGCTCCGGGAGCTACAAAGCACATTCGTGGGGCAAAACACGTTGCAAACCTGATTTTTCCCCCACCAATACACCCGGCTGCGGCAGCGGTGCCCGTCTCCCCATCAAATACCCATCCCCAAATCCCGCTGCCGTGGGGTTGCATCCCATCCCATCCCATCCCATCCCATCCCATCCCATCCCATCCCACCCATCGGCTCCATCCTCTGGGCACCCCTGGGGTGATGCCGGCAGCTCGGCCCCGGCTCGGCCGGTGCTTGGCAGGGATGGGCAGTGCCCTGGTACCAAACCGAGCGGGTCCAGCTCCCAGGGCGCTTTCTCCGACAGCCCCCCCGGGGCCGGGCTGCCGCTGGCAGGCCTGGGATAACGGAGCTTGCAATGTTGTTTTCTCCTCGCCTCCTCGGGGATTGGTTTATCTCTATGAATAACTCCATCCCGGCTTTGATCTCCTCTGCCATGAAAGCGTGACAGGCTGTGAAATGTGCTGTTGCTGCCGTCAAATCCCCCTCCCGCTTCTTTCCCCCCTCCCTCCGCCGCCTCCGTGCTCCCCCGCTCCGGGGAACCTCCTTTCCCAGGTCCGTGACGAGCTGCAAAGCAACGAGCGGGGCCGAAGCGCCCCGGGACAGTGGGCAAACGCTCCACCGGAGCAGGGAAAAACCAGGCTCCTTCCCACCATCCCGCGTCCCTCGCCGCGGCGGGGAGAAGGGCATCGAGCATCCCCGGTCCCCAGCGGTGGGTCAGGGTGTGGTGGCATCATCCCAGCACGCGCCGCCACGGGGGCTGATGTCACGGCTAATTATAGCATCCCCCATCCCTCTCCCCCGCCAAAGCTTTACCTGAGAGAGGGTAAAAATAACTCCCGGCGAGGGAGGAGCTGGAACGAGCCCAAGGACTCCTCCAGCATCTCCAAAATTCGCACAAACCGGGACGACACCCCCCTTCCCTGCACCACGGGGACACGGCCACAGTTTGTCCCCGGTTGCGGAATGGGGACGCGTTCCCCTGCGTGCGGCTGCCACCGTCCCCGGTCACCTTCACCCTGGCCCCAGTGTCGGCACTGGGATGGGTGGTGGTAACCAGAGCCGCGGCCGCGCCGCCCCTGGCGCCCCCGGAGCTGGGGAAGCCGAGCGAGGCCGGTTAACGACCCCGGCGATGATGGAGCGTTTTCATTCCAGCATCTCCCTCTCTCCGCTGCGATCGCTCCCAAGAAGCCACATTAAACCTCCCCACGCCGCGGAATCGGATCGGCCCCTCGCTCACACCGTCAGGGCCCCCCCGGCAGCACCGCTCACCCAGCAGTGCCCCACCGGTGCTAACGACCCCCCCCGGGGCTCCTTTTCCATTTCCCCCCTCCTCGCCTCCCTCCTGCAGCCATCGAGCCGAAACTCCCCGTCCCAGAGCCGGGGAACACCAGAAAACCCACCCCGAGCTCAGCCAGCTGGTACCTGCTCGCTCCCTGCCACAAGCATCCTCTAGCACTGCTCTGTGTGTGATCAGCCCAGCCTGCGCCCAGTTTGCACCCAGTTTGCGCCCAGTTTGCGCCCACAGGGCTGAGCCAGCCCAGCGCTCCCCGGTGAAGCCCCCTGATACCCATCCCTGCCCCCAGTGCTGCTGCAACTCGCCTCCATCCCGGGCAAAGGGCCAGGATGTGACCCGGTCCCCGTGGCACGTTGGCTCCCAGCCACTCAATCCGCCTCCCCCGCTCCCATTTCCCGGGATGAGTTTCCAGCTCGGAGTCTCTGGGTTGCTCCCAAAGGGTGTAACCTTGCGATCGGCTTTATGAAATTTCATCCCCTGGCTCTGGCGCTCGTCCCCAAGGTCACCCAACCCTTCCTCCCAGATGCTGCCAGCATCCCCAGCTTTGTGGCCACTGCCAGCGTTCCTCGCACATGAGGGTCCTATTGGGAATATTGAGCTTGGAGACCCCCAGGATGGCCCCTCGAGGGACAACCCGCTGTCACATCACCGCTCATCGTCTTGGCTGAGCCTGCGCTGGCAGAGGTCCCCGGCGCACGCCCTGTTGCGCCAGCGTCACCCAAGTGGGTGACTTTGCACCGGTGTCGGAGCAGATTTGTACGCGTTTCCTGGTTGCATTTGTTGGTTTGGTTGCACCTGGTTTGGTGGCGCCGGCGGCATCGAGCCGGGATGTGCTCAGGGATGTGCAGGGAAGAGGCACGGCAACCGAACCGGTGGGCTGGGACGTGCTCAGCACCCTGGCATCGGCCAAAAACCTCCTGGGCAGCTCTCGCGCGTCGAAGCGCTGCTGTATTTAGATGCTTCCCCTCCCCGTGGGCCAGCGATGGCGGCTGCGGTGCCGGGATGGGGCCAGAGATTGCTCTGTGGTTGCATCGGTGCTTTTATGAAGTGCTGAGCGCAGGAAAAAAGCAAACCGCAGGCAGGGGCTGCGCGGCTGCAGGGCTGCAGGGTTGAGGCGTCTTTGCTCCTGGCATCTCCATCCCCCCAACCTGCATCAGGGATGCCCCCTGGGACCCCCCCCCGGCTCAGCATCACGAAGCCTGGGTGCTGTCCCTGTCCCCCACGGGGCTCTGGAGGTGACACACCGCGTACCGGCTGGGTTGTGCACAAGGAGCCATCACCTGAACCATGACAGTGGCCAAATCCTGCCAAAACCAGCCCGGGTTTGGAGGAGGAGGGACCTCGCACAGCGCAGGACATCGCCTTGGCCGGATGCCCCCGCGCCCCACGGTGCTGGGAGATGAGCCCGCAGGTGCCACCAGGGCAGGATGAGTGCCGCGAGAGCCCGGGGACACCGCAGCATCCTTCCTCCTGGCACAGCCTGGGCCGGTCGGTGTCGCAGGAATTTTGGAAAAACCTCTGGCTCCAGCCGGCCTGTGGAAGAGCCCGGAGAAGCCGGCATATGGTGGCTTCAGAAACAGCCTGGCAGGCGGCGGGGAGGGCCTGGCTGGAGCAGCCGCTCGGGCTGCCAGGACCGTGCTGCCCCGCAGCGAGGACGCAGGAGGCGGCGTGGGTCCGTGGCACGCCGGCAGCCTGCGCACACCCGTGCACACCCGTGTTGGCAGGACCTGGCAGCCCCTCAAGCCCCCCAGGGCAGCTCCGGGAGCTTCCAAGGCATCGTCGGTGCTTCTGGAGCCTGCGATGTCGCTGCTCCATCCTGCCAGCTGCAGCCAGCTGGCCCCGGGGGACCTGGGGAGCCCGCAGAACCGCCCCTCGCTCCTCCTCTCCTCCTCCCTGCTCCTGATATACCCTCCTCTCCGTCCCCTCTGAGCATCCCTCTCTTCCTCTCCCTCGCTCGCCTCTCGCTCCTTTTCTCTTCTCCGTTTCTCTCCTCTGAACTTGCCCCTTCCTCCTTCCCTGCTCTCCCCCCGCCCCCCTCCCCCATCCCCCGAGGAACCGAACCACCACTGAAGACCCCCGGGTTGTGGCAGGGCGGGGGCCAGGACCCCCACGCCGGAGCCAGCACCCCCACGCTGCAGCCGGGACCCCCACGCCGGACCATGCCTCTCCAGATCTTCTGCACCATCTCCTTCTCCCGCGAGGAAGGACCAAGCGATGCTGCAGCCACCGGCAAGGGAGAGGACGGAGCAGACGAGTTCCTGTACGGGCAGGAGGAGGAGGAAGAGGAGGAAGAGGACGCCGGGGCAGCCACCGACTTCGTGGCCTTTGCCAGCAGCTGCACGCTGCATGGGCTGAGCCACATCTTCGTGGAGGGCAGCCTGGGTGCTCGGCAGGCACTCTGGGCGCTGGCCTTCCTCCTTTCCCTCTCCGTCTTCCTCTACCAGGTGGCCGACCGCATCGTCTACTACCTGGAGTACCACCACGTCACGCTGCTCAGCGAGGAGGACAGCCCTCAGATGACCTTCCCCGCTGTCACCTTCTGCAACATCAACCGCGTGAGGGTCTCGCAGCTCAGCCACCAGGACCTGCTCTACCTGGCCCCCCTGGTTGACTACGAGCCCGGGATGGAGCTGGGCTTCTCCCCCGCCCAGCCTGACCCCTGGGATGAGGACGAGCCCCTAAATTTGTACGGGTTTTTTAACCGCACTTGCCATCAGCTGGAGGACATGCTGCTGAGCTGCAGCTACCGGGGCCAGCAGTGCGGTCCCGGCGACTTCGCGGTGGTGAGTAGCCCCAAGGATGCCAGGCACGGGGAGCAGCTCCGGCCGGCATCGCGTTGGATCAGGCACGGTGGGCAACGCGGTCTTTGCCGGCTGCCTCAGGGACAGGCTGATATTCCAGCCCCTGGGTGTCTCGCTGGTGATGGGGATGGTACTGGCTGTGGAGACCCGCTGGTGGGACGCCGGCGGCAGCGCCGGGGCTGTGCTGGCAGAGGAGGTGCCTGGCATCTCCGTCCCGGCATCACCGCTGCCTGGGGGGCACCAGGCCAGATGCAACCCACTGGCCTCACGCACCCCTCGCCTGGGCTGGCAGCAGCTCAGCACCGTGGGGACGCGCCGGCTGCCGGAGGCGCCAGCTGGAATGGCAGGAGACGGGGGGGTTCAGGATCCCATCCAGCCCCGTCCTCTGCAGGGATGGAGGAGGGCTCGGAGGAGGCGCTGGTGCGGGCGTAGGGCTGAGTGCCGCCGTCTCGGGGAGCTGGGGCTGCCGTGGGGGTCGGGGTGCTGTAAATCTGCAAAGTGTCTCCCCCGAGTCCGTGCCACACCTGCGCCTCGGTGGGGAACGTCTCCTCCTCCACCGGGGCAAAACCAGGCGGTTCGGAGAGTGAGAGACCCCCCCGTAGGGCAGGAGCGGGGGTCGCGTCGTACCCCCAGGCTGGGGGAGGCTCGTCTCGGGGCGGTGATGCCCTCCCAGCTCCGTCCTGTGCTCCGGTTTGGTGCCTCAGCCCCGTGTCCTCTCCTGCAGGTCTTCACCCGCTACGGCAAGTGCTACACCTTCAACGCGGGGCAGGACGGGAAGCCCCGGCTCATCACCATGAAGGGGGGCACCGGCAACGGCCTGGAGATCATGCTGGACATTCAGCAGGACGAATACCTGCCAGTGTGGGGGGAAACAGGTAACCCCCCACCCCAGCGGCTCCACCAGCGGGTCCACCGGGTCACCAGCAGCTCCCGGGGGGCTTCCCAGCCCCTTCCCAGCTCCCCACCCCACAGCTCCGCATCCCCCAGGCTGCCTCCTCTTCCCTCCTTCCATTTCTCATCACTTCGGGTCCTTTTCTTTCCTTTTTCCTCCTCGTCTTTGCTCTTCGCCATGGCAACTCCCCATCGGTTTAGACAAGCAGCCATCACTTGTTTATAAATAGAGCCAAACACTTTCCCTGCCGCGCTCCCGGGTGCTGGAGGGGACAAGGAGATGCTGTAGCAAACAGATGGACGGATGGATGGACACGGGGACGAGTGGATTTGCCCAGGGGAAGGGTGGGAGACAGGAGAAGTTTTGGTCCCTCTTGCAGCAGGGCTGGGCGCAGCACCGGGGCACAGCACCGGGGCACAGCACCGTGCTCACCCCTTTTCTTTCCGCCGCAGACGAGACCTCGTTCGAAGCCGGGATCAAGGTGCAGATCCACAGCCAGGATGAGCCCCCGCTGATCGACCAGCTGGGCTTCGGGGTGGCTCCCGGCTTCCAGACCTTCGTATCCTGCCAGGAGCAGCGGGTAGGGACTGGGGAGGGTCTGGGATGCTCCCTCCCACCCTGTGCTGCGGGCTGGACCTGCCATGGGATGCTGAGCATCCTCCCCGTGTCCCCGTCCCCACGTCAGGTGGAGAGGGGGACCCGGCCACGGGGACCACTGCAGCAAGGGCGTCCGTCCCCCCGCTATGCATCCAGCACGGTGGGGGGCTGGGGGGGCTTCTCCCCTCACTCCTGGCTTCGTCCCCCTCCCAGCTCATCTACCTGCCGCCTCCCTGGGGCGACTGCAAGGCCGTGGCGGGCGACTCGGAGTTTTACGACACTTACAGCATCACTGCCTGCCGCATCGACTGCGAGACCCGCTACCTGGTAGAGAACTGCAACTGCCGCATGGTGCACATGCCAGGTGAGCCCCGCGCACGGCGGGCTCCGGCCCCCACCGGCATCAGCCCACCGGCGCGGTCCCACCGGGAAAAATCTGCTTTTTCTCTCTCCTCCAGGCGATGCCCCTTACTGCACCCCGGAGCAGTACAAGGAGTGCGCGGACCCGGCCTTAGGTGAGGCTGCCCAGCCCCCGGGACCCAGCTGTGGGTGCTGGATTCCTCCATCTCTCCATCTCCTTCTCTCCTTGCCCAGATTTCCTGGTGGAGAAGGACAACGAGTACTGCGTCTGCGAGATGCCCTGCAACGTGACCCGCTACGGCAAAGAGCTCTCCATGGTGAAGATCCCCAGCAAAGCCTCCGCCAAGTACCTGGCCAAGAAGTACAACAAGTCGGAGCAGTACATCGGGTACGTGCTCGGCCACGGTGGTGGAGCGGCACCTTGTCCCTGCATCCCAAATCTCAGCCTGACCCCCCTTACGTCCCGCACAGGGAGAACATCCTGGTGCTGGATATCTTCTTCGAAGCCCTGAACTACGAGACGATCGAGCAGAAGAAGGCGTACGAGGTAGCCGGCTTGCTGGGTGAGTGTTGGTGGCTGTGCCGGGGGCATCCTCCGGCGGGGTGGGCTCGTGTCAGCCCCGTGTCCCGTCGCCCTGTTCCGGAGGCACAAGGATGCGCCAAGAGCAGAGCTGGGCACCCCGCGGCCACGGCCGGGCACCGGGCACAGCGGTGACGAGTTCTGCCCTTTCCCCGCTCCCCCTGCCACCGGACTCGCGCCACCCCCGTGGCTTCTCCCTCTCTCCGCAGGTGACATCGGAGGGCAGATGGGGCTGTTCATCGGGGCCAGCATCCTGACGGTGCTGGAGCTGTTCGACTACGCCTATGAGGTGAGCATCTCCGCTGTCCCCTGAGCATCTCCGCCGTCCCACGGCTGCCAGGGGACCCAGGTTCTCCTGCAGCACCAAAACGCCTGTGGGACACTGGGGGGGACCCCCCCCTGGTACCGAAATCTGGCTCTCGCAGGTGATAAAGCACCGGCTGTGCCGGCGGGGCAAGTGCCACAAGAACCACAAGAGGAACAACACGGACAAGGGCGTTGCGCTGAGCATGGATGACGTGAAACGCCACGTGAGTGCCGGGCACTGCGGGTCCCCTCCGGCGGCTTGGAGGCGTCCGTGGGGTGGGGTGGGGTGGGGTGGGGGGGTCCCTGTTTTGGGGAGCGCTGGGGGAAGGAGCAGAGGCACCAGGTGGAGATGCTGTGGGGAGGCGTCTTTGTGGTGAAACTGGTGACCCCAGCATCCCATCCATCCTCCGCCCCACAGAATCCCTGCGAAAGCATACGGGGCCACCCGGCCGGCATGACGTACGCAGCCAACATCCTACCTCACCACCCGGCCCGGGGCACCTTCGAGGACTTCACCTGCTAACCGACGTCTGGATGTACAACCTGAGCTACCAAAGCCCTCCGGAGAGCTGCCCATCTCCCTGCGAGCGCCAGCGGAGAGACACATCTAGGGGACCTTGCTCCTCACCACGGTGGGACACGGACAAGAGCGACGGCCTCGGATTTTGGGGCAGGCGGTCGGGTCAGGTCGTGGCCGAAGCCGGCGCGCAGCCCGTTCAGAGACTCGAGGAGGCTCCAGCCCGGCCACCCCCGCGGCGCGGGGAGCGACACGCACAGCGGGCTGGGGCACGGGGCTGCCCCACGCTGCGGGGTGCGAGGGGCGCGGCTGCCCTTTGGGGTGTTTTCCACTGATTCTGCCCTGGTGCAAAGGAGCTGGGGGTCTCTGTCTGGCTGGGTCTGGCAACCGCTCCCCCACCTTCCTTCCTGCTGCAGCCAGGTAGGAAACATCTTCCGCAGCTCAGGCCCCAGCCGGGTGGAATGAGGAGAGAGCAGC
>JAVJGI010000042.1:3971990-3992310 GCA_035590275.1 Ibycter americanus
GCGGGGCGCTGGCCGGAAGTGCAGGGCGGTGGGAGCAGAGCCCGACGGTGCAGGTACCGGGATGATGGCGGCGGGGGCGGGGAGGGGGGGACACAGGGGAGCGCCGGCGGCCCCGCTGACCGCCCTGTGGTGCAGGCGCGGCCATGGTGTCCGGCAAGCAGCTGGCTGACTTCGGCTACAAGGCCTTCTCTGGCTCCATGCTGCTGCTGACGGTCTACGGCGGGTACCTGTGCGGCGTCCGGGCCTACCGCCTCCTCCAGCACCGCCGGCAGCGGCAGGATGCGGCCCGCCCCGAGAGCTGAAGGGGGGTGGGGCCGGCCCCGAGAGCTGAGCGGGGCTGGGGCCCTCTCCCGCCTAGAGGAGGGGGAGCAGGGACCCCCCCATGGCTCCCCCAGGCTGGGGGAAGGGAGGTGCAGCGCAATAAAACCCATGTGAAAACGCTCAAGTGTGGTGGTGCGTGGTGTCTGCCCCAAACAGGGCGGAATAGTTGCCCTTCACCTTAAAAAAAGGGCTTTTCGGAACAGCGCGGAATCGTTCCCCTTCACCTTAAAAAAGTACTTTTCAGAACAGTGCAGAACAGTTGCCCTTCACCTTAAGAAAGTACTCTTCAGAACAGCGCCGAATAGTTGCCCTTCACCTTAAAAAAGTACTTTTCAGAACAGTGCGGAATAGTTCCCCTTCACCTTAAAAAAAGTACTTTTCAGAACAGCGCAGAATTGCTACATTTCATCTTAAAAAAGTGCTTTTCAGAGGCAGCAGACTCACCAAGAAGCGGCACACCTTGCGCCCTTGATTTTATTTTCCTCCAGCTGAAACACATCGGCCAGGTTTCTGAAGCATCTTTTAATCGGAAATAAGAGTAAACAATGGTATAAAATGGTAACAACTCAAGAAGTTTCCAAAATTCTGCTCATGATTGACACACAGGTCTTCCATTGCCCCCAGGTACCATTAAGTAAAAAAAAAAAAAAAAAAAAAAAAAAAAGAGCCAAGCCCACACTGCAGCTGCCTTTCCAGCCCAGTGATTCCCCCACACAGCTGCAGAATCAGAGCAGCAACATTGGTTCACTTCTGTCCTGGAGTACAGAAACATCAGATTTTGTGGAAAGTTAAACACAGCCCCCCCGTACTGGTCCGCCCTCAGGTCCTCGCTTAGCCAACTGTGGCCAGTAGGTCTAGAAAAGTCTTCAAAACCACAACTTGCAACAGAAAAAAATAAATTTAAAACGCAGGTATTGTGATAGTTGTCTCAGGGGCAATGAACGACTCCCCTCCCCCATTTCAGAAGGCCATAGTCAAGACTTCAGAGGGGCTTGCAGCACCAAAATAGGCAGCAAATGCTGGCCTGGTCCCTCGTGACAGCAGAGATTGAAGCTATAACCTCCTTAGCGTGTAGCACCCCAATGGCAAGTTAAAACGACGTTTCTGTTCTAGCACAGTCCAATCCAAAGCTTGGCTGTAGTCCACAGTGCTCACAGCAGGACTGAGGGGGGAAAAAAAAAAAAAAAAAAGAGTCTCTGCTACAGCCAGGGTAGCTCGGCCATGGAACCGTGGGACACTGTGTTCTCCACACTCGGGTGGCTTCTGGAGTGCATCAAGGAGATACGCTGAAGCTGCACCGGAGCAAAACCGTCACCGAACTGGCACTGTAACCCTCCTGCGGTCAGCAGGCAGCCTAGTCCAAACTTGTTCCACCTTGAGTTGATCCTAGTAAAAACCAGTTTGTCACAAACAAAAGACACCTCTGCAAACATCGATGGGACTAAGATTTAAGTACAAAATGGCTTAAAGTGAAATCTGCAGCTTTGTTTCTGCCCTAGTCATTGGCTTTATCCCTTCTGTCGTGCGAAGCCTCTGACTGGTCTGGATTGTGCCCATTTCGGATTTGCTGGAGGTTTCTAGGGAAGGGGTATCTTGATTAAAGATCACTTGGGAATGTGGAGCTCAACACATCTAGATATTTAAAGATCAGTTCGTGTCTGCTCAAGGCCAACCCACACAGTCTTACTCCTCTTCTGTCCACTGGCCACTAGCCACGTGGCCATTAATGCGGTTGGAGCCATTACTTGAAGTGCTGAAAACTCCTTTTGTGCTGTTGGAAGTCACATCCTCCTCTTCAGAGCTGCTCTCTACATCACTGCGGTCATCTTTTGATACCTAAATGTTTCAAATGAAATTTGGTAGCAGGAAGGGGAGAAAGGAAGTTGAAAAATTGACAGAAAACACTAGTTAGAAGGTTGTGTCCATGGGAGGAACCAGCTTCAGTCAGCTACATCTACCTTCTACGTCTGATCTTCACTCACTTCAAACTCACAAGGAGGAACCTGTCACCACATACAGAATGGAAGACACAGACGCTGACAAGGACACTTTGGAAATACAAGTTCCATTTTGCCAAATACCCTGTACACCTGTGACAGCAACACACTTTTTGCCCTCACCAGATCAGAGGACACTTACAGAGCTTTGGTTGCTCTTGTCTTCCAAGAGCTGCACTCTAGATTGGCTAAAGGCCACTTTTCCAAGCAGATTTGTTTTGAATCTAAAAACTTTTCACGCCATAATCATCAGCAGGTATGACGACCAAAACACATGTATGTGTCAATTTTAGAGAGAACATTTTATCCTGCAGGGAGTGGGTGTGATATTTTAAAAATCAACCAGCTCTGTTTACCTGGGGGTGTTGGTCAACAGCCGGCTGAACGTGAGCCGGCAGCATGCCCAGGTGGCCAAGGCGGCCATACAAGATCCTGGCTTGTATCAGAAGCAGTGTGGCCAGCAGGACTAGGGCAGTGATTGTCCCCCTGTACTCGGCACTGGTGAGGCTGCACCTTGAATCTTGTGTTTGGTTTTGGGCCCCTCGCTACAAGACAGACAACGAGGGGCTGGAGCGTGTCTAAACAACGAAGCTGGTGAAGGGTCTGGAGCACAGGTCTCACAAGGGGCGGCTGAGGGAACTGGGGGTGTTCAGCCTGCAGAAAAGGAGGCTGAGGGGAGACCTCGCTCTCTACCTGAAAGGAGGCTGTAGCAAGGTGGGGGTCGGTCTCTTCTGCCAAGTAACAAGCAATAGGACAAGAGGGAACAGCCTCAAGTTGCACCAGGGGAGGTTTAGGTTGGGTATTAGGAAAAATTTCTTCACCAAAAGGGTTGTCAAGCATTGGAACGGGCTGCCCAGGGAGGTGGTGGACTCACCATCACTGGAGGTATTTGAAAGACGTGTAGATGTGGTGCTTTGGGACATGGTTTAGTGGTGGGCTTGGTAGTGTTTGGTTAACAGCTGGACTCGATCTTAAAGGTCTTTTCCAACCTAAATGATTCTATGACTCTATCACATTGCTATTTGCACAAAGTGCCTCCCTTTTTCATAGCTTGTGGTTCATACACGAGAACTCATTTACAAGCAAACGCCTGTTTGGACAGTGGGCTGTAAACAAAGACAACTATCTAAGCCAGCAAACACCCGTTCAGGAACAGAAGGAGCATCTCTGCCCAGAGATCTACATTAGCTTTACAGAGTTATGCCTTTACTTAAAAGACTGACTGCAAATTCAGCTGAATTTGATTTGTACGTGGGAGTTTGAACCTCTGGAAGCCGATCCAGGCGCACTTTGCTGCCGGCTGCTCCGAGTGCCGCAGGAGGGCACTGTACCAGCACCACAGACCCAACCGCACCAGAAGGTGAAGGGCAGAGATCATAAACCCAGCCCTAACGGCAAACAAGCACCTTGGGTTGGTGGCGGGGTGCCAGAGCCATAAACTCACCAGTGCCGCGCAGTGACTGCGTGAACTGCCCGTGCTTTGCATACCCCAAGGCAGGCTCTCCACACTTCTGCCTTGGCAACTAATAACCCTCATTTACTTAACGTACTTTGGGGCTAGCACCTTCCCAGGAATGTCAGGATTTCATTCTCTTCTGCTTGCTTTTGAGTCAGGGTTAGGGCTTTGGAACAGCACACCAGGCAGGAAGTTTTTGAACTCAAGGGAAGATCTGGCAGAAAGCCAGGCAAAGTTAATGATCTCCAGGATTGGTTTTGATAGGCCTGTTGGATGTCCTGGCTTCTGTCTGTTGGCAGAACTTTTGATATCTTTCCCCATTCTCCTGCTATGTTGGAAGTTCAGAGGGTCACTGGAAGGAAGCAGAAATCCCTTTACATTTTTCCCATTATTTGGGGGACAAGGGACTGTTCTACTCCGTTTTGCAAAAAAGCACTGCATTTCTCCTGTCCTCTTCCACTCAGCACAGTGTTAATGAGCACTAAAGACAGATATCAGAGTCTCTGTGGGCGTATAAAAGCAGAAAGGTGAAGGTCACACAGCCAGCTGACAGCAGATAAGAACAAACCCCAGGATACTGCTCTGACATTTCAGGAAAACCTGCATTTCAGTACACTGTCAGAACCAGCACTGTATCAACCAGGGAGAGGAACATTTTTAAGAGAAGGCAGCAGCCATCTAAAGCCCCAAGACTATAGCTTTGCTTTTGTCTTTGCCTTGAAACAGACACGGATGTGTTTCAGTGAACAAACAGCAGCACAGATGACACTTACATGCAAAGGGTGAAACTGTTCAGCTCCAATCTGGCACAGAGAAAAGGATAAAAGAATGAAGACAGAGTTTAGAGTCCTTTCTCTGCCTAGGTCACCTGGACAGGAGAGAACCAAGGAAAGGAAAAAGATGTAGACCTCAGGATACAGAAACAGCTGCGCAGACAGAAAATAAGACATCTGCAGTAGCAGCTGTGGGGAGCAGATGAAAGGATCGTGTGCGTGCTCAGAAACATGCCTTCCTTTGACAATCACTGCCATAGACAACTACGATATAAATATTTTTCAAGGTTACATTCCATATGTCGGGGCAGCTAAGAAGTCAAACACAAAATGAAGTAGAGCCATGAGAGAGCGATCCGAGTAAATGAGAATACCAAATATCTGATGAAAAAAAAAACCCAAAACATTTGTGCTATGAAATCAGCTGTTGCTTTCTGGGAGCTGCAAAGTAAGTAGCTTCTCTTGATGGGTAGGCTGTGTGTCAAATGAGTTCCTAGACTGCCTTGCCCTGTCTCGTGCTACTTCAGTTGAACCACACATTTTTGCCTGGCAACTGAGGTTGCAGCCAAAAGGCAGCATTGTCACTCTCAGGGCAGTATCTGTTGCTGACCAGCTGCTGTAGTTTCACCCACCCTTTCCCTAAGGCTCCCAACACAAATTAAGATTAGAAAACTGAGGACTGAATCAAGACTGCAGCCCATTAGCCCAGTGACAACCAGACTCCACTGCATTCCTGATCACCCTTTCCCCTCTGCACGCTGCAGCTCAATGCCTGGCCCGCACTGTGACGGCCAGAGGCCTGGATCAGTGCTAACAAGTGGAAGATACACAACCCTCATCGCATCCCAAGAACCAGCTGAAGTTGGAAAGCTGGAAAACATCCCGTGTGATTGTTCAAAGCCAGCTTGCTACCACCTTAAACTCCAAAGGACGTAACAAGTCTGTCATCATCACTATTATTATAACATCTGAACGTACTGGAAAATGGTGTTATTTCCCTGCAAGACCAGAACAGAGAGGAAAGCATCCCAGCCTTTGTACACACCTGGCAGCTCAAGTCTGCAGAGCAACCCAGGTAAAAAACCTACCGTTCTACAAAGCACTCCTGATGCAAGTCCCTCGAGAAGTAGTACCAGCCCTCCCTGAAGTGCCCAGTTTCTCACGATTGTTTAACAGGGCTTGGAGGAAAGAGGACTCAAACCAGTCACCAGCAATCTTACCTTTCCCCGCACGAGGGCCTTGTAGGCAGTGCGAATGATGAGATAAGACCAGATGATATGCAAGATCTGCAAGGTTACCAAAAGCCCATTGAATAGCCACCACGAAGGATAAGGACCAATCAATTCCCAGCTTTCAAACAGGGTTGTATTCAAAATCCTAAAAGAGATCCAGAAACACATTACGGATCGGCTGTGCTGCTAACATGGCTTCCAGCTCTAAATTAAGATGACTGGCCAGATGCACAACAGTTTGTATCTCGTTTAAGCATCTGTTGCTTTGCTCCTGTCAGAGCGGCGAGGCAGCTAAGTCTCTTGCCAGAGTTAGGAGACAGACTAAAACTAATTAGAAACATTTGAACTGAGCAACAAACAGGAGAAGATGTGAATGTTCTACAATTTGGTTACACATACAGATCTGCTGCCAATTTCCTTCTCAAAAGCATGAGCATTTATAATAATTTTACAGGAAGTGATGTCAGGCTGCACTGGTCATCAAAACAACTGTTAACACGTTCATACTTGGGCAGTCTTCACTCATATTTAAAGATCAGGAAGGAATTTTGTTCCCGGTAGGCCTCCCTCCCTGTGTGCTGTTCTGTTCCCTCAGATTTTTATAAATTCCTCCTGCCAAGCTGAGGACTAGGAACTGCTTTACGGACAAAGCTTTGCGCTTTCTTTCATTACTGTTTTGCTGTTCTTGTCACTGGGAGTTATTGCCAGTACTTAAGTAATTTAATAAACACTTTAGATTTTATGAAGTAGAGAGGTATGGAGAGACCTTTAAAAGACGCCATTAATTTCACATAGCTTTTAACATTTCACAAAAAAAGAAAAACAAACCTTTCAAAGAAGAACCCAAGTCCCTCAAAATGCAGCTACAGAAACATCTAACTCATAGCCAGTTTATGGATTAATTAAACACAATTCCAGAGATACGCTGATGTTTTATCCTATTAATTAGGGACGGGAGTATACGTGACATGAAATAGCAAAGGGTCTGCAATACTGCTGCAGGCTTGCCAGATCTCTCTACAAAGCTGAGGACACTACAGCCAGTGGAAAATACATTAAAGATTTACAGGACTGCTGAGCAATAGTATGATGCAAGAGCATCACCTCATGACAGACAACAGCAATAAAAACAATAACAGCTATCTCATCTGTTGCCGGAAGGAGCCTATGAAGACATAAGAATTAAAGCTCTTCCTTATCCAGACTCCCTTGATGCATCTACTGGAAAATAAGCAAAAGCTTTAATGGGAACCTTGATACCAAAGCATAAGAATTGTTTCTGCCCACCATCAAGGCACACAAAAAGAATGGGAATGCAAGCTGTCCGTTGCCTAGGAAATAAATATATGCAGTTAAACTGAAATAAACTGAGCCAGAACCAGGTGTAACCAAATTTTCACCACCCTCTTTCAACAGAAACAAGAAGTGGATAACTGTTCCATCAGCAGAAGAACCTCATCAAGCCTGACCTACTGAGGTGAGAGGGAATCTCATTACAGGACGATTAGCTATAAGCCATGTAGCCAGGGTTTTACCTCCCAAGAAACCCAAGACCTATTTCAGGCTCCGAACAGTCACGACACAAGGATAGGACATCGGTGACATAAGAATCAGAAACTGCAAGAAACGATGACTAAGCCAGATGCTCAAAAATCAAATTTACCTCAAGAGACCATGCCTCATTTGTAACTATTTCCAAAACTTCTTCAGAGCATCAAACAACCCCTCAAGCCTTTCAGAGCAGATACCAGCTGACTTGGCTCCAGCTAATAAGCACTGTCATCACTTTGCAGTAAAAGGAGAGGGGCCAGCTGTGCATTAGGATTCTAGTCACGTTTTCACACTCCCTCAGCTGACTGCTGAGAGGTTTCTTCACATGCCTAGTTGAACGTACTGCTCCAAACCGCACTTAGTTGTCTGCAACTTCAGGCTGCCTTGAGGGACAGGCTGGAAATGCTTGCAAGAAGTCTAAATACAAAGGCTTTGCTTAAAGGACTGGAAGAACAAACAAGATCTTACAGCTCAAGGTGCTTACCAGAAAGGATAAATGCCCAACCGTGTAACAATGAACACGACACCAAAAAGCATGAAGAAAGCATCACAAAGACGTTGGTACTTGGCATAATTGGCTAGCTTTGCAGCCTAGAAGAGACAAGAAACATGAGAATATTATTCCCTTTGTGTGCTCACGTAATTACCAGGCTGTAGAGCTTCAAAAACCCTCAAGCTATCACATTTGTAAGGAGTTTGGAAGGTTTAGGGATTATTCTCAGCACTAAAGCAGTTATGAGGAAAAGCTGACAAGGCAGGATCAGCAGCACAAGTTTTATGGCATATTTAATGCAGTTTATCAAGAATGGGAAAGTCAGCTTGCTCCCCTGAGACCACACTAGCATTAGGTACGCAAAGATTTGAAAGGAAACTCACCTCTAGAAGGAAATCTGATGCATCATGGAGGCACAGCACCAGAGTTCCAACCCGCACCATATTATTCATGTAAGAGAACGTAATGAGCCCAATTGTAGCCAAATGATGGACGAACATGATCAGGAAGTCCTGGAAACAGAAAAAAATGAACGATGACTCTTGGCTGTCAAACAAATACAAAGGTTTGGAACAGAGCCACAAAACTGACTAACTGGGGTCACAGGATTACTTCAGTTCAGACTCGGGCTCCACTTTTTATATAAAGCACAGCTCATCACACAACACCAACCATCATCACTAAAGGATCCAGAAAGGTCTCTCCCAGCATTTGTGCTCCTGTGAAGTCAGAACTCTGCACACGCAGACACAGCACAGTCTCTTTGGCACACACATGCAAGGTACAGATAAGTATGCCTGCAGACCCCACTGAAAAGATTGACAGGCCAACATACGGCCCTTATTTTTGGCTCCTTTTGGTTTTACAGTCACATTGCTAGTCCTCTTTCATCTCTTGGCACAAATGTTAAGTACGCTGCTGTTACTGTTGTCAGTGCGGAAAAGCCTGCCAGAGCATAGCAGGCATAGGACACAAGATAACCCAACAGCGAGAACTAGGCCACTTCATTACAAAAATCTTTACAGCGCACACACGTCTGGGGCTGTTCTCCAGTTTAGCCCCCTGGG
This sequence comes from Ibycter americanus, assembly GCA_035590275.1. Classification (NCBI taxonomy): domain Eukaryota; kingdom Metazoa; phylum Chordata; class Aves; order Falconiformes; family Falconidae; genus Ibycter; species Ibycter americanus. The sequence continues at coordinate 3,980,881 of JAVJGI010000042.1, forward strand.
TACAACGCTTGCATGTCCATGTACCTTACCACGCTTGCAGTGCAGAATGTAATCCACTTTAACAGAGTACAAAACTAAACATTGTCAACAGCATCACAGACGCTGTTAATCACTCCCTCTCTGCAGCTCCAAGATGTTCTGTAGTGCCTCACCTGCTAATATTTCAGTACAGAAAAAAATCCCAGGCAAACTTTTCTTTTTGAACAGTCAGGGCAAGAATTGGGATAATTTGCTACTTTGCAGTTTGTATAACAGAAGCAATAAACCATGATTTACTACGAACTGTTTTCCAACAGCAACAATAAGCCAAATCCTAGAACATAGCGCAATGGAATTAGATTCCGGCAATCGTGACCAGTCATCACTCTGCTACGCACACAGATGAAAAATTGCTTAAAACCACCCATTTATTAGTGCTTTAGTGTCTGCCATTCTCTCACCCAGCTCAGCAAGGTACTGCTTTGAGATCTCATTTTCATGTTTCCTTGCAAGCCTTCTAATTAAATCTATTTTTACACCATTATTTGATAACTTTTTATTGGGAGGTATTGAGTGATTCTGTTCTTTCCCCTGGAAGGTGAAAGGGACTCTCAAGGATATACCAGGTTGCGTACCAGGCTTGCTCCTCCCTTCTCCCCAGGACTGTGGTGATTACAGAATGAGGCAGGCTACACAAAGATGCGAATGAGGAAGAAAATACAGTTACTACAATGCTTCAGCTCTACTGGCCAGGCACACTCACAATTTTTTGCTAGTCCTAGTTATTTAGCAAAGTGGTTAGTGCAACTCCGGTTAATCTCACCTTCCGTTTAATGTCTGTAAACTGAGAAAACATGAGAGACCAATAGAAGGCCAGCTCCAAGATATAGTAATAATAAAGCCTGGATGTTAGAGGCTGGAAAACAAACAAAGATAGCACAGTTAGAAGACAAAGTACTTGAAAATTGACATTCAAATTGACTTTTTCCTTTGTTCCTTCCCATCCCACTCTGTTCCTCCACAATGCTGAGGCATAAGTTAAAAGATCTAGAATTAAGGTTTAGTAAAAACAAGCTTAAGCAACAGGCGTCTTACTCTAGGCTTAGTCACACAAACATACTTGTGTGTTTGAGCTTTATTCAAAAGGAGTAAGATTCCCCCTTGTCAACATTTACAACTCAGACTGCAGCCTCTTGCATTAGGAGTACCAGGCACTGAAACAGACTGGTCAGCCTCTATACAATCCTATTTGCTGCAGAATGAATACAACACTGTAAATAAGTTACCAGTATAATTTTATGAATATTTTTTTCCCCACTTGTAATAATCTCAGCAGCAAGTAAACATAAAATTAGCATGAACTGAATCAGCTCTATCTGAAGAAACACTGCTGTTGACAAACCTAACCAGGATCTGAAGACATAAAGAGTAAATGCCATCTCTGTGTCTTCCAACAGGGATGGCCACTCACTCGTTAAAAAGCTTACCAGGTTGCAGCCTGCGCAGCATCCACCCCACAGGGTAATGAGAAGCGCTCAAGTCTACTGAATTTTAATCTGCTATCATTAACAAAAAATAAAACCAGAAATTGTGCATAAAGTTGGAATCTGGTAAGTGTTTAGCTCCTACCTGAAAAGGGTAGTGGTACCAGCACTGTCGTGTGTCCCAAAACCAGGGTGCCTAAAGAGAAAAGAAGTCATTATTCTGCTGGGCTTTTTCTTCTCCATCATCTAAGGCAGTTGACCACTACAGTACCATTTCACTGAAATTTTTATCTTGATTCTACCATTCAAGCTAAATGGATTGAAAAACATCTTAGTGATTGAAAATATTTTTTCTGCAGTCAAAGGCAAGTTATATTGCAACGGAAATTCAAAGACTAGTTCTACAGCTCTAATAATAGTAAAGACCCAAAGAGGTGAATCTGTATCACTTCAAAGAGGGAGATTAGAAAAAGCAAAAGCAGCTCTCCATAGCAAACAAACAAAAAACCCAAAGAGAACAAACTATAAAACCCAAAAGCCCAAAGCACCACCCCACCCACACACCACAGTTCTGTCCCATTCTGGGGTAACAGGACAAGTAAGTTTCTAATATTTCTACAGTGACAGATCTGTACAGAAACTTTCCTGTAGTATAAAGAAGGTACTTAAACAAAAACCCCAGAATCTCAAGTAAGGGAACATAAAGATGCTTATCACCACTAACACACACACACACACACACCCCTTATTTTAATCTAGGTGCAAGCACTGAAGAAGCGATACAGGTAGCCAAACCCCCTGAATTTCAGCAGGACAGCCATAACTCAGCTGCATGGCACACAGATCAACAAGGCAGAGGATGACAGACCAACTCACCGTCCAGAGAAACCTGATTCCATAAAAAAATATACTTAAATAAAATGTAAATCTCCACCTGGAAAAAGAAGCAAAAATTAAACTTATGAAATAGAAATAGCTTCTGGTTAGCATTTGTAACAAAAACTGGAACAAGTGTGAAACACCCCAATTCTGACACCTGAAAAGCTTTCACCCACCAAATGGTAAGCCTTTATTTGTAAACATCTCATGTAAGTACAAACCTATTTAAGAGTTTTCACACCACATATGAGTTTGCATCAACAGCCAAGTTTGAAATAAAAGTTCAGAATGCACATGCATCATTCATATGCTTTAACATACAATAACAAGATAACAACAAGATAAGTTATTGTTATCCAGAAGGTATCCTAAGATAGATATATTTGTCCCTCTTACCTTGTGGCTTTAAGTAGACAAAACCATACTGGGGGGAAGAATTAATATGAAGAAAGTTACTGGAAAGGAAAGAAACCAGCACAGAAGAAATAACAAGTCAGGAAAAAATATTCAGATGCTACTACACTAATAGAGGTAACTGCAAGCATTCAGAAAGAAACAAAGAACAAAAGAATGAACTGAAATGAAAAGAACAGGAATCCAAGAAGTGTCTGTATAAAAGTATATACATCATCACGTAAGCCATAAGGTCATTCTGTCTGTGAACAAATGCTGGTCTACAGCATAACTGTGCAGGCAGCAGAGTTGCCTTTAGTACAGTTACTCAAGTTGTGGGCGTGCATATGCACACATGCACACACACTGAAGTGCTACACTTGCATTAAGGACCTGGTCCACTAACTAAAGCAGCTCATCATTAACAGGAATAGCTCCTGTACATATGTTCTGGTCTCTCATGCACATATAAAAAAAATATTTTAGAATACTGAATTCTAAAAAGCCCTCCTAACTACTTTCATTTGCATATATAAGAATTTATCTTCCACCAGCCAACCCCAAGACACTAATTTAAATTAGCAGCTGATCACAGTTTCAGTTAGAAAAGAGAACATACAGCTGGAGCTTTAAGATGAAGCCACATCTTGGCCTCTGCACAAACATACATGCTCTCACAAAATTTAGTGAGGGTGGTGGGTTTGTCCTGGTTCCTCCGATGACGAAACCAGCGCTGGATCTTTCGAACATCCCAGTCTAGCTGCTTTGACAAGCCTTCTAACCTTTTTCCATCTGGAGACTGAAGGAAAATGAAACAAGTGTCATTTCTCCTACTTCTCAACCTACTTTCAGTCTGAGATCCCCTCTGTACTATGACAGAAATGACGCATAGATAACAAAACCCACACACTAGGAAGGTACTACGTATAGACTAGAAGCAGGAACCTATTGCCACAAAGGTTCATTCAAGTTTAACCTTCGTAAGCCACTAATTACTTAATTATTCAGAATGCTTTTGCTTTAACATTTCCTCATCTTTTTCATCATTTGACAGCACTTCAAGACAAAGAATGCAATTGTTCTGTTTCTTAATTTGGGAGGAGGAGCTTTTAAAATGATCTGTTCTACCTGTTAAAACTTGCACATTGATTCAAACTGTCCAGAACTCAGGAAGATCAAAGCTGAATACATTCCAGGGTTGCTACTTACTGCAAGTTTAGGGAAGCTTTAAAGTAAGAGTTCATTTAACGCACTAGATACCTGTATATTCCAAAAGGGCATCGTAGAGATGGCATTATTTCCTTTATGAAAGTTTACAAATAAAATCACATTTCAAAACTGAAGTAATTGTATGATAAAGAATGTATCACTGTTCTCTGACTGGAAACTCTACTGGCAGTTTATTTGAATCATGACATAAATGGATTTATAAGAGACAAAGTGAGCAAAACCTGATAACTACCTCTAAAATGGCCCAGTGGTGAGATAAGCCACGTTAGTTTCAGACCAGTGTCCTTTTAACAAGCTCTGCCAGGGAGCTCTTACAACTGAAAGATGATAAACAGAGTTTACTGCTTGAGCTACATACGAACCCAAAAAACTATGCAGAATGCCGATTTAATAGTCACTAGACTGCTCAACTGAAAAGCAAAATCATGTGTCATTTGATTTTCAGTATCGAGACCGTGAGTTTCCTGTAATTCCATCACGACCAGATCTCTCTGCACTTCACTAGGCTTTAATGGCTTGGGCTACCTGACACTTCTGCATTGGAAGTGAACCTGCCTCAAAGGAGAATTTACAGAGCTCCGGTTTCAGAACAGCAACGAAATCTTTCCCCTGCACCAGTGCCACCCTACATTCTGATTCTGCAAATCCAACAGCAGACACGAGCATACTGGTAGTTAAATGCAGCTCTGTTTTCATAAGCTAGATAAATTTTGCACAGCTTGTGTCCTCATGGGTTTTCTAAACATTAATTTCAAGGATATCCCTTACATAAAATGGCATCAAATCCCCCACAAATGGCATCAAATCATCGGGACTTTTCAGTTCACACGTCATTCCAAATACCTCAAAACTTTAATGTTCCCATGAGATGAGTGTTAGCTAGGTTTTTATAGAATTTCCCTTCCATTCACCGAGCACTTTATCTGCTCTATTCAGAATGAAGTTCAGCATCACCAAATCAGAACATAAAACCTTCCATTTCATTATCTTTAATGAAAACCTATCACACTGTCTGCGTGGATTTCACTGTCAACATTCAACAGAGTACAGACAGTGTGGAATTCTGTAATTCTGAAGTGAAGGAGCACTGCCAAGCTTAAGTGAAAGAAAGGCCATGAAACAATCAAAAGAAACACCTACTGCCATCATTAAATGCCCCACCCTTTATCAGGGCACACTTAACCACTGACTGAACGCTTTCCTTAAATAACCAACTTCCACTGTGACAGCTGTTGTCCGATTCCACAGCAGATGGCAAAAATAAGAGGAAGGCATTCACACAACTGGCTGATAAAACCAGCAAAGGAACAGATCTCAGGGAAAAGAGTAGCACTCTTCCAATAGAAAGTGAAAGATACTGGGGAAATTTCTTGTTCAACCAAGAATTACCACCTGTTACAGGAGTTACAATTTGGACAAAGGCAGGGCACTAAAGGAAGAAGCCTCGTACCTTTCTAAAAAAGAGAACATTTTTTGTTTAAAAAAGGTTCTTCTGTGCACAAAAGCATAGGTCAGCCATAAAGAGAATTTACTTTGCTACAAGAAGGACATGCCAGAGGCAAAGTAAAATAAGAAACAGCACACTCATTGTGCATGCGGTGTGAAATGTATTTCTCTCAAAACTAGAAAACTGGACGGAAAAAGCCAGCCGCCCGCCCCCCGCTTACTTATAGGCCTCCATTTCCCTCAGAATGTGAAGCGTGACTCACCTTAGTGATGGATGTAAACACTTTCTCTAAAATTGCATTAGGCTGGGCTCTGTGAGGTCCACTGTCTTGAATGCCAAGGTTTATGGCACACGGCTTGGCAATAAACCTGAAAGAGTTCCAAGAAAGAGCTAGATTAAAACAAGATATCCATTTCCTTCCTCTGCCTAAATCACAAGGACCGGGCCTGTCACCAACTGCAAAACCCATTCAAAAAGCGTTTGAAGATCTCCACTCGCTTTGTTTAAAGAAACTTCAGAGGGGAAGCAGCATCTTTTATTAGTCCAAATGGTAATTGCAGACAGCACATACAGTAAACACATCTAAAATGAAAAAGTAAATCTCAACGTCCTTGGCTTGTAAGGATCAGAATGTCTTCCCCCAGGGTGATTCTCATTACTCAGAAATAAAATAATAGGTCACTGATAGCAGTCCTCTGTGAACACAAACGCTGGAGCCCTATAAACAAAATGCCTCGTTTCCAGAACGCGCCTTGCCGTCACACAGCTCAGAAAAAAGAGAAGTTCAAGTGACACCGTTCCTAAAAGACACGCAGGTTTTGGTTTGGGGTTTTTGTGTGTGTCCGCATCTTTGGGAAAAAAATAAAGTGGTTTGTTTCCTACAGGGAAGTGAGGAAGACATAAAAGGTCACGCTGTCTGAAAGACCCAAGATCTCAGTTCCTTACTCAGTCCTGTACACTCCGCATATTCCAAAAGCTGATCGAACACTCTTGTGAATTCTATAGCACAGAGACTCTGAAAACAAGCCTGGTTTTGCAACCACAATGAATATATACACGCTCAAAAATTATCAGGTTTTGCCATACCTTTGTGTCAAAACGGGCACAGAGTTCTAATGAAAATGCGTATGTTACCGGAACACGTGAATTCTTTTATCTCCTGTTGGTAGGCAAGAGAGGGGGGTTTCAAGAAGCAATTTTTGTTATTTTCAAAATAAATTACTTTGAGAGAGAGTGCGCAAAGGACCTGTTTCTCAAAACCAGCCTTGAAAAGGACCCAATGTTTGCATCATTAAATTATTTTGCTTCGAAACAGAGATCGTTTCAGAGACAACAGAATTGAAGACAACAAATCACACATATGTATTCCATTTAGCAGACTCAGAGTGCCATTGAGCAGAAAACGCTGCTTTTTCCAACCACCACATTTGTTACCATTTCTCCTTGTATTTAAAAGGAGAGATTAAAATGCAGGAGAATCACGACTCTAAGTGTTCCAACAGCAGTCATTCTTGGGAGTACACTGTTAGTACTTCAGTAACAAATAGCTACGACTGCCTTCAAGAACAGACACAGGTTGTGGGGTTTTCCCTTTGAGAAATTACAGATCAGCTCATGACTAATCCCAAAGGAACTCCCCTGCTCTCAGAAAACACTAAACAAGTAATAGACACTGTGGCCTCAGGTTTCACTGTCCTGCCCCATTTCTTCATATGTCCTGTTCATTTCAACAGTCGTGGCTTTAAAAAAAAAAAAAAAAAAAAAAAAGGAAAGAGTGATTTCCTTTTAGCTTGGCTCAAAAGGCTCACTGCTTCCTCTATAACCTAGACCACCAGCCAGAAATCATGTTCTGATGTTATGAAACGTTTGGCTAGACCCCCATAAAAGCGTACATCTTTATACTCGTCTTTCCTACAGGATATGCCACAACAACAGCAAAGAAGTACACATGTGCAATTACAGGATGTCAAATATTTTTATTTCGTTTTCTGGGACGCAGTGCTTATAGTTCTGTTAAAAAAATCCTGGCGTGAAGATACTCAGTTTGGGTCAGTTTCCTCACGTAAGAGAGGAAACCTGAAAAACCTAAAAATCTGCACATTCAATTAATTTATTATTCAGGAGAGTCTTCTTTTGTTTTAAGAACAAGTAAAGAAGAGAAGGAATGGTTAATAAAGCTTACAGTGATCCATACAAAGTTTTGGCATTATTCTAGAATTCAAAACCTGAAGCATCAAGGCAAGAAGAAACAGCATGTCCCCAGAAAAAAGATGCAGAAATAATTCCCTTTGGGGCCTAAAGATCGAAAACAAACAAACAGAACCAACAAAACAAAACCCCACACTTCAAAACTTTGCATGAAACTATTCCTGAGTAGTAGGCTTCCTTCACTAGCAGGCTTAGGCAAAAAATACAGATGTTTCCAGAAATCAGAGCAGGGGGGATACAAATCAAGAGTAAGCCACAGGTTATGGATACAGCACAGGACTCAAGTTACTCAGTCAAGCATGTGAGTGACCAAAGAGCAAACAAAAAAAAAAACCCCAAACCCGCAAACATTTCTAGGTGCACAGAAGCAGACAAGACATCAACACAAGCAAACAGACAAGTCACAACACTGGAAGCAAAGGAGGTAGTCCCAGTCACAGAAAACAGGAAGGAAAAAGGATGGCAGCAATGGATTTCATTACTTTTACGGAAGTCGAACCCAACGCCGTAACGCAGCTTTTCTAACTCGCGCAACTAATGCCTTCATGGAATGGAACTGCAAATAACAACTGTCCTTCTAGCCGCACAAGGTGCTTCTACCTGGCCAGCACGGCTGACTCACACTCACGAGTCCACTGAACCACCGCGGACGGTTCAATTGCTCGGACCAGTTGCTACCTTGCAGGGGGAATACGAACATTAATCCTGTTAGCATGTCATCTTGATATTTTTTTCTGACTGACATTTCCGTCAGGTGTCCATTAAGGAAAACTCAAAACTTAAAACATCTGTGACATTTTATATTTTTGGCCCCAGAATGGGTTTTCAGATGTGCAAGTTTTGCACTGTATCTCACAGGGGAAAGAAGTCTGCATAGCAATAGCAGTTAAGCACCAAAAAACAAAGGCTGCCCAGATAGTAGGATTTCCATTTTTGGGGATATTCAAAACTGAACAGCGCAAGACCATGAGCAATGTGGCTTGACTAAAACGTCGGCCTTGCTTTGAGGAGAGGACTGGACAAGGTGACCTCCAGAGGTCCCTTTTAATCTAAATTATTTTATGATTCCACATAAATCTGAACGGCAGCAATTATTCCCAAGGTCAACTTACTGCCACACCTTCTCAGCAAGGAATTATCATCACTTAAATACTTACATTACACTTTTCTGAACATGTATCTGCTCATTGGCTTAAGTCACACCTACCAAGCTACCTTTTTCATGCTAGTTGTTTAAGACAGACTGATTTTGAAACCAACAACAATTTTCAAGTACACAGACTCACATGTTGCAACAAATATTTCTCAGGCATGTTGTACTTCACAAACCCAAAGGCAGAATCCTTCTTTATGCAACATTCGAGTTTGGTCACTCTCTATTACAGCTCTGAAAAGGAAGAACAACCTGTGAAATAGTAAGATTTATAAAGTATGCACTCAAAGGAAGAGTTCATCTTTCCACAATCTCTCAGTTTCACTGTGTTAAGATTAAAGCACCTCATTCGACAACTGTCCCTAATTTTCCAGACAGACCTGATGAAGTAACATCTAAAATAATTATTCTCCCCTCCTCAGCTTGTGCACAAGCTGCAGATCATTCCTCAGACCTGTATGGTAACAAGCATATCTGTTCCTGAAGGGCATTCCAGGGTACTTATAAACACAACATATGAATAACAGGCTCCAGGTTTTTACAGATACCTGGGAATTTTTTTTATGTCTGCAGTGGGACAAGATGCATAGACGTAACAGCAAGTGTAACCCCAAAAACCCCAAATAAACCACAAACTTGCAGGCAGAAGTCCTTCTTCATCTTGCCTGCACAAAAATCTGCCCCCCTACCACTGAGGCAGGACTTCACCTTCCTGTAGAAGTCTTGCCTCATCTCTATAGTCATGCACTTTCCACGGTCAACCTAACGAGTATTTACCAACATCACGATGTAAAGGTTAATTTATAGGAGCGCTCATGAACAGAAACATGTGTCAGTGTTACAAGCGTCTGTGTCACAAAAGCACTTCCTCACTCCGAAGATCTGCAGCAAAAGGATAAAGAAAGAAAAGAATAGAAGCGAAAACAAAAGAGCTACACAAGTATATAATTCAAGTTCTGAGTCATCAAGTCCAACTGCCAAACGCATGTCAAAGAAGACGTTTGACACAACCATCCTCAAAGCCTCAATCAGGGTATAAGCACAATGGGATTTTAAGATAAATGTGAACTTTTATGACGTGTTCAAAGTGGCAGGAGGAAAGAGAAAAGCATTTCTTAAAAAAATATGGTCTTAAAAAATAAACATACTAGAAACTGCCCTGGATGTTGCTCTCACAATCTGCTTTCGCTTCAGGATGCCACCACTGAGACACACTATAGCAAAGACACAGCTGAAAAAAAAGGAATCACCCTCTCAGGAACCAGTCTGTGGTCTCTAGGTTTTACTGTGTAGGCAGAGGACGTCATTTGTCACTTGACTCCTCCCTAAATTAACACCGCAAAAGAAATCTCACAAACCAGGTAGGCATCATCAGGATAAAGTAACTGCTACCAGGAGGACTGCGTTACTAGGCAGGGTAGGATGCACTGTTATCTCTCCTAACATTTCATGCTCCAGATAAAAGAGCATCTTCTGCACTTCTTCCCCAGAGTACGACACCTGGAGTAAACAGGACTTGGGAAGTGAGGAGCCCTTCCTACAACATCCCTTTCAGGAGCGCTGCTCTGTCTCACAACTCCCTTGTCTGCTAGCGAGTGCAAACATTTGGCCAAGACCAGCAGTAACGCACCGAGCTGAGATGCGATTTTGGCACTGCCACGTGTCCCCCTGGGTCCTCTGCAGTGGTTGGAGCTTCCAGTAGTTTTCTGAAGGTTGGTTTTTTTTTTTTGAGGGAAGAAATAGAAGATGGAGAGAAAAAAAAAACCAAAAAAGCCTCTCAAATTTCTCTCTTCTGCTGACCTGCTTCATTTTTCTCCACAGTTCACCTATCTTTTTACTTCACCCCAGTCCCCTCTTTTTAATTTCTAAAAACTCAAGAAAAGTCACACTTCTTAAAGAAAACCCACAGAACAAAACCAACTCAGTTCCTACTCACTTTGGTCCTACAGCCCTTTCCACGCTCAGAAACACTTCCGCCCTTTCAATGTAGAAATTTAAGATTGATTTAATCTTTAATGAACAAACCTGAATGGCAACACAAGGTGTCTCGGTCTGCTTCACCTAACGGTCTTCCTCAATAAGCCGCTTTACTAATTAGTATCTATGTCACCCACACAGCCTGCGCGGCGTGCGGCGGTACGAGATACGCATCGCGGGAAGGATAAACTGCCCCAGGGATGAGTTAATATCGTGATGTTTATGGATATATGGATGTAAATAATGAGAGATGCCGTGTTACACCTGCTTAGGGCAGAGAGGCCAGCCCGTTCCATCACGCCCAAGATGCTGGGGATCCACAAATTGTTTAATAATATACCAGGCCATGTGAACAAATCCTCTTTCCTCACGGAGGAACGGGCGAGGGAAGCGCGATAAAGGCCGAGCCCAGCAAGGGAGGGAGCCGCCGCTTCTCCCCCTCGCCCCGCCGAGCTTCTCCTGGACGAGGGAAGAAATAAAAAGTTGAATTTCCCAGACTTTTTGCCGGCGCTGCCTCGGTACCGCTAGCACCGGGGAGCCTCTGAGGAGGCAAAGCCAAGGGAGAGAGGAGCCCGACGTGCTCGGGTATGTCGTGACAGAGGCAGGGAGGTTTTCGGGACAGGTTTTGCAGCGTTACACAATAAATTTTTTTTTCCACACAAAAAAAAAAACCAGAGCGG
>JAVJGI010000042.1:4002126-4035556 GCA_035590275.1 Ibycter americanus
CCCCCCCCCCCCCCCCCCCCCCCCCCCCCCCCCCCCCCCGGCCCCCCCCCCCCAGAGAAAAAAGAAAAAAACCAGCTGAATTTTAAAAAAACTTTTTTAGAACTAGAAGTCCGCTGTTCCGAGGTTGGGACAAACATGCCTGGACCTATCCTGTTCATCCTCCTTCAGAAACAGATTCTTATTTTAAAAAAAAACACAAAACAAACCCAAACCCCAAAACAAAACCCACCAACTCTTTTAAAGAGTTGGATATAAACCAGTTTCAGATACTAAACATGTTACAGATAAGGCTCTTGATGTATATTTCTTTATTAAACTTGGCACTATTGCTATTAAATCAAATAGTTGTAAGTAGCTACACTGAGAAACCAAAGTACTGTAACAAGATTAAGTGCAAATCATCACTAATTCCCTTTAATGATTGAAAGGCCCATTGCAAGCAACTGAAGTTTGCAAATTAATGAGGTAATGAGGAAGCAAGTTAATATATTAACACTCTGGTCTACTGAAAAAATAACACTAGTATACTGGGAAGTGCGTCAGCGTGTTCTGTGGCTGTTAAGAGTCACGTATGTCTGGCTACTAAATCTTTAATAGATTCAGTGTGAAAATTGACAGCGAAGGTTAGCAAGTTTCTTTTGTTTCCTTTTTGCCAGAGGATTCCCGTTTCTGACATTTACCACTAGCAGTTTTAATTAGGCTTATTTCCAAAGTTCATCACGTCAGTTCAAAAGGACAATCCTGGCTCTCGAACAATGTTCTATTCAGGTCCTTTATTGCACCTGGACACCTCGACAAGTAACTTCACAATTACGGCTAAATACAAGAAATTTTATTCAAATCTTCCATTCAACAACAGGGATGTATTCTGATTTAACAGGTGTTCTTTTAATTAACTCACCTCTTAGCAAAAAGCAGCCTCAACCAGTTGAACATGAAGCTGCTCAGCTGCCACTGAGGAACAGCTGAAAGCAACAATTTGGCCCCTTGCCCAAGGAAGGCTGGAAAGCTCTAAAAGCCCTCCTGGCATTAGGCTGCCACGTGTTCAGAATGGCTGGAATACACAGTACCCCAATTATTATTCAGCTACTTTTATCCCGTCTGCTGTCCCCAGTTTAGTATACAAATGCTTGAGCGTGCTTTATTATCTCTAATTCACAGAGCAATTTAGTCTCAATTTACAGCTGAAGCTCAAAACCAGGAACAAACCCAAACTGGCATTCTCAGTTACCTTAATCAAAATTTAGCCACTAAATGCAGAAGGAACAGTGACAAACTCCTTTTACTTGCGTCACATAAAGCTTCTCATGGGTGCTTTTTCTAGTGTGGTTTCTTTTTTGTTTTATTGAAAGAAAAAAAAAAAAAAGATACAAACCCACACACAAGCAAAACAACTACCTAGCTATGAATCATCTTTTCACAGTTAGGGAACATGACACAAAAAAGTTTAGGTGGTTTCATCACAGTCATCTAAAATTAATGGCAGAGTAAGGAAAATAAAAAAACCAACCCAGAACAAAAAAACCCCACAAGACCATCAGAGGTTTCAGCCCTAGTCAGCTACTGAAGCCATCAGAAAATATGCGAGTATGACATGGAAGGGTTCTGCCACACTACAGGCACGTCACTACTGGGAAGACAGGGGAACTCTCCAAGAACACGTAAAATTTATCTCTAGATATTCTCTACAACTGCTTAAAAGTCTTCCACAGAGACTTGCTAGTGTATAATTCAGATACAGTCTAAAAAAATAATGTAAAAAAATATCAGGAATTCTGCAGCATGTAAATAACCTGTATCAGCTGCTCATATTCAGTTTGTAGGTGGCATGTGGAACAACTATATTGGCTGTGCTTCTACAGCTAGTTCCACTTCAAGTGAAGTCATTGATCTTCACCAGCATGAGCATCTTACCTTCTCCCCATCCTGATAGGAAATGGAGTCCTCAAGACTTGGTGGCATATTCTCCTTCTGCTCAGATTTGTAATTCTTGAGTTCACTTTCACTGGCTTGAATCTCATTCTATAGAATAAAGCACTTGAAAGTTGACAGGTTCTTTTCCCCTAGGAAAGTACTTGCTTTCTATTTTTCTTAAAATCTTTTAAAACCTCTTTTCCTAGCATATACAGCGATAATTAAAGGAAGGAGCATAAAAAAACCCCTCTATACAAACTTGGTAAGTGATACATTCTAATGAAGAAAAAAGATGGGGCTGTAGAATTTTACTGTTCTCTATGGAGGTAATGCCAGCATTTTTCTAAACAACCACTTTTCTCTGCTTTCAGATTCCTTCTTAAAATTGACTCTCATTTCCCCTGCGCAATCCACAGCCTCCTTTTCCAGAAATGTTAACTTTTCATTTGAAATTACAAGTCTTTCAAGACAAGCACTATCTAAACCACTGTGCAATTGCAAAATACAGTTTGACATAAAAGCAAATCCTACCCTTGCTTCAATACTAGTCAAAAACCTAATTCTGTTATTTACCAAAATTTTTGTTCTTGACAAACTGAGTTGTTTAAGATTTTCACAAAAGAATCTTTCAGACTTCAAAAAAATAAAATGCAGTGAAACCTCGTGTTTCTTTCATTGCCACAGGATACAAGATAATTGGAGAAAGACTCGTGCCTTTCACAAGGCATCTTCTCCGTAACATGAAAGAGAAACGGCCAAATGCCAGCACCAGCATCCTACCAGATTTTGTAAACAAGTCTGCACAAACCCAGCCATGTCTGATAGGTTTGAACTTTAAACTTAAAAAGGAATTTAAGGTAAAAATGTTAGAATTTTAACGTATAGATCTCTAATCTCTCCCCCGCCTTCCTGTATCACTTGCAATGTATAGAAATGATTGCTTCTCACCCTTACTCTAACCAACTTTGAAAGTGTCTATCAGTTTTAATCCAGGTCTAATTACACCACAATGCCCTCAAAATAGTTGTTCCCAAGAGAGATTATGCCTTTCCTTTGTAGCACAGATGTGACACATTTTCAGAGAAGGGAAGTACAAATACCACACTACCATATCAAAAGAGCCCTAGCTGCTTTGTCAGCAGGGAAGGAGAATATCCCAGAGTTATGGCTGCTGTTGGAACACAGCAGCGCTGCAAACATTGGCCTCGGAAACCATGGTTTGCTCCATCTTATGTGCTGCCCTTGTGGATGTGCCAGGCCAAAATCGAAAGAGATTCTGCCAGATGGGACACCCTAAAAGCACCAGGCTGGACTGACACTCGAATTGCAAAGGAGAGTCTCAACAGACATCTATGGTAAATCTCTTGCCATTAGGACATGGTTTAGTGGATCAGCTACCACTCCGAGCCACAACCTGGAAACAGCAATCTAGCAAACCGAATCCAGGCGAGAAACAGGATGCAGAAATCAGCAATTAGCAGTTAATCAGATTTGTTGCACTGGCTGCAATTACTTTCCATTCATGTAGTGAAGTTTACTGCACTTTCCTCCCCACAGTTGGTTGGTAGAAACTTTTGCCTCTCTACAGATACACCCAGGGAGCACACACTCTTCCAAAGTTTAGAACCACCATTTTTGGCTTTTATTTCCAGTGCACGCTTCCTAACTTAAAGGCCTATCCTCTTAACTTTTATTACTCTGGGTAACAAAAGTAATACTTAAGCACTAAAAGTTCCCATCATTAAAGGAAAACTATCAGACAGTTCCAGCAAACATACTTAAGCACTTTTTAACAAAAGCTGAGATTCTTGCAACCTCATCAGCTGCAATACTTTACCATGATTCATTAATTGCTCATTTCCTCATCAAATATCTGCAAAATTGGCACAGGTTCATTCACTGCAAGAGTCTAATTGGATTCAGACAATGGGTGAGAAGACTTGAAGGGAGGTGAAAAACAAAAAGGAGAAAAACTGACTGGAGATCCCAAAGCTGCAGGCCAAGAGATGCAGGTTCTGTGCACTATACGACACGGAACGTTGCTCTGTCTTATTGTGCCTCAGTTTCCTCTAGCTTATAGCTAATGTACAATGCAGAACTGAGTTTGCTTTTTAAAAAAAAAAAACAAACAACAAACCCAACACAAAACCAACAAAACAAAGCAGAGAGCTACAGACATGCAGAAAGAAAAAGAATGTCAGCTATGTTTCAGGACTTCAGTCAGGGTGCCAGCAATTAATTCCTTGGAAAACTTTCAAGATTACTCCAGGAATATTCAAATAGTTATTTCTTCCTGCAGTATGTAAGACAACTCTTCATTAGAAATGACTCCTATGGGCACAAAATAATTTTCAATGGACAATGGCATTACCTTCAAAAAAGCCTGGTTGCCGTAAGATCTTTCCAGTCTCAGGTTGGGACAAAAATTCACTTCCACACAAGCGAAAGAACAGACTTACCATGGTAATGAGGCCTGTGGAACTGCCCTGCTTGGACACAGCTGCCTGATACTTCGCCAGCCTATCCTTGATGGAGGTTTCTGTTAGACGAGGCATCTCCAGGCTTTTCTTGGTCTCTGCCTTATCTGGGCTGAGTGCTGGACTCGTATCTACAAGATGCCCCAGAAAAAGAACTAAATGAATAAAGGGTAACTTGCAGGAAGACCAGTAGACCTGTCTACAGAGAGATCTACCAATCCCAGCCTTCACCACTCCCAAGACTGCAGAAATTCCAGATCTGAAGAGCACAGAAATGCTTCAGTCAAAGGTTTATGCTCCAAGTCTCGTAATTAATCCAGCTAGTTTCAAAAGTAGCATATTCACCAGATGCAGTGGTCTCAGAAGTGATGAGAGCAAACAGTTTTAACATTGAAGATTGCTGTTATTGTCAAATGAAAGCAGCTGCTACAGTGGCTAAATGGAAATTATACATCATTCCTGTCATGGAATCCTTGTCATAGTCTTTTTTGGAAAACATGGGAAGCAAGGAAGGAAGTCTCACCTGCCACTTCCACCTTCTCCATGAAAATAACTTAGCGCATGACATGTTACAGATAAGGACCTCGAGAACAAAAATGTTATGAAATAATTCAGTTTAGTCTCACAGGACAATTTGAAGCATCTGTGTTTATCTTGAGAGGAAAGTAACATTTGGGACCTTAAGACTTTACATAGGTGCAGATCTCCTGACACTCAGAACTATGCCCCGTTACTTGCCACCCATCCTTCATTTCTGCTGTCACATGTCAGCCAAACAGGTTTAAAAAACCAGCTCCTGTGACTGCTCTGCAATCTAGCTTCCTTGTATAACAGTCAGGTCTTCAGTAATAGCTTAATTGTTCAATAAAGAATGATTAAAAACCCCCACCCTTTCACTAGCTAGTGGCCTTGAATGACTAAAAAGTTATTAAAGTCCCTCTTGGGGACAATAACCAAATGTAAGTAGTTCTTGCCATCCTCTCCAGTATTCCTCAAATAAGGACACAACGTACATGACTAATTAGTGAGATATATTAGCCACAGGCTGAAAACATGAAAGACTGTAAATGCCTTGCTAGAAAAAAAAGTCTCCAAACATATGAAAAATCCATAATTTTGCTCAAGTCCTGTGTCCAGACAAGGTGGGAGGGATGACAATTAAAGCAAGAGGAAGAAGGCATATTGTCTTGTCTGTTCACTACTTTCTAAATTAGTTTGACTGTTAAAAGTAGTTCTAGGATAGTCCTAGGATTAAGACACAGCGAAAAAAAATGGGTTCCGTTCCTTAACTTGCTAGTTATCTCCTGTGCCTTGGCTTCCCATGCTGAAGGGTATAATGACTTAAAATTCACAAGAAGACTTAATTCATTACATGCAATGCTCGCAGGGACTTTACAGACGGAAGGTGCCTGCACTTCCTTCCATTTCTGAGAGGCAAAAGTTATTTCCATTGTATTGCACGAAGTAGTTTTATTTTATAAACTAAACCCACCCCCAAACCAAAACCCAAACCATGAGGTTTACTGACCTGATGTACTATGGCTCTTCTCTCCTGGGCCAACATCGAAGTCCTCTGAAGAGAGGCTGTTTTCAGAAATCCTCCTGCCGACTGCCGTCCTCCTCTGGTCCCTGGGGACCTGTTAGAGACAAGACCCACCTATCAGCTGCCTGGACAAACAAAGATTGTTGCGTATAATCCTTTAAGATGCACAGGTGTCACTAGCAAATCTGCTTTGCTGGAATAAACAAGTCTAGTAGGTGACATCTTATTTAACCAATATAAAGTTTGATCACAGAATACCTGACCCTCTGTCACCTGGGAAACACTTTCTTGAAGAGGTCAGTAGACACCCTTTGACTAGTTAGCTTTGTCAAAAAGTCAGAGAACCACAAAAATCAGGTTGTTAGGCATTTACCGTTGCGAATACAAAACCTCAGTCTGGATTTTTGCATTTCATGCAATTTCTTTTGAAGCTAATGTTCAAAGTCATTTTATGAAGATTGAAAATCAGAAAAAGGATGAAAGGCGCAAGCTATCAAAAATTTGCATTGATTTTCAGCAACAGAAAGAATACATACGAGGTTAATAAAAGTTATCTAAAGTTACTTGTTTTGATTTGGATAGCCCATGCATTTGGTAGCAAATAATTCCCTAATTAGGTCTGATAAGGCTGAAGCTTAAGCAGGAGAGTGCTAGAGACAAATATTCTCAGATATCCAGGATAATCACTATCTGCAAGACTGCAGTGCTGGACAAGGGTGTTTTGTAGCACCACCACACAGATGCTCTGGCTGGCTCAATCAGAGTTGATACTCATTTGTTGAGACCAACTCCCCAAAATCTAATGCTCAATAAAAGAAACTGTGAAAAGGAATTTCAGCAGCTTTGATAAATGCTCATGAAGTGCAGAGTTAAATTTGACTCCATCAAGATAAGATGTTTTCACAGCTGAAAGTCAATCTACAAAACACTGGAAGGTGATAGATCTTGGTTCCCTCCCTAGGAAGAGTTAAATCACAGAGCCAGTTAGAAATTAAGATTGAGGCTAATGTAGGGAAAAAGGCAGGTCTGGCAAGATGCTGCAACCACACATTCCCCCCCACCCCCACCCCCCAACTTCCAACAAGTTTCTTATTTGCTGGTCACCAAACTGAAGGAAATTCCAAGGTTTTATTTTAACAGAACTGCACTGTAAGATAATCACTGTGAAAAATCAGGCTGCTTTGGCATACAAAACAGCAACTTTACCAGGAAAGGAAAATGCAGCTGGAAAACCTCTTTTTCCATTAGCATGGGAAATATTTTCTCTTTCTGTGGTTTAAGACTTTGGTAACTTTTCTTACTGGAAAAGAGCTTAGGTATGACAAGTCTTTTCCTTCCATTGAGTGTGTTGATAGGTTCAGTTTGGGAGTGTCTGCACACTTGTGAGGGCTTGCAGATTCCTCGTTCTGTGCAAACTATTCTTGGACGATTCTTTTTCAGCCTGTGTCCACTTTCATGTCACCTTAAGCCCACAAGTCTGAAGTTCTTACAACTGAGAAATTTGTCATTCAAAGGGTCTAGCTTTTGACTACTACACAAAGAAGATCATTATAGGCAGAATACACTTGAAGAGAAGATCCTTTGAGGACGAAGAAGAGAAAACTATTTATTAGCCCACTTGAAACTCCTGACTATTTTATCACTGCCCTGGCTTTGGGTTTTGGGGTTTTTTTGGTTGGTTTATTTAGTTGTTCAGGGTTTTTTAATAACATGGCACCTCACATTTTCTTGCACACAGCAGGAGTGACAAAGCTACAAATGAAAAAAAAAGTTTGCAATATAGGCACATGGGAATTTTGTCTTCCCATGACAAAAAGAGTCAGCAGAGTGCATAAGGAAGTTTTCACTACTAGGGAACAAAGGTCTTAATTCATGTAATTTAGATCCAGCATCTGGGATCCCAACCTCACTGAAAGAAACCATCCGCACTTTTCAGAAGAAAAAGACAGTTAGAAATCAAGGCTGGAAACTTGTTCAGGTTACCTTTTCTCATTCTCCTTTGTTTTCAGAATCTCATTTGCATTTATTTTCACGGTAGTCTTTCTCCAGTAAGATCATGCTGAACTGCCCTCATGTTGAGGGGACAAAGAATTCTCAATTATCACTGAAATTAATTATTAAACAATTTAAACCTCTAAATAAGAGTTGGCAAAGGGTCAGCGTGTTGTCAAACAATTTTGACAAGCGTTCAGTCAGCTACCACCAACAGGAATCCTGGGTCAGCACCTCATCTAGACACATGCACAAAATAAAGGTTTTCTTCCAAGCAACCAAAAACTTCGTATTTTCACCAGCAGCAAAGGACTGAATATTCATCAGAAACACTTTTCCACTTGACTCTGTAGGACCTTCATGAAGGCTGGTGAGTTCTGACTCAAGAGCAAGAGCTCTCCCCACATTGTACCACCTTGCTGTGGAATCCACCGCAGCAGGAAAAGTTCAGTTATCAGAGGCAGCCATCTCATGACCACCTAAACAGACCAAGTTAATGAGTACTCCCAACTGTCAACGGAATCACTTCCACAGTCCTGCCAGCTCCTCTCCTCCTGTCCTCTTTGCCACCTCAGACATCTACAGGTATTACTTCACCTGAAGAACTTTTCTGTAGATAAGCTGTATAACAAAATTAGCCCAGGTCTTGACAGTAAAAATTCAACACCCCAAAATACAAAAGCTTTAGTTAGAGTTCAGAGATCTTTCTGTACGCATCTTAGTACTAAAACCTACAAAGTGAATATGTAGATTTTATATCAATAGTTTTATTTTCGGGGGAAAAAGCAGAGTAAGGGGGAGGGAGGGAGTGGAATTAATGAAGGGAAGATGAGGGACTTTCCCCATTGCAATCAACAGACTGACCAACCGCAAGTAATTAGGATGATTACGGCTCATGGAAGGTAACACCTTCTGCATGAAGGAATCCCCAGCTCCCAACCTTATGCATATGTCACTCAGTTCCTTTTACAGCCCTGGCTGGGCCGCAATTCCCATGCCACCGCTTCTGCTACTTGTAAAATGAGATAAAACATTCCTCATGTCTGGAAAGCCCCAGGGTTCTAAGACAAAAGACCTGAGTGCAGAGGTATCACAAACAGAGTTACCAGCATTTTGCCTGGGGCACACAGAGTTGTTGGGCAAAAGACCAAATACCAGTTACACCTATTTCATTATATACGAACTGTGTCAAACGTATAGAGCTAACCTCACGTGCAGGGTCACAAGACAGTTAACGTTTTTGCTTTAAAGGAAAAACACAAAAGAACTTGGAAACAACTTTTTAAGAAATACTGCAGGTCTGCAGGCTCTTCCTTTTCTTCTGATCTTCCTTGTGTAGGCTTTTGCTATCACTTACAGGAAGAATTCTTTGAAATTGATAAAAGATGTGATGTTCAGTCTTTGCTTCATGCTGAACCAGTCTAGATCAACATGCCTGCCCCTTAACGTCATTAGAGCATTTCTTTTTCCATGAAGATGCAGTAAGGGATCTGCCTTGTATCTAAATTGCAGAAGACAGGGCAAGATCTGAACGAATAAACGTAGGAGGTTTTGCTTATAACCCTGAAAATAAGAATAGGTTTGTTTAGAGTGCGTGATTGAGTCAGGAAATCCAGGCTCTAATTTGGATTCTTGCCACAGACTTGCCCAGTAACCAGGCAAGTAATTTTATCTTTACTGCTGTGAAGTTACAGCCACGTTCCTACTTAGCTTATACAGATGTTTTGTCAGCAAAGCGCCGGCAACGCTTACACCTTAAGTCTTAAGTAAACACCAATGAAAACTGCCGTCTCTCAGCTGAATTTATGGTTGGACTTGATGATCATCATAAAGGTCTCTTCCACCCCAAGTGATTCCATGAAGCCTTGCTTGTACTTAAACCAGGAGTTTATCAATGGACAGAGTTCAGGAAAAGCATAAATAGAAGGAAAAGGCAACCGCGGAGCCTGCAGTTAGCCAAACTTACTCCATTGCTGTAGCTGCTTCCCACCTTAGTGAAAAAGATCTGTGTCCCCATAGCACCCACCTTCACTGTACATGACGGCATGACATCATCCTCCAGTGCTCAGATAAATTCCCCACACCAGAAATCTCACTATAGTGCCTTCTAATTCCAAAGACACCCCTTCCCCGCCCCCCAGACTTCAGAAGACTTTGTGACTTTTCCTGCCTTTTCCCTTCTAAAATCAGAAAGCAACCAGATGAACTTGGAATACATAATTTGAACCAAACCTGAATAGTTTCATACCTACTGTATGGCATTTACTGTGTTCAGTCGGCTTTCAACAATATTTGAATTACTAAGCTTGACAGAAATATCAGTTCCAGATTCAGTCAGCTCCGAAACAATTTATTCCCCAGGCTAAGATAAAGTTACTTGAAGCCCATCTGCAAAACGGTACTTTCCTGTGGAATCCCGACTGATTAATCCTGCAGCAAGAGTTCAGGGAAGTGCTATCGGGAGATCACCCTCCCCAACCCGCCCTTTCACTGGAGGAGGCAGTATGGGCAGCTCTACTTAATGACAAAGACTACAAAAATTTAAGTTGTGAAATGACTCCATCCAGCCCCAAAACTCGCTTTAACACGGGGGTGGCTCCTCTGAAGCCCTTAATTGTTTAAATATTTAAACGACTTTTCTACAATATTTGTTTGTTTTACTCAATACTGCAAGAAAACCACCCACAGTAAAACAAAGCCAGAAGTCTAGGAAACTATGAGAAAACTGGAAAATCCACCAGCATCAAGGCCTCAGGACTATGTTGCAAGTCACTAGCATATGCAACTCATTTTCTAGTTAAGCAATTCTCCCCGGGGACACACAGTCTGCAGTCCACATGCAGGATCGGATTTCATGAGCAGTTGTAGGAAAAATGCAAGCCCTGTGCATTTGCAAGTCAAAACTAGTGAAGGCAGGAGCTCGTCTGGCTATCTCTGCTTATTTTTTCCCCGTGAGGATTGTTTTTCGGTAAGAAGCATTTGTAAAGATGCAGAGATGAGAGAGCAGCAAGGAAAAGATGGGAGGATTTCGAAGTACATATGCATCTCTATCTCTTTGTATATATGTGCATTTGTGTGACTCACATACTGATACATATAGAAAAAAAACCTCCTAGCTCTGGCAGCACTTCCATCTCCACTGCAACTGCCCAAGATTGTTAAGCTCACTTCAAACAGTTACGTCTTCTTTCAGAAATATACAAATATACAGATATATGGGGTTTTTTTACACAGTTCATGTTTACATAACTCATCTTAATCTTCAGACCATAGATAAAGAATCCCAACTCGCCGGAAAACTAAAATCTTCATAAATCCAATACTTATTTTTCTTTCTTAAATTGCACCCCTCCCACAAGCAAATTCCCTTTACATCTCCAACGTGCAATCACAAACAGCCACCAACTCCCAGCGCCCCGCACATATTTGCATAGCTGGTGTTAATAACTTATTTGAGCTATGTTAAGTTTCAACTAAAACAATGAATACAATGATTTGCAGAGTCAATAGTTCGCAGCCACTCCCCTCCAGGGACTTTTCCTGATGCCTCAGAGTTTTCGTTTCTCTTAGGATCTGAAGGGACGGATCCTTACCTTGCTCTGAGGCGCTTCGCCTTTCTCAAACAGCATCTTGAGCTTGTTCAGCGGGACGCTGTACTTCTCGATCTTCCCTGCGGAATCCGTGTTTTCGCTGGCTTCAGGCTTTTCCGCTTCTCTGGGCTCCCGCAGACAGTTTTCCATGTTACCACTCTCCGGTGGGTGGCTTTCCAGCTTTCTGCTGTCCCCACCAGGACACTGCAGCCGGCCAGGGGGGCCCGGGGGGGGCTGGGGGGCAGGGGCAGCACCAGCCCCCGGGGGTCGCTCGGCGGCTGGCGAAGCAGCCGGGCTGCTCCCGACTCCGGGACTGGCGACCTTGTGCCTCACCTCAGCACAGCTGCTTCGCAGCGTTTCCTTCCGAGGCTCCGCTCCCAGCTCTGGATTCTCCCACTTCTTCTTTAGTACGCTCAGATTTCCCCTTTTAAAATGAGGGGGAAGATTTTCTGGGCTCTACAAAGAACAAGAAGTTAATTCCAGTTATATGCCTGATGAAGCATTAAAGCACTTCCTTTCTATGCGAAAGGAAGCTAAAGGCTCAGCACTGATCTCAGCTCTCTGCTTTTTCAGACAGCTGTGAATAGTTACAACTGTGCCACATGGAGAAAGCATCCAGGATAGGAAAGGAAGGAGGGGGGAGAAGAGAAAAGTCAGGAGCTAAAGCAGGAAGTGAGCAAACAGGATGGCCTTATAAGGAGAAAGGGAATCAAGCTCTAATGAGTTAAATGACACACAAAAGGCTCGAATCCATACGTGAAGGCAGAGGGACCAAAATCCACACTACGTGGGTCTCTAGTCCTACAACCAGCACACAATAGCTGAAGCAGCCATACAAGGGATGGGTGGTGTGCCAAACCTTGCAATGTCTTCCAGCTGGTTCAGAAGACAACAATTAGCAGGCCTTCCAAAAAGCTACAAATTAGCTTTCAGAAACCACTACTTCTTTGGACATACGTGTTTCTACTAGCACTTAACAGTAGCGTTTTAGTTACAGGAGCTCTGTCTTCAGTGTTCTGTACCATGCAGTGTAAGACTCAAGCTAAGCACTGACAACAAATGTCTTTTTGCTCCCATCTATAAATACCAGATCATTTGCTGGAATTTTTCTTCTCTTTCACTCAACACATTGAAAGCTCCCAGCAGGAAACATGCACGCAAGTCAGAAGCGCTGCCTTACTACTGTGAGTTAGATGGGAATACATGGAGCAGCAGCACCCCTCATATTTGAGTACTTTTCGGACTAGTTTTGCTTACAGGTAGTTACCTCTCCCCAGGGTAAAAGACCAGCCTGTGTTTGATTCATTTAAATCTAATACCTGCCACCATTACATTTTTCCTGTCTCCCTCATGGAGACCACTATGTATCAAACTCATTGCAAGTGGAACAGGTCTCTGCAAGGCTTACAGGAATTAAACAGGATTAGCAGCTATATTAGGATTTAAATCTCTCGCCCTATTACTCTTCTGGTCACATTTTGAACACTGCTTTGCAAATTAACTTGAATACACCAACACTTCAAAAAAAGATCAGCTTGCTTGCTGACTGTATTTAAAAGAAAGGATTAAAATTATAAGGCAAATGTTGTAATATAGCAGAAATACTGAAAATAACACAGCAGGTTGCCACAGGAATGCCTCTGCACCTATGGAGTCCCAGCATACTTTGTAACACAAATCTTTCTTGCATGGGACTTGCCTGTTCCCTGATCACACAAGCAATGAAGAAAATTTCAGATTGGAGAGTGATTTTCAGAATGCTTATTTTATCATACCTATATCCCAAACAGAAAAAGAATGACTCCCCAAGCATTAAAGAGATCAAGGCAGCATGGTCTAACAAAGACTTACCCATACATCCTGAAAATATTGCTGGTCTTTTTAAAGAAGAGTTAAACTGAGGATCTGCTTATACACCGACCTGCCATCAGAGCCTGGTATTTCAGCCCGGGTCCCCTGACCTCAGAACAGTAAGTACAGTGTAGTTTACAGGAGGGAATGTGAGGCTGTAACAGAGCCAAAAAGGGGGCATTCGGGGGCATCCTGAACCCTGTAAGCCATTTCAGAGAAGATCCCCCTTAATGGATTCTATAGCTGTCAATGATACACACATTAGATTTCAGAGAGGCTGGCAGCTTCCTTTAAGCAGACTTTTAAGTTTAGTTGAGAAAGGAAGAGGTACCACACAACCGCCTACAGCTAAGAACAAAGAGGTGGATGTTCACGTGTTGTGGTTAACTCGTTTTGCCTTTTGCTTAGGAGCGAACTGGTGATTCAACATATGGCTTTGGGCAAGGAACTTGATTTTCTTTCCTTTCATTCACACTGGAAAAGGTAGAGGGAATGAGTCACACACAAGCACTATGTCTAAGCCAAGGTTTCTGTAGGACACATGGCAGCAACTTTGATATTCCAAAAATCAGCTCTGACAGAAACATTGCACGTAGGTGATCCATTCTGACTGCAGGCTGTTGCTTATTGCCTAGGAAACAAATACTTACACTTCTTTTCTTCTCAGCAGTGGCTTCTTCAGCTGCTTTCTGATACCTTTGAGAGAGCAAAGAGAAGAAAAAAAAACAAAACACAAACACTGTTTTTTAACCAGAATACTGAATGCTCTTGAAGACAGCTGAGATTTTTTTTCCCCCACCAAGAATTCTGTGCGCTTCCCAGACCTATCAAATAAAACCAGAGGCTGAAAAAATAGTAGCAAATAGTACCAGACCAATGCAAAACGATAGATACATTTTAAGTCATTCAGTTTACAATAAAAACATACATTAATATTTTTCATTACCTAAGCACTCTGATTCTGAAATATAGACGGTTTACCTTGGAATAGCTGTATTGTTTCCGCCACCCAGCTGTCTGCTGTGCCCCCTTGCAGGAATAACTCAGCTATTTATACAGCAGCTGCTGAACCGTAACAAATTACAGCTTGGCATACGCAGAAAATCTACATAAGTGCCAGTTTATTTTACTATGCTGGGCTGTAAACTGCACCAATTCGGCAGTTGCTTCATGAGCAGCTGAACCATCCCAGCAGTGGAAACAGTAATCACAGCCCTCTGAAGATAAGCCACCCTGGATCATGAATCAAAGTCCTTTAAGAAGCTATAGAAAACCCCCAGCAATCTGCACACCACTCCACTGGGCATAAGTACCTCCACAGCTAGGAGCACGCAGACCACACGGGTAACTATACCATGCAAGGCGACTGCACTTGGCTTTTGAAACGCACAAATTAGTCAGATGTGACAAATTTTGCCATTTGTCAGTAGAGCTCATAGAGCTCTGCTTTTCAAAGAGAAGAAACAGCACCCAACGGTCTGCCAGGGCAAACGATGTTTCTATCTTTCTTATCTGTGGAATTCTACTTTGGACACAACTGTGAGTAGCTGGCAGTAAATGAGACACTAACATTGTAACAGTCGTCAGCTTCAGGCTTTAAATAATTGTTAGTATCAAACCAATGGCTAATAGATACCACAGGCTCAGTTCCTTCTAGGAAAAGAATTCTTACATGCAGATACCTGCTCTATTACTCATTTTTTCTTTAGAACAATTGATATTTTTTTTTCCCTGCTGTGAATAGTGTGCTCCTATGTAGATTTCTCCTCTTCTTACACTGGAGGGTAGACAAATTGCAGCCTTCCTTACTTCTGCTCTATAAGTGGCATTTACTTACACAGACTGAAAGCTGCTAAAGGAGCGTAGCTGGCCCTCTAATCGATGCAAACATATTAAACTATGTCTCTGTACTATGAAGGTTCCAAAATTTGAACGAGACATGCTGAGAAAGTCAGTTTATGGAGGAAGAGAGATCAATACTGGAAGAAGCAGTGAACAGGGACATCAGTAAGTAGCACTGCATTTTTCCAAGGAACTGACTCCACTCATGTAGGGGGACCCTACTTGATTAAGGAATAGCAGTTTGGATTAAGGAGTAGCAGTTTGGATTACTTCCAGTAAGCCCTTTTTCAAAGGATTATCAACATTTAGCAAGATGACCAGGTTCTGTCATCAAGCTTCTATGAGTGAATAAATTACCTTAACAAGAGCAGTCAAAGCAAGCAGCTTCTCCCTAGGACAGAGTACTTACACAGCAACATAAAGAGCTATGCTTGTGTAAAATCCAGATTGCAATTATCCTTCCCCTGTAGACTCTATAAAGTTTCTCCCACACTCAAGATTTAAATACTCCAGAACCCTGCTACGCTATTAATGCAATAACTTAGGAGACCTGGTTGCCCAAATCCCATTGAAAATCCAAGCTGTAGTCTACATAACTCCTCAATGAAATAAAAGCTTTTCGAGAAAACATGTATAGGCTACCACCACTCAGCTTTCTCCGCGTATAAAATACTGCTTTATGATTTGACTGTCACCCATCATCCAGCTCTCAGAGAAAAGGGAAGGGCAATATTTCTTTTCTATGCAAGTTCTGCGAGACATTGGTGAAGAACATAGCTACTGTGAAATTCTCTGACAGAACTCGAACTGGAGGGGTCACATCTATCACCACCAGTTGACAGTGCTACCATTTCTAACTGGTCTCCAATTAACTGATAACGCATTTTTGCTACTTTTTATAGTACCAGGCAGGAAATGCCATGGTAGCAGAAAAACCTGTGCAGTTCATGCTTAAGCAGTTAAAGACCGTTTCTGATGCACTAAAACCTTAACGGCAGTAGCCACCTACATTCCAATACTCTGCCCTCAAAAACAATTTGTAGTTTGGAGTAATTTGTAGTTTGACAGGAAACACTCTACTTTTATTTTCTGACAGCAGAAAGAAGATACTACAATTCTGACTGCTGAAACAGTATGTTGGCAACTAGGAAAACGTTTGGCCAGCACATATTAAACCGGAAAGTTAAATGCCTACAGATCTATAATGTTTTTAAGGAGAGCAACTGTCAGTGACGCAGTCGTCGTTCAAAGGACCAGCTTTCAACCTACACACAGAGCTTGTGTTCAGCATCCTCACAGCACTTACTTGGAGAACCTTTCCACAAGAGCTGACGACTTGTTCTTGTTGACTAGAGAAAGCTCTTTCGCAGTGATTTTCAAAGACTGTGAAGTCCATTGTCTTCTGTTAAACGGGGAAGGCTCCATCTTGGCACCACAAATACCTGCTCAGGAGGAAAGCACAGTGTCAGCAATATGAATTATGTGAGAAGAAAAGCAGTTTTGCAAGGTGATTTGATACGAAGTCACCATTCAGGTGCTCCCAGTGTTCTAGCGCCGCTAAGTCCTGATCATTCAGAATCTTGTCCACCAACTGACTTAAAAACAGCCATCAGATTAAAATTATAATTTCCTCCGCAGATGCCACTGAGATGGTGCCCTCGATAAAAACGCTAGCCACAATGAGAGGGGCGAGAGATAAACCATGAGCCAGAATGGGAGTAAGGAGCAAGCTGTGATTGACGAGGATGTTAATGGGAAGCTCTGTATTTCCTACACACACGCGGGCTCCAGGAAGCCCCGGTATGCCCTCTCTTGTTCTGGTTTCTAAGCCAAATGTGCTGGCATTTATGTAAGAAGGCTTGAGTTATGAAACCTAAGAGGGTGTAATTCCTATGCAAACATTTTTCATTCACTCTAGTGGTGTTCATTCTCAACGCAGCAGCCGTTGCCTCTGTGAGCTGAAACAAGTCTTCTGTTCACGCAGGCAGCTGTAAACCTCATGTTGCAACAGCTATCGGTTACCTCAAGGAATAGTTTTAACTCCCCTGTCCTGCTATAAAGGGGAAGAGACTTTGTACAGCTTTTCACCACAGAAGCCAACAAGACTATATCAGATGATTATTAATTTTTTTTTTACGTAGTTTTCTTTTGTGGAGGAGGAAAGGAGGGGAGATTAATTTAAAAAATTCTCTGATAAGACAAAAATAAAGCTCATAGGGCAACGCCTTTCCTTTTTTCCTCTTTTCTTTTATCCCTGGTCTCATGTCACACAATGGTTGTGGCAAGCACACTAACTAATCCTACAATGGCAGGCTGATCTCTTTCTCACATTTTCCATGGATTTCTTTGACTGACTTGCACCATTAGGTCTCAGAACTCTGGAAGTCTGATTACAGGTGTGCCTGGCCACACTGTAAATGGAAGCACCTTTAAACAACTTGATATAAACAGTCAATCAAAGGTAGGAAAGACCACGATTCTGAAATCCTCATAGGCATATAATGCGACTGCTCAAAAAAAAAAAAGACACGGGGTTCTAGAACACCTCAGGAGAATTCCGCTGCAGCAAGCGGAGTCTCGCTGATCCTGAGGTGTGAGTCTCAGCAGTTTCCAGTGTTGAACTGGGAGCTCTGGGTCTGCGAAGTGCCCAGCTGGTGCTGAACCTGAGGAACCTCTCTGGTGCTGCACCCTGCTGCTGCGCAGAGATAAAACAGGCAGCAGATG
The DNA here is from genome assembly GCA_035590275.1 of Ibycter americanus. Lineage (NCBI taxonomy): Eukaryota > Metazoa > Chordata > Aves > Falconiformes > Falconidae > Ibycter > Ibycter americanus. The sequence continues at coordinate 4,020,060 of JAVJGI010000042.1, forward strand.
AGCAAGTCGCGCTCTTGGTGGATGGGAGTCAGGAGAATGGGACTTTCTCTAACATTCCTTAATTCGCCTGATGCAACGGAGAGAACGATGCACCGTCCCAGCACCTGTTCTTTCAAGATAGTGCTTTCAGATGTACAGGTCGAGCTACGGTGGCAAACAATAAGAGTTACACTCTTTTTGTTGTGATGTTGTAACACACTGGAACTACTTATCAACGTTATGTTTCCAGCTGCAGCTACCTGCAGCTTCAGGCTTGCATCTCCCACTTAAGGCAGTCTCTGAAATGCATCCATCACCTCTTCCATCTGGCAAGAGAAACGCAGACTGCGGAGTTACTTTCTGATATTCAGGCTTTCTTGAAAGCCTTCTGTGTCACCAAGTTACCCTCTTCGGTTAACCTGCTACCAGAAGGATGGTCTCCACTTGGCTGCCTTAAAATAGTCACCAACCTTTGCCAGCTGCGCTAATTATCATCCTCAAAGGATCTAATTAGGATATAAGAGAAGCGCTTAATTTTCTCCCTTTTTAAAAAGCACATTGCACGTGCAAAGAAATAAGCACTTCTGTGATGACAGGCTGTAGACCCTAGCGTTGATGCCCAGTAGCACACATTTAGCATATAGATTTACTAAAGCCACAGAATACATATGCAGATATTATAGATGGGATTCACTGCTGAAAAATGTTTAAAAAGAATTCTGTCCATGTTAAAAAAGAATTCTGTCCACGTTAAAAAAGAATTCTGAATCAGCCATGTAATGCTACAGTTCAAACTTTGTTTTCTAATCAATCCTGAGCCAAAAGGAGATCACCTGAAGCCTCGCTTCACAGTTTAAATTGCCTTTCACAAAACAGAGTGGGTTTTGCCCAGGGAACAGCAGCGGGGCATTCATCGGAAGCCTCCCTTGGCAGAGATAACAGGTTGGTCATTGACACGCACCTTACACAGGCGGCCAGTTTCAGTAAAATACTGAGAAAACAAAATCTAGTTTAATTGTTTCAGAAAATAACGCCTGGTTTTGTTGCCCAAGCATTCCACTGCAGCTTGCAGTGCTCTTCGTGGACGCATCTTCTCCCCCCTCACGTTTTTGTTTAATTCCCTACCGGTTTCTCCATGAAAACCACAGGTACATTAAGACAATCGGGCCTGTTTTGGCTAAAAAAATCTCTTTATAAAGGCAGCACCTACTGCTAGGACATTCAAATGGAAAGTTAAGCAGCATATTTGGAATCTCAGTCGCTAGAAGAGCCATAAAGCAGAACTCCAAGATGCCCTGAAACCGGCGCTCCCACATTTTTAATGCCATCCCACGTTCTTAGCGCTTCCCCTTATGTTGATAGTTCCATCATGTTCAAGCATCTCTGTGCTTTTTTTATTTTTTTTTGTGTTGCTCCTTCCTAATAATTTATTACAAGTCATTTCAGGAAATAGTCCTTTACTGTATGTATTAAACTTTAAATGGGATGGTGAGTATTTTGCGTATTGCGGGCAAGAGCACGGAGTCCGGAGGAGACAGAGGAGGAGACTAGTGGTGTGGGATGTTGAGGAAGGGGAGGACGAGGATTTAGCCGCTGTAACGTGCCAAATCACCTCCAGTAACTTGAACGAAGAGTTTACCAGTAGAATAAAAAAATCCCATACGTGTGGGAAGGTCCCGAAAGGGAGTTTTTATGGCCGCTGGCCCCGCCGTGGGATGGGCGCGTTACAGGTGCCTGCGGGGCGGCCGGGGGGCTGCGGGGCGTCCTCCGTGCTGCCGCAGCCCTGCGCCGTCCATTGCCAGGGCCTGTCGCCTCAGTGGTGTGGCCAGGTGGTTAATGCCCTTTTTGCCAGCTGTTGTCACCCGGCTTTTCCTTTCTTCGCCCTTACTTGCCCTCGCTGATCTCAGGAAATGATGTTAATGAAAATGTGACCTTTCAGAAAGAGGCAGCAAAATCGCTTGTACTGAAAGCTTTCTGATGGGACCCCTTGGTCTTATATAGATGAAGTGACCGAGATCTTTGTGACCTGAGCTTGGTAGTCCAGTTGCATGGTGGTCCATTAAGACCAAACCTGAAGGATGGAGAAATGGAGTAATGGCCTGGCGGTGGGCGTTTGCTGCCATTGGTGATGTGGTTGAGTTCAGCAGACAGTGAAGTGATTTTATTTGTAAGAATTGATGCAGTAGGTGGGGGATGTATGCAGAGACTTAATAAGTGTGTGCAATTTAAATTACACAAGGACAATGTGTATGACATGAAGGATAGAGAGGGAGGAGCGGGATGATCGGGACTGTCAAATGGAGGAGATGCTGGCCTTTTGGAAGGTATAGTGTCTCCTCCACGTGGCAACCCGTGTAATGAAAATGTAAATTGTCCAGTGCTCCAGCAGTCAGTAAATAATATTCAGTTTTTTAACATAACTGTTAAGTTTGATGACTAGCCAAATGTTCTGGTTTACAAGTCTGCTATTGAAAAAAAATGGCATTTAAAGCATAGTTCCAACTTCTGGAATGTATATAAATACAATTTACCTACCCATGTGCTTTTCAGCAATACCAAGTAGGGGAGTTAACAGTGTAACTGTGTTACAAAAAACACTTCTAGGTAGTGTAGATGGAGGTGTGGAGATCTTTTACTGTGTAAAGACACCTACCCCATGATGTATGTAAGCAAAAGTTATTCATGTAAAATTAAGCTAGAAAGGATTAGCAAAACAATAATCATGTTACCTAACTGAAAACAAACCTCTTTGTTTCAGATTTTCTCCCCTTTGTATGTGATGGCTGTTCAGGTGTCTTTTGGTAAGTTCATAGAATCCTAGAGTATCTCAAGTTGGAACAGACCCATAACGATCAAGTCCAACTCCCTGCTCCTTGCAGGACTACCTAAAACTGCACCATATGACTAAGAGCATCATCCAGATGCTCCTTGAACTCTGACAGGCTTGGTGCCATGACCACTTCGCTGGGGAGCCTGTTCGAGTAACCGACTACCCTCTCAGTGAAGAACCTTTTCCTAACGTCCAGTCAGAACTTCCCCTGACACAGCTTCATTCCATTTTCTCGTGTCCTGTCACTGGTCTCCAGAGAGGGGAAATCAGCACCTCCCCCTCTTCTGCCCCCCTTGAGGAAGTTGTAAACTGTGATGAGGTCACCCCTCAGCCTTCTCTTTTCCAAGCTGAACAAACCAGGTTACCTCAGCTGCTCCTTGTAAGTCTTGCCCTCAAGGCCTTTCAGCATCTTTGTCGCCCTCCTCTGGACACATTCTAATAGTTTGATCTCCGTACATTGAGGTGCCTAAAACTGTGCTCAGTACTTGAGGTGGGACCACACCAGTGCGGTGTAGCGTGGGACAATCACCTCCCTCAACCAGCTAGCTCTGCTGTGATTGATGCACCCCAGGACACAGTTGGCCGTTTTGGCTGCCAGGGCACACTGTTGACTCATACTGAACTTGCCATCAACCAAAATCCCCAGATCGCTTTTCTGCGGGGCTGTTCTCCAGCCTCTTGTCCCTCAGTTTATATGTATAACCAGGATTATGCCATCACAGGCGGAGAATCCTGCACTTGATTTTGTTGTATTTCATGTGGTTAGTGACTGCCCAGCTCTCTAGTCTATCCAGACCTCTTTGTAAGGCCTCTCTACCCTCGAGGGAGTCAACAGCTCCTCCTAGTTTAGTGTCATTGGTAAACTTTATGTACATTGAATTCCTGCATCTAGATCATTTATAAAAACATCAAAGAGCACTGACCCTAAAATTGAGCCCTGAGGAACCTCACTGGTGACTGGCCGCCAGCCTGATGCAACCCCATTTACTGTAATTCTAAGCCTGACCCATCAGCCAACGGCTCACCCATCATATTACAGACCTGTCTTGTGTGCTAGACATTTTGTCGGAAGGATACTATGAGAGTATTAAAAGCTTTACTAAAATCCAAAGCCACCACATCTACTGGCTTTTCTAGGTCAACTAGATGGGTGACCTTGTCATAAAAGGAAATTGTTGGTTTTCCTATAAGATCTCAGTGTGGCTGTTGTATAGACCTAAATGTTGTATAAAACATTCTGTGACTCAATTCAGATACATTTACTTGAAAATAACTGTTCATTGAATTTACCACTTTTTTCCCAAGTGGTTGTTGTGGAGCTTTGAAATCAGTGGGATTGTCTTTAGAATACAGGTAGATTATTATGGAAGGGATCTAGCTTAGACCCTGTCTTGTACTGATTGGGGCGGGGGGATGTCAGATTTTGTCTGGTAGAAAAAAAAAATTAAGTTTCTCCCAAGGTTCAAATCAGGGCCTGCACTTTGGTTTATACTTCAGATTAGCAGAGAGCAGCTGAGATAAACTCAGATAGACTGAGGGCAGATTTCACTTCTAGTATGTTAGAAGTCTTCAAGGGATTTCTGCTATTGTGGAAGGTGATTCAAAATCCATTAAACCAGGCAAACTCCAGTTGCTTTGAGCTAAATTCTTAAGCATGCTAATATTCTTATTCTCTTGAAATGGTTTGTTATCTTGGGGCATAAGTTTTACATGGGAAGAATATGATCAATCCATTCAAGATGTGAAATGGTTAGAACAGATTTTGGACAAATTATTTAATTGAAGTGTTCCCATGATAAAACTGGTCCAATGACTCCTCAGACATGTACATGTTTTCACATGCAATTTTTTTCTCCTGAAATGTTGATAACGGTATGATATTTTCTTCTTTTGCCACCAAGCCTTCAGCACAGGAGACGGGATGCTCATGGGTGTTCTGAGGTAATCTAATAATATATGACTACCTTAAAATTAAAGTTCTGTGCAATTTAACTATCTATTTTCAGATTAGATATATGCACGCAGTGTATAAGTATGAATTATTTAACTGAGAATGTGACAAGCTTAAAAAAATGAATCTACTCTTTTTACTTTTTTCAGAAGTAAATTGATTTTGAGTAGGATGATGGTTGTTTTCCTAACTGTGAGCTAAACTTAACCAGGACAAAAGTAGAGAATAGCTGGACTGGTTTTGCCCACAGAATGTAGAGCTCACACAGTTCTTTTGAAAAGATGGGGTGGTGACTTGTATGTCTGTTTATATTTACAGAAAATATTTTGTACTAATGCCTAGGTGAATATAAGAAGCAATTCTATGAAACCAGATCAGCACAGATCTTACCCATGCTCATACAAGGACTGCAATGGAAAGGAGCTTTTGCCAGTTTTATGTCCCTACTGTGAAAAACATTTTTGTCTAAGGTGAGTGGAACAGCATATCTAAACACTAGTACTCACTCATTAGTGTATGGAAAAGGTAGTAAAACTGTTACACTGTTGTTTACAGACACCGGCATCAATCAGACCATGAATGTGAGAGACTGGACACACCAAAACCTCGAATGGCTGCCACCCAGCAGCTAGTTAAACATATTATAGGCAAGTACAGTGGGATATATATCCTACAATTTTCTTTGGAAGGCTGGTTGAGCTTGTGACCTCTTCTGAGGGTTCAGGATTGACCAGATAAGAAGGATGGGGATTCCTTTTTTAAATAGCCTTAAACTCACATGTCAGCATGTAATACCGTTCATCTAGACTGAGACAGGACAACAGCAGCATACGTCTATAAAGAGAATCTTTAAAGATTAAATAGGGCTCAGGTTTCTTTCAGAATTATAGTCTTGTTCTCATTCTACAAGTACTATAATGTAATGAATTGTACCCAACCATTATTATGTGCATATTAATTCATGAGCAAATAATGCAATTGTATTGTATTGGATGTGCATGCCATCCAAGATGGCAAAACCCAATGTAATATTTTGCAGCTTTTAAACAAGCTCTAGGACAGCACTGCCTAGCTGGACATGGATAATGTGTAGAAAGGAGGACCAAAAGCTGTTGCCATATGAATGCTGTAATTGCCACAGGTATAGAAACTTAGGAATTTGTATCTATTTGGCTTTTGCAACCTGTGTTTATCTCATTATAGTGTTCATCTGCTTTTCAGTGTAAAGGACTTCTGCTAGAACTGGAACAATTCCAGATATTCTTGACTAGAAGTACCTGATACCATGGCCTCAGGAGGACATGAAAGGGATGGGAACCTTGAAGATATTTATAACGAGGAGCAATAAGCTAGTTCCAAGATATGTTCAGGGGACAGTCTGAATCATCATGCTAACAGGAATAATATTGTTCTCAGATTCTAAAAAAAGTGAGGAATCAAAAAGCAAAAAACGTAAAGGAGCAAAAAACAGTGAAACAGCAGCAAAAGTGGCATTAATGAAACTGAAAATGCACGCATGTGGGGACAAGTCCTTGCCTCAGGTCAGTGATGTTTGTTTTCAATAATTGAATTCTCAATGGAAATGGGAAGTTTTCTAAATTTCTTCAGCTAGTTCCCTCAGTTTTGTTTCGGATTTAATTCTTGGAGCCCACAATCATTTATATGTATATTTCAGCCTGCTTCCCAAAAGCAATCTCACTAGTCTTTTGTCTGTTATAAGGTGTCTGTGTGGAATTTGGAGCAGTCAGGTCAAATCCCTTTATTTTATAGCAGAAGCGTATTTGCCTGCCACATGGCTGTCACCCAGCACTGCAGGAACAGACAGGTTCTTTTGGGGATCCCTGGCAGAATGATAATGGCACTAAGTTGTAGTTACAATGAAAGCTTTATTAACAGAATTTGATGATCAGCATAGCATAGAAATTTATAATCAGAGTAGCACAGCATTTTTATAATCAGAATCAGTGTAGCACAATTTTATAAGTAGCATAGCACAAAATTTTATAGCATAACTTACTTTATAGTTCCCAATCACCTGGAGCCTCTGCAGGTTGGTCCAGTCTTAATACTTGGCTTGCAGTAGCAATATCACAGTCATCAACTAGACTCAAAACATGTAAAAGAATATGAGTCACTCACTTGGTCCTCAGAGGAAACAGACGACAGTGGAAGTGTCCCTGGCCACTGGGTAACCACGGGTTTTGCAGGCCAGCAGCAGTTCTGGTCCAAGATCCACTCAGGGCTTGTAACTGCTTGATTTTATGGACAATGTGCTGTGTGCTGTTACGCTCCCCTGTTCTGTGACATGGTCATCACCACCAGGTTGGCCGGGTGCCTGGGACCTTCAAGGCCAGTAAGGAGGGGAGTAGTCAACCTAGCACCCAGGGACCTTGAGGCTGATAGGAAGCGGGAAAATAAGTCTGTCTGGTGTGCAGGACCTTCAGGGCCATCACTCAGGATGACCCAGGAGAGGGCGAGGGGGAACTGGTACGTGACCAGCTTGGTCACAGAGAATGTCTGTTTGCCATATAAAGTGGTGTTAGTTATGCTGACGTTATCACCAGGGGGCCAGAAGCAGGGGGTGCCAGTCACACATGACAAACCCATCTCAAGAGGATGCTTTTCATGCTGGGTACTGAGAGGCTGCTGACGCAGACAGGACACAGCCTGCACAAATCTGTACCAGTTAGATTGAACCTGTCTCATATGAAACTGAGCTTTGTGTTCTGTGAAGCTCTGTTCTGCTGCTGCTCAGATTTAATAGCCATTTAACTACATTTCTGAATGAGGTATGAAGGGTGTGAGGTCAGCTGTTCCCGCCTTTGGGTTGGAAAAGGGTTTTAACAGTTGCTTTATGTTTCTTTCAGCCTTTAATTTCTTTGATTCATCAAGTATTTCACTGATTCCTTGTTTTTCACTACCATGACCAGTCAGACCTGATGTTCAAGTCTTTTCCGTGTATCAGGATTACATTGCGTTTAGAAACACATTGATTCTTTCATCTAGGGTTTCACTTTGGATCTGTACTTATGCATCCTCTTGAAAGAACTGTATTTAAATTACTTTTCACTACATTGTTATGTTGGAACACACAACGTTTAGGCCTTCTATATTGATTTTATAATACTGAAAACATTCTATGTAATAGTCTTATTGTTAGGTCTTGTCTTTGTAGAGTATATTTAATTACTGTTTTTAAAACGACTACAGCTATTCCATTACTGAGTCCTCTTATGAATTTCTTTTTTTATCCTTTGTCATGCTTAGAAATTAGATAATTCTGCTTAGGCAGAAGTCATAATACAAAGACCTGCTTGTAGCATTCTTCACAGATAGTACCACTTTAATAAATATGTGCTGGAGGGAAAGTGATTAATTTCAACAATTGTGGAACATGATTTAAAAAATCCACCCTCAATATATGTAAGAAAATTTTAAAAGTTGCTTCCTAATTCCAAAGCCAGTAAGCTCTAAAGAGTGTAGCACAAGTTACTGTATGCTAATTTCTCTGACTGTTCATTGTCTTATTTGGATATTAATTGTGTAGTCATCTAGAATAGTGATAATTCTAACACTGGTAAATTAAGCCTGTTAACCCTCAGCACCTCTATTTAAATAGCTTCCTAGACTCCTCCTAGCCTTCTTCTGCCCAGCTTGTTCCAGTTTGATGACATATTTTTTTTAATACGAAGTTTCTGGAATGCCTCTTGGGCATGTTAGTTCTCTTATCACTATATAGAGAAGATTAACACATTTTTCTTGGAGGTGCAGAGCAGAGCAAAAGGACAGGGGGCAATGAGCACAAGCTTCAACATGTGAAATTCCATTTAGATAATAGGAAGAAAAATCACAATGAGGGTGGTCAGACTTTTGAACAAGCTGCTCTGAAAATTAGTGCAGTCTGCATCTTTGGGATGTTCAAAACTTGATTGAATCTGACCTGGAGCAACATGATCTACCTTTATAGTTAGGTCCAGCTTTAAAGTTCCCTCTGCTTTCAGCATGGCTATGGACGATGTGACACCAGAGGTACTTTCTGACCTTTCTTATTCTATGATCAGGAAAATCAGACTATCTTAGAAATATCTTTTCTCTGACCTGTTTGTTCAGATTAGATTTCTGGAGATGATTGCTTCTTTTGGTGTCAGACCTGATACAGGTTACCCCTCTTGAGACTGACCAGCTCAAAACTGGAGGGCCATGCTGCAAAACAGTGTTACTTACTGTCCCTGACTCACTGGTATTTTCCTAGATATGGCACAGAAATTCCAGGAGGCATATCCCATAGTTAGGGATGCAAAGCAGAATAAGCTGTTTTGTGAATTAAGTTCCAGTGAACTGTGGGAGACTGTCTCATCATCCTTAGAACTGGAGGAGCAACTGTAGGAAGGTGCCAGGGCACTGACAGCAGTTGAGTGATGTTAGTGTGTGTCCATAATAGGATGGCCATTGTGTTAGCTCTTTTACAAGTTGTGGTCATTCACATTTAAGCAAGATTCAGGTCCTATTTCCCTTGCCCCTTTTTTGATATTCCTGGGTGTTAAAGATTTTCTTGTGTGTGGAGAGCACTCAAGTTTTGAGGAAAATGCACAGGTTGAAATTCAGACTCAGTTTTATGAACATAGCTGGGGGAAGGGTAGTTCCATATTTTTCTGGGGAAGGCATAAGTAAGTCCTTTAAAAAGAAGACTTCTGTCTTGTTTGATAGGATAGTGTCTGGCTTGAACTCAGCAAGGGCAGCCTTAACTGATGAATATACCAGTCGTGCTTGCTGTATGTCTTCTCTTGAATGTCAAGAAGAAATAAACCTGAAGAAGGGATTGTCCCAATCCTGTTCCAGATCTGTGGCTCACAGGTTACTCCTGACATTTCTTAAACAAATATTTCAGTCTAGTACATATTGAGAGTGTTTAGTACATAAAAGGATGAAAAACAGGATAAAGGATTAGCTGGCCAGGACCAGAGTGTTGGTTTGTGAAGCAGGCATTTCTAGTATGATGAATTGTTCTAACTGCCTTTGCATTCCAATATGAGGCATTATACTGCTGCCAAAAGCCAACACTGCTTATTTAAATTCACCTTTTTCTCCCCAGAGCAGTCGTCATTGTCTAGTGAACCCAGGGCAGACACCTCTTCATGTCTGTCTATATGTAACAGTCTAGCTGTGGGACTCTGGTGAAAGATGTTCTCTCCTCCTTTCTGAGCTTACTGTCCTTCATATATGTGCCTGTAGCTGAAGGCGATTGGACTTGATGATCTCAGTCATTTATATTCTGCAGTAGAGTGAGGCCTCAGTCCTGATGGAATAGAACAAGTTTCAGTTGGTAATTCTGGGGTTGAAGTTTTAAGTTTTTAACTGAAAAACTATTAGTATGACTGGGATTATGTGTTTCTTCTGTGAATAATTTTTTGTTTATTTTTCATGTTTTTCTAGACAGAAAGAATTTACTTTCAAGTATTTTTGCCAAAGGGGAACAAAGAGAAAAGCAAGCCCATGTTCTTTTGCAGTAAGTGGAGTATTGGCAAAGTAGTCGATTTTGCAGCTTCCTTAGCAAGCCTTAAAAATGACAACAACAAATCAACATCCCAGGTAAATCAGTAATAATAAACATTTTCCTGGTTGTTGGGTGAGGATTTGGGAGTTTTTTAAACCCTTTTTTCCCTCCCCCACCCCACTTCTTACATCTCGGATAGGCAAATCTTAATGTTAACTTCTGTGCTATTTGTCTTGCAGAAACTGAGATTATGCCATACTGCTTCTGGAGAAGCCTTGCCGTTTGAGCACACATTGGAAACATGGCTATCTGATAAAGACTGTCCATTGTACAATGGTGGAAATATAATTTTGGAGTACCTTGATAATGATGTTCTATTTATAGAAGATACAGAGTCGTACTTTAGTTAGTAAACTATCACAAACAAAAAAAAATCAAATCTTTTTTTAGAAGTGTGGTATTCAAACCAAGTCCAGTTTTATTTTAAAATCACTGGTATGCCAGAATCTGTCCTCAGTTGTAGAGACACAGTTCCCATCAATTTCTCAGTTGCTTGACTGACAGAGGAACTATGTCCTGAAAGGAAAACTAGTTATTATAGCAACTAATATTACAGATACTCGCTTTCTATAATAAATTCTTGCTTTATTTAGCTATATAATGTCAGTAATGTTTTCTTAAACTTTATTTTTGTGTAAATCATGGGAAAAGTATGTATTAATAAATAATGAAAATGTAAACTTGCAGTGTATCAGTTCTCTGAAGGAAGGAAACACATTACACTGTTGTAGCATCTTTTCTACATCTACAAGAACGGACACTGAGTCTGGAATCCAGCACTGTCCATGCCCCAGGTCCACATTTTCGTCTCTCATAATAGGTTCTACTGCTCCATGATTCTGTGCAGTGTGAATGAACTACTGAGGCAAACCTATTCATGGGATACTAAACAGGCTAGCAAGAGTTTCAGGTGCAGTCAGCTGCAGCACGTAAGGTGTGATCCATCGCTACAGAAATGACCTAGTCACTCATAGTGATTAGGGCGCAGTATTCAGACGGGGGAGAAATCTCTGTCTCCCACAGCCTGCCTCACTGCTAGATCAGCGTGACTCACCTTTCAACACATTTGAAAAGAGAAGAGCTACCTTTCTTTTTTCAGATGTGGGACACTTTCTTTTAGGCAACTATCTTCATGTGCTGTTCTCATGTTCGCAAGGATGTTCCAACTTGTATGTGCTTTGTGACTGGATGTACTCAGTAACGCGTGGAGGTGTAACTGGGCCACAGGGAGACTGAATGTCTACATTGTTCAAAAATGTTCACATGATGCATTCCAGGGACGTTGTCCTGCCATTACAGGACATACGTAGAAGTGGGGAGCAACATTATGGGGACAGCAGGGGACATAAGGCTAAGGAATATTGTTACTCCTGTGGGAAATGGAGCTTCGGTCTAGAGAGCTGACATGAGGCAGAGAGGTGTACCTAGATCTGCAAGTGGAGGTGGACACCGCACCACAGCCATCTGGGCATTCACAAATCTGGATTTGGTGTTTTGGATCATTCTGTTACCATGTTCACCAACAGAAAAACTGTCCAGGTTTTTCTCTAGTACGTGATTGCCTAAAGGGAACGATTATCCACTGGCTATAATGCTGGGTTCTGGTTCATTTGTACTGGTTCGAAAACAGCCAGCCATGCATGACATACCCATTCTAGGCACAGCTGCAACAAAAAACCATAAAGCACAATGTAAGAGGAGTCTGCCTAGCATCTTTTTCAAAGGTAGTCTCCATTGGCAGAACAGTAATGTGGTCTTGTTTGAGTGGCTGTAAGTTATCATGGGTTTTGGTACTACCAAGTAGTATACCTTTATAACAGCTTAGCAATATCTGTAGCATTATTATATATTGACTGGACTTGCATAAAAACTAAAAACATCTCAGTAAGCAGGTCATTGTTAATTGTTCTTATTTTGCTGTACAGTACTCTTTACTGTAGTTGTAACATGACTTAGGTATTGACAAACTATTTTACTGGATCTGGTAGGGATGTCACAAAGAGGAAGGTGCTTCTGGTTTCCATGAAGGAAAGGGTCTTTAGTGGCTGGGTATTTTACAAATCTTTGTTTCCTGGCAGTGGGAAGTACACGTGCGTTTCTCCACTTTCCCCTGCCTATCTCTCCAACTGTTTGTCATCTCACTTTCCACTGCAAGAGGAACAGTTCCCTTTTCCCTTGTTATTTCTTTTCCTCCCTTTCCTCTGCAGTTCTCTGTTAATTTTCTTTGCATCTTAGGCTGCTGTGGTAAGGAGTATACAATAAGAGGCCAACCATCATTGTGGGACAAGTGAGTCGGGGAAGAGCCCCAAGCTGAACCTGCTCCCCATGTTGTTGCAGAAGCAAGTGCAAAATGCTGCTGCAGAGCAGGGTCATTGTTTTTTTCAGCAGAAAATCCTCATTCTCTACTTATCCCCTTCCTTTTGCCCCTTATTTTTCTGCCCTCGCAGCTGCAGGCAAAATAATTAAAATAACATTTTTTTGTGGATAGAGAGAAGATAGACTTTGGATGGAGAAAGTAAAATCTTTGGGGAGATCTCTAAGGTTTTACCAGGAACGTTGCTTTCATCAACTGCCAGTAATTGCTAAGGGCTTGCAGCCTGTAAATGACAGTACAAAACCCACAAGTCACAGTTGATAAGACTCCAAAAAGTTTTCGCATTCACTTTCATCTTATTCCAGGAATGTGTCTGGGATTGTATGTAGAAGCTCATTCCACTTAGTTTTCAGAAACTGAGAAGCAAAACCAAATTAAGCTAGTCTGACAGATAAATAATTGAGAGGTGAGAACTCTGTCCTAATCATCAACTCTAGGAACAAAAGCAGAAACTTTCCCAGAGCGTCAGTATCTTGCCTAGGCTAGAATTGCTCACATTTTAGCTGTTCACACTCTAGCATATACAATTTTTTGTTTTTCTAAAGCTTATTATCTTAGCATATTTTCATAAGGAAAGTTAAACAACTGGATTTGAAAAAAAAACAAACAAACCACTTTGGAGGAGCCATTTGACATTTGAAACCATTGTTAATTTCACAGGCTTGTGTTTAGAAGTTGCTGAACTGTTTCACTTCAGTTAGTAAATAAAACGTTAAATTCACTTCTAGCAGATGCGAAGAAAATGCATGTGAAGTTACTTAAGTGAGAAGAAGAACTTGTCAAAATAAACACTTCATGATTTCACAGTAAACAGTACTTTCAGCTGAACTATTAAAATAGGTGAATGTCAAACTTTTTGGTTGTTATATCTGTACAGTAATTTCAGAGAATGCACAAGGTCAAGGCTTTGCGAACATTTTACTTCTGAGAATGCTCTTGGTAGCAGCTCCTGGCCTTGTTCCAATTCAAATACTGCTACAAAATTCCCTAGCATGTATTTGTGATATATGTAACACAGTTTGGAAAGGGTTATATTAACATCAAGAGCTCAGTTTTGCTTGGATATGTGACCTGTTAGATCAGCTGGGCGATGCTGTAGCAAACAAGAAATAATACATCACACTAAGAAAACAGGCAGTAATCTCTCATACTTTTGTTTTCATCAGTTTCCTTTTCTGTGTCTGTTTAGAAAAGTATGTGCCCTGGAGTGTCATCAGTCTGGTTTGAAGACTTGTATCAATAGATCACACCTGTTCATCTTGCTTATCTGGTGTCACATGAAAATACACCTCCTTGCCACCCAGTTCTCCTCTTAGTAGCCTCTTAAATGAAATACAAAATTTCCTTTTAACTGGAATGGAAATTGTGGTTTAGATCAGAGCAATTCTTACACTTAGGAGAGAATTTCAGACATTTCTGTTTGTTTTACTTCTGCCAACTTTAGGATCAATGCAGAATTTGAAATCCCCATATAAAGCCTGTAAAACACTTGCTGTAATGTTAAGTATATTATTAATGATGTCAAAGAAGCCATTTTCCATAATACTGGTGCAGTCCACTATAGCTTATTCTGAGGCATGTTTGGCAATTTGCCTCAACAAAAACTGAATCAGAGCCAAAGTGCCTCTTTTCAATTGGCTGTATGCTTTTAGTATAGCCTTGTAGAGAATGACTTGCAAAATAATTAATAAAAACACCCCTTATCATCTCCGCAGTTCTTTAATGACTGTGATTATTAAAAAAAACCCAGGCTTACATGTCTATTTCTGTTTACAAAATGGGAAGGAGGAAACATGAAAAGGCACAGTGCCTTTGCCCCAAACAACAGCACTGCTGGGAGTGGAAACTGTATCTTCACTGGTGTGGAAAGGACAGAAGTAGCCCCATTTGGCCTTGAACAAGTGCCTAGCTGTGGGCTGGACTGGTACTGGGGAAACGGGGTGAGACTGCTTCTTCTGGTGATATAGACATTTTATGATCATTTTAAGTCATAAAACGAACAACCCTTGTCCTGTTTACAGTAGATCGTCATTTTACATACAGCAGTAAATTACAACAGCTGCGATCTGTGAACAGAAGACAGCACCTCGGTGTTTTACCTTTAGTTGGTGAGAGACAACAGGGTCAAAAGACCACAGAAAAACAGTGAAACTGGTATCAGTCAGCCTAGGAAAGGAAAGGTTTTTTCCCCCCTCTGTATAATTTTAATTACAGTGATCTTCAAAATGCATCATTTGAACTTCAAATTGTTTCCAAAAATCTTTTCTGAAAGGCAGAGATTTTTTCTGGAAAATGAGTTTACTGTATATTTTAAAGATAACAGTTGTCTCTGGTTACTGATTTGGTATTACTCTAATTAGCAGACCTGGCAGCAGGGGGGCGGTGAGGGGGCCAGGGAAGCCCTCACAGCAGCGCTGGGCCTCTGAGGAGGGGATCGAGGCCTAGCGAAGAACCACACATCAGTGGGAGACTGGCTCGCTTTACTGTTTGTAAGCACCATAACCTGAACTGATTAAATGCTCTTTTCCTTCAACGGGCCTGTTACATCTACAAACATGTTCTTTTCCACAGGCCTTCACGCTTTTTCCCCCACATGCTGAACAACGCAGTTTCGCTTCCAACAGCGACGCCCTCAGCAGCTAAAAGCCGAGGCAGACGCCAATCGCATGCTCCATGGGAGAGCATTTTCATCCTGCCACGTCCAATCATGAAGAAGAAATCGACACTGAAGGCTAATTCCAACATCTTTGCTATCACCTTAACCATCGGCCAGGGGAGGCCCAGCCGCCCCGCGCCCGCGCAGGCGCAG
>JAVJGI010000042.1:4035656-4046203 GCA_035590275.1 Ibycter americanus
CACCCGGCGGTGGGTACGTACAGCCCCCAGCCCCACACGGGCGGGGGGAGGCCCACGGGCTGGCCAGGTGAGGGTGGAGGGCCCGGCCGCCGCGGCCTGTGGTGTCCCCCAGCAGCAGCCCCGCGCTTGGGGGCTTTGCCGGTGGCCGAAGGGCGCTGGGCTGTGAGGAAAGGCTGTGGGCTGAGGGGGCGGGGCGCCTGCGCGAGGCGTTGGGAGTCCCGTGCAGACTTGGTTTGTTTAAAAACAAGAAGAAGGGTTTTCAGCAGCCAAACTAGATAACCTGCATTCCTGAGATACTGGCGAGTTTGTGTGTCTTCGTTAGCGTGACACGAGTGCTGGCTCTCCGGCCAGCGCAGCAGCTCCTCAAGGTGTTTGTCTAAACAATGTACTTTCAGGAGTAGCTTCAGTTGTTTGTTTCTTTTTCTTCCCATTTGATTCTTCATAACGTGTAAAGTACTGAATTCTTGAGGTTAAAAGAAAAAAAAATTTGCATGTAATCAGTGCTATAGCTCGGTCTCCCCACTGCTGCTGTTAATCAGGCCAAGAGTTTAACGGGGCCTTGGTCGTACCCACAGGTCGCGTCTCCTTTGAGCTGTCCCGAATTCCCAGCCGCCTTGTTCTGCACTCGTGGAGCAGCTTGTGAGCCTCCACCAGATCCCCTGACCATTACGACAGGAAGTGACTAATTAAAATTAATATGCTGGTATTACTTTTATGGCAGTCTCAGCTTTGCCATGTGAAATGTACTCATTCCAGTGAAAAGCCTGAATTGTGGCCCAGAAAACACATACGCTTTGTAAATTACAGGCTTTGTAGCTTAAATGGCGTAGCGATCTGTGTCCTGGTCCATTGAAGGCATGTCCAGGTGGAGCAGATGTGACACTGTTACTAGAGCATGTCAGATAAACTTAAATGTGCTGTTAGTAATGGATGACTTGTACAGGAAATTGCATGTTGATCTAGGTTATGTGAGCGGGACGTTTCAGGCTTGAATCAGTTGCTGGTGCAGAGGTATCTGCTGCCATTTCAGGCACTCTCAACTGCCTGAGACATCGGCACAGGGCTGGGTGGTGCAGCACAGGGCAACTACAGGCTTGCACCCCTCTGGACTGGCTTCCCCCCTTTTTCTGGTGACGGCAACACCATGCGGCATCTCAAATGACACCAGATGCCAACGTTTCGGCACTTTTAGCAAGCCATTCCTACTTTACCTCTGTGCGGCCTCATCCGTAGAGATGCTGTAGTGATTAGGGTTGACTAAGGGTTATACAGAGAATAGTATTTCAATAGACTTACAGATTTTCAAAGTGAGAAATTGTCATCCTTCTCTATGATTGCATACCTACAGAAGTGATCGTTTTAAGAGATACGTACGTGTGATGGAGCAGTTCTTCGGAAATGTTGGGAATGCAAGATACACTGCAGTAGTGCCTGTAAGTTTAATTATCTGAGTATTAAGGATAAAATGATGCATCTCGTTACTTCCATACATTACAGCAGTTCGCAGATTGCTAATCAAAATCAGTGATGAATAATAACATAGGGAAAAAAAAGTCAAACCGTGCATCAAAGATAGTCTAAAGCCTCAGCCTCTGTGCTCGTGCCACATGTGCACCTTTCTCCCCGCAGCAGTGCCTGGCTGTACTGGATTCAGGAGAGCTCCATGTGGCAAAGGGATCTGCCTGTGGGATTAGTGGCTAAATGAGGCCAGGCTGTAACGTGAGGCATTGCACACAACAGCGAGGATGGGCTGAGGGGCAGATGAGAGTAGCAGTTAGAAGATACCACGTTGCCTTAGTTAATTGTGGGTAAGGTTTTCAGGATTTAATTTAGAATGTTAAAAACATCCTCCTGGGTCAGACCAATGACACCTCTAGCCCCATAGCCTGTCTCCAGTGGTGGCAACCAGAGATGCTCTTTGGGCAGGCATGTGAGCCAGGGTACCTGCTGCTGGCCGTTTCCCTCTCCCGTTAAAGGGTGTGTCCTTGCCCTTTTAGTAGCCATTTATGGACCTGTTGCTCGTGAACTTGCTGATACTGCCTCCACAGTCTTCTGTGGCACCGGATTCTGGACTTGTGTGAAAAAAAGATACTTTCTTCTGTTTTAAACTAATCTTGTCGTTTCAAAGCATGCCTGCTTGTTCTTCTGTGGCAGGATTCTGTGAATATCAAGTCTGCATTCCCTTGTTCTACTGCCTTCTTGACTTTGTAAACTTCAATAAGATCCTTCTCAGCTGCCTCCTCTTTAAATTGAAGTGTCCCAGCCATCTTGGTTGCTTCTTATTAAGGCAGCTCGACCCTCCCCTCCTCTGGACCCTCTGTAACTCCATCGCATTCCTCCTGAGCAGCTGAGACCAGAACTGCGCTCCGGTGCACGGAGGATTTCTACAAAAGCAAACCAAGGGCTTTGGCATCACCTCGGTCTCCTTCCTGAAAGCAGCCAACGTTCAGCTGGCTTTTTTGGCTGCTGTTGGACCCTGAGCCAGCGGCTTCAGAGCACTGTCAATGACAATGCTGTGATCTCTTTCCTGAGCTGCAGCTGACAGCTCTAAGCTCAGCGTTGATTTAAAATGTGTTTTCTGGTGTTTTGGTAAGAGGTTGTTGTGACTTGCAGGTATAAAAGGTGACGAGTCAATAAGATGTGAACAACCTGTTCCGGGAAGATAATCTCAGGTGTAATTATTAACGTGTTTATGGTGCTTGCTTCCTTCAAGGGATGGCATCTTCCTCAGTGTTAGAGCAATAGAAGGCAACTCTGCTAGTAGATTTATACCAGAGAGGAGAATCCAAAGAAATATTTTCTGTCTTCTCAGTCCTCCCTTTTTGATATTTCATTGAAGTGTCTCACTTTTGGCATAGCAGCACTTCCTGAGGGAGCCTGTGTTCTCTGACTGATCCTCTGATTGCTGGGGCTAGTGAACTTCCTACAGAAGAGGCCCAGCACTAGCAGATAGGGTAAGGTAGCTGCTGAAGAAACGCCCAGTGGTATGGACAACACTTAGACACCCACGTGGCTTTTTTGGGTTTTGAGATCTCCACCCAACCAGTGAACTTCACGTGACCCCTCCCAACAGCACCACTGGTTTGTTTAATCAGTGATTAAAGTGGAATTTTACTTCCATTTCCAAACATACTCTGTCAGGCCTTGTGTTCCCTTTTTGTTTTTTAATAAAGCCAAGGCAATAGAAAAATACAACAGTCATTAAAGGACTGTGGCATAACTTTACGAAGGAGCCATTTATTAGATGTGGTGACTTTAGGGCTGACGAGCAGAAGCTTTAAGTCCTATGGAAAGTCACTATTCCAGAAGGTGAGAAAGCATGGTCTTATATAGTATCTCTTAAATTTAAATTACTGTACAAGTGCCCCTGCCATGTCCTGGAGCCCTTTCTAAGCTGTCATTCAGGCAGATGGTCTAGGGCTCCAGGATTGCTGCTTCCAATAGCACACGTGTCACCTGGACCAAGAAGAACAACCCTTGTCTCCACAAGTGAAGTCCAATAAAAGAAGCATGACGGCATGCTACAAGATCAGTGCAGGTTTTTCAGTGCAGGTGTTTTCAGTCTTGTGTTCCTTTTAAAAAATATGTCTTGCTTTCCAACCATCCGTGTGTGCAGAGTTGAATACCCCGTAATGATTCCCTGAGCTCTTTACTGAGTAGGAATAGCTAACTTCGACCCCATCGTTGTCTAATTACAGTTAGGCATGCTTTGTTCCTGCATCTCCGTCTTTGTTAGCGTTTCATTTTGCTTGCAGTTTGAATGCCCATGTACTTGGTACCATGAGATTGTTCTCATGCCCTTTCCAGGCAGTTTAGATATCCTGAATAACTTGGTATCTTCAGTAAACTTTGATGCTTTGTTGTTTAGCTCTTTTTTTCCCAGCTCATCGATGACTATATTGTACGATTTGGGCCTCGGCACAGATGCGTGTTTTATTATAGTGCTGCACATCGGAGGCTTATAAAGCAAAAGCTGCTGTTACTTCACGATGAAAGAATCCCAGCCTCCCTCCGGTACCGCAACGCCATTTCCTAGCAGTACCGACAGGCCAGCCCGATCTCTCCCCCAGTGTGCTGCGAGCCCCTTTTTGTCCGCAGGTAACTCTAACCATGCACTTGCTTACTGTGAGATCTTTCATTCTTGGACAGAGTTGCTTCTTTTTCTTGAATTACAGAATTCATTATTGCTCAGCCCTCTCAGGGACTGGGAAAGATATTGGATCTACCTGATGAACACAGTTATGGATTTCTTCCCTTTTGTACACGTTGCAGGTTATTGCGAAGGCAACAAATGGAAGGGATGAATAGATTCGCTGCAGGGTGTATGCTCTCGGTGGGACAAAGCCAGGGCTGCTGAATAGCTCTTGTAGAGCCCTTTCCTGGCAGCTTGTGGCTGGTTTTGGCATCAGCGGTTGGAGCTGTAGCCTTTGCAGCATGGAAACCTGGGTTCCCATCTGAGAGGCTCCACTAAGCAGTCCTCTTAACAAGTGAGTGTTTCATAGCCACTATTCTAGTGATTTGTTTTTGGATCTTTCTAATTAGCACTCATTAGGTGACTCTTGCATTATGAGAAGTTCAGGAAGCACCATCCCCACTTTACAATGGGCGAAGTGAGGAACAGGAATCTGAAATGGCTCTTGAGTAACCAGTACCAGAGCTGGGATTAAAGTCTAGCCCTAACTTTTAGGGATTATATGTTCTTTCCTACAGAGACAGTTATGTAAAGATTCAAATGCCCTTGGGAAGAAGAATGAGAGATGGAGAAAGAGAGGAGAGCAAAAAGGCAGGCAGCTCTGCAGTGCTCCTTTGGAGATCATCGATAACAATATTCCCCAAACAATTAATGAGCATTTCCTTATTTATGGTGTCAGTATCTTCCTGAGTTGGTGTGCCCAGTGAAGTCCATGGCTGGGGAGATGAACTGATCAATGCCATTGGTTTTATCCCTCTCTTTCCTGGAGCTTATCAGATGTTGCGAAGCCCTTTGAACTTAATTGCCTTTTGAAAGGCACAGTTGCAGACCTGACTGCTGAGCTACTGTCACCAGCACAGCTCCTGGCAAAGCAAAATGTCTCCTACCAGAAGCTGTCTCAGATGCCTTTTGCTGCGCAGGGGACTTTTGGTGGAGTTAAACATTAACATCCTTCACAGCTCCCATGTGTTCAAGGTTCAAGAGGGAAACCATGCTGAGTCAGCCTGGCAGCTGTATTTCCTGCTCCAGCTCCCTCCTGTGTGATTCACTCTCTGCTCCTCGCTGCTGGAAAGTCTTAGTCCTGGATGAAACAGTAAGACAAAGGCAGAGGGACACTTCAGCTCTCTTGCACCACACCGTTGGAGATCACCTCCTGATAACCTGATACCTGGTGTGTTCCCTGGCTGGCCTACAAGTAATCTTGAAGAAGCAATTAGGGAAACTCATGGGTACCAAAAGACCCACCTGAGCTGCAGAAGAATTACCTTCAGCTGTTAGCAGCGCCACGCTTGTGCCGCACGGCAGGCCGTGCTCCTTCCAGGCAGCGCTGGGCAGTGGGCTGGGAATTCACAGGGCAGCTTGTTCTCTTGCTGTTCCCTGCGTGGCTTGCTTTTATACGGGCACTTTAAATAAAAAGGTAAATCCTTTTAACTGTGGCAGTTTCAAGAGAGTGGCCCGGTAGCAGGGAAGGAGGGTAGGCAGATGAGAAGAGAGGTTTTATTTAATGTTATTGCCACAGTATATACACTCCAGCACTGCCAAGTCTTTGGGCGTAGCCGGAGTCTGACATGGGAAATTGATTGTTCAGTGCTGGCCGCCTCTTGGAGCTGGAGCTCTGTGCTGTTTGCCTCGCGCTGAAGTGTGTTGGAATAAGACCTGGCGATTGCTGCTCATTAGCTCAGAGGCTGCCCGAGGCACCTATCCCACGCTGGTGGGACTTAGTTTTGCCTGGAAAGCAAATCGTTTGCTTCAGCATCGGTGGAAGTTTATGAAAATGCAACTGCACAATCTCTGCTGAGCTCAGACCTAGAAGCTGAGCCAAGAGTCTTGCTGGCTTCGGATAAAACTTCACTGTGGTTACAGGCATCATGGGATCATGTGATGGCGCAGCTGATCTTTCCAACGACCAGCAATCTTGCTTTAGGCCTCTGCTGCTGCACAATAACACGTTTAGAGTTCAAAGCATCATCTCCTGGCTAGGGCTGTCCTTTATTGATACCCAAATTATTGGGCAAGAGTTGGTGAGAAAACTCCTCTGCTTGTGTTCCTGATTCTGCCAGGCTTCTTCCCGGCGTGCTGGCCCATCCACAAAGCCTTCAGCATCCTCAGCGAAGGGATTTCTAAAGAGATACAGCTTCTCCCTCCAGCACAGAGGCGCTCTCTTTCCTGCGTGGGACAGCATGCTGTGTCTGTCTATTCCTCAAGTGCTTGGGTTCTCAGCCCAGTGAGTTAAGGGGGAAATCAGGTCTAAGCTGGACTCTCAGCCCTTTTGAGACATGTTGACAGAGAAATGCATGCCTTGAAACAACTTGAAAAGAACTCTAGGGGAGGGAGAAGAGCAGGGAAGTGTCAGTTGTGAGCTGCCGCCATCTCCTGAGATCTCTCCTCCTGTGAAGAGCACAGCCCTGGCTCTTCTGTGACCTCTTTCTTCCTGCAGGGTAATGCAGGGTAATGGCAGGCAGAAAGTCAGCTCTGCCACAGGCTTGGTCCTCCGGAGAGATGAAAGGAAAGTGGTTGGGTGTCCAAATGAATGTCATGGCTTTAAAGAAGAATTAAAGCCAGATGTTTCCAGCAGGCCTGCTGAGACCAGCCTTTTCTGACATACTTACCAAGCCACCAAGGAGGCCCAGCCAACGCCTGCAGAGCTCCATGTTGGGAACACCCTGTAATCCCAGAGGCTCCATTGCAGTTGCTGGAGGCACCCTGGCTGTCTGGAAGGACAGCACACAAGAGCTGAGGCAGAGATAGTGCTGCCAGCTCAATATTTATTCAGTGATAAAACGCATCTATTCCTTGCTGATAATGGTGATGATAGCAAGGGTGTAGTAAACAGACCAAATTTAGCCCCTTTGGACAAAACACTGGAGCAAAAGGGGGTCTAGCTGTGCTGGCATCAGCTCTCGTTCCATCTGGGGGCTTGCAGGCGTGAGGCAGTGTTATTGTGGTTAACGGAGCCCAGAACATCATCCCTGTCCCAGGGACTGACCTCAGATCCCTCTTGGACAGGCTGATGTTCAGTCTCACGCACAGGTAGAGCTTGTGTTGCGCAGGGACTTCATCAGAACCAGGGAGAAGGCGTTTTATTCTTGCCTCTCACATGTGGTGTTTATATTTTGCTGTGCTTGAAGCTAACGACCATTCCAGTGTGGGCAGAACAGGGGTAAAATACTAGGAAAAGGGAAACTGAATCTTTGCCTCAGCGCAGTCGGGCAGAGAGCACTTCGCAAGGGAGTAACCAAAACCTCAGGACTGCTGGGTGTGTGGTTCCAGCTCACACCCAGGAGTAATTAATCTTTTTGCCAGCGTAGCTGCTCCAGGCTCCTGACTACAATAGGTATTGCTCTTTTGCGTTCATCAGCCTGCCTGGTGGTTATAACATTCAGCTTCTGGCCTCTTAAGGACAAATTCCTGATGCTGTGCCCTCAGCGCAACCTCGAGGTGGAGTTTCCTCTTGCGAAATCGACGGGTGCTGAAAATGTCCTGTTGGCTGCGATGACTGGGAAGGGCTTTGCTCACCGTTTTAGATGTACATGTCACGGTCCTCATCTTTCTCCCGCCCCATCCCGACTGCTGGGATGCTTACTGCTCTAGAGTAGCAGGTAAGATGCCCTTCAGATGCGGTGTGCCGCTGGATCGCTGTCTTCTGCTGGGGAATAAATCATTCATTCAGAAGGTGCACCCGAAACACGAGAAAAATAAATAGAGCAGAGGAAAGTTAGGTGACAGGAAATCCCAGTTTTTACTGGCACCTGCTCATATCAGATAATTTGACCTATAACAAAAAATAAATCCCTCTGTAGTCCAATTCCACGACAAATGACTGCCTAAAAAAAAAAAAAAAAAAAAGGAGCTTTCTGCCTTGCCCTTCGTTTGTTCTCACAATATGACATCTCATTTCAGTGTGTGCATCAGCTCATTCTGCTCTGTAACAGCATGGACAGAAGGCACAATTGTTTCTGCTGTGATTCCAAAACCAACTGTTGAGAGAAGGCCTTTGGGAGAAGAGCAGCGGGCCAGACAGCTCCCTTGGCAGCGCTGGATGGAGTTCAAGGAAAATCATTTGCCTCGCCACCCTCCTGTAAGTTAACAGTAGATGGTGACTAACAGGAAAGAAACTTCACCACGGTGTAAACACATAAATGTTTGTATTTGCTTTCCAGATAGGTATTAACATTATCTGATCGTAGCGTGTTCTGGGTCTTGAATTGGGTTGCTTCTGCATCGCTCCCTTAGCAGACAGAGAATTATTGTTACGAAGCGTGAATTACTTACTAGCTCTGGAGGCTGGGCCTGGTTTTCCACCCCATCTGCGCTTAAAGCCAATGAGGTTGTGAGCGCGGAAGGACTCTGCTGAGACTGGAAGTGTCTTGACTGATGTCCGTGGCGCTGCCTGCTTTGCCAGCCGGGCGTTTCAATTAAATGAGGAGATCCTGCAGGAGCAGGGCAGAACCGACTTCAGGAAAATGATCTAATCTGAGCGTTAGCGATCATTTCCAGCCCGTCAAGGCCTGGTTTCAGAAGTCCTCAGCTCCTGTGGCTGTCCAGGTGCTCGGCAGGTTTGAAAATGAGACTCGGAACTGTTTTGTGCTGCGATTTCTCTCTTCCTTTGATAGCTTGGTTTAAAGTGATGGGCACACTAAAAATTAATGAGCAGATTTGGAGATAAAGAGGCCTGTAAAACAGGGATAATACTTAACGGCTTCACAGGGGGCATAAAGACTAATGAGTTAATGTTTGCAAAGTGCTTTGAAGATGACCAGTGCTAAGTCTGATTACATCTGGTGGGTGAAGTAGATGAGAATGAAGAAGAGGTTCTCAATTCCGTACTGTAACTACAAGGTCTCATTAAGCGTCATGATAAATAATGATCGGAGGACGGTGCGCGCTCATGCTGTCCCCGGCAGTCTGTAGCCAGGTAGCCCCTGGCAGAGGATCGGTTTCCAGAACAGATTCCGCAATCTGTAAAGAGTCACTTCTCATTTACTTATTCGGTTTCTACTACTTTAATTTGCTTTTCCTTCATTCGTGCGTGCCTCAGAGATGCTGGTCAGTGAAACGCCCACAGAACCTGCCAGCTGGACTGTCAATTTGCAATTTTCTAATCTCTTCAGTGGACCCTGATTATTTCGCTGGCTCTAACTTAAACACCCCCGATTTGCTGGACCGTAATTGTGGGTAATAGCGTTAAGCGGGGTCCGGGTTCCCTTGCAGGGCAAGGGGCAGAGCGATCCGTGGCAGCACCCTGCCGACAGGGACCCGGGGGCTCAGAGCTGTATCCTTCACCCAAACCAAACCCGCCGCAGAGCATATTAATTCTTTAACGGAATACTTCTTGATCACCTAAGATGCCCAACTGGGCCCGGCTCCCTGCTGTAATAAGTTTGGTGGCTCTTGCCTTGTTGCTCTAAAGCAAAATGGTTTCAGAGTGTTTTTTCCTTGCAGGAATCCCCTCCATGGCACCGTTGGCCGCCGCTGCTCCCCGTGGGGCTGAGTAACACCAGCGAGCCGAGGCACACGCGAGCAGGAGTCCGGTGTTCGGGGTTTCCGTAGGTGAGATCCGGCCCTTTCTCTGTCAGCCCCGTGCTCTGATCCCAGGTGCGCCACCTCTGCCATGTGAATATTAAACGGGCAGCGCATGGAATAAACGATTCGGGCTCCGCTGGGCTCGCCCAGGTCCTTCCCACGGAGGCGGCGGGTGTCGTGGCCCAGCTTCGCAGGGACGCTGCGGTGGGTGTCTGCCCTTTCTGTGTTGGCACTGTCTGGAGGAAATCCTGCGTCCTGTGACGTTCTTCACCGGAGCCAAGGCTTCTCTCCGCTTCCCGGCGTCTCCCCACCCCTTCCCGGTGGTGGGAGCCCAGGCAGCCGCCCCAGCCCCTTCCCTGCCCGCGGCCACGTTCCCAGGGCAGGGCGGATATACGGTCTATAAGCGGGCCGGAGGCGCAGGGCATGCTGCGAGCGCTGGCAGGGGGCAATCCCACCCTGGCTGCGCTGGCGGGGGCCTCGGCCTTGGGGAATTTTCTGGGAATCTTCCCTGCTCTTGGCCCACTGCTTGGCTTCGCCAGGCCCACGCCACAGGCTGCGCAGGGGCGAGGCGGGCAGGGGGTCGGTGGCTGGGTCAGCAGTGGACCCCTGAAGTGGGTTGTTGGGGCAGAGTTGAAATGAGGAAAAATCGGGAAAAAATGGGAAAAAAACCGGGTGGGCGCGGTGGGTGCGATGCCTGACAGGGTGCGGGGAGGGGGGCAATCCACCTTCCTTTTGTGTACGAGAAAAACAAGTATTTTTGGGTTGTGTAGTTTAAAAAGCAAAGCAAACCCTAAATGATATAAATTTATATAATGCAGCGCCGACCACCCCC
>JAVJGI010000042.1:4047296-4070685 GCA_035590275.1 Ibycter americanus
GGCCCGGGCCTGGGTCTGCAGCCGCGGCCCGGGCCGGTGCTTCACCTATTGACGGTGTTTCACTTCATTTTGTGAGGCCGTTTCAGCATTTGCTGGACAAAACCAGGCAACTGCGCTGCTCCTTGAAACTCCGCGATAAGTTTTGTGCAAAAAGCGTGCAAAGCAAACAGCTGCCGGGTTGGGTAAGACATAACTGGGGTTATATATAAAACATAAATGGGGTTAAGACATAAGCCAGGCAATTGCTAGCGGTGTATTCCCTTTGAGCGTGGCGGTGGTGGTGGTCTTTTATGTGAATACCAATATATATTCCGTGGTTAAGCACTTCTAAATAAAAAGGTTTGGGAAACGCCTTGTTTTTCTTAAACTAATTGCCTCAGTTCTGAAAATGTTACTTGACTTGCACTGGGAGGAAAGAAGGATGTCATGGAACGCGGAATGACAGGTCTTCAGAATTTGGTTTTACAGTATTTAACTGGAAGAGGAGCTGTTGAAGCTAATGGGAGCCGCAGCCTGGAGCTGCGAGCAGCCAACCTCATCCGAGGCTGAGCGCGGTGGAGAGGAGCTGAGCCTGTGAGACAGAGGTGGCCCCTCCAAGCAGCGGGCGTGCGAGGCAGGTTCTGGAACCCACAGCGGTGCCACAGAGCAGTTGCGATGCAGATGGGGCTGGGGCTGCTCAGAGGGAGCTGAAGCAAATCAGCCGGGCAGGGCAGCGTGTGCCTGGGCGTTTAGTGAATCCTTTTACGGCACAAACTTGACTTTGGTTGCTTTGTTTGATCTCCTTTCTGTTCTGCTGATAGTGTTGCAAGTTAGTTAGTCTGATTTTCATTCGGGAAGAAGCATCAATGATGTTTAATTTTACGTACCTGAGGACAGTTTGGACTTTCTGAAGGTGCCTTTTCACTGCCAGGACAGGGAACTTGAGCTCTTAACCAGGTGCCCTGAAACGCTGTAGTCAGATGCTTCGAAGCAGACGGCAGCTTTTATCTCAGGATCTTTGGGGTTGCCTGAAAAATAAGGTGCAGAACAGCGTTGTGTTAGAAGTCCTGAAGCTCTCGGGAGCATCAGCTGACTTGCTTTAGCTGTCAGAGTTATATTTTAGACTTAAGTGAAGCGTGCACGTGGTGACTGTGAGTTGATCCCTTCACGGTGTGCATGGTGGAATTCGGTTTTCCTGTCATATCTTTTAGCTCAAAAAATTCCCTGCAGTGAGGGAGCGGTGTAAGGCTCGTACTGTTTTTTGTGCGTTAATGTTTGGTGTGTGCCTTGTTTTTCACTTGCAGCCAGGACCAGAATACTGTTCATGCTCGATGATTAAGGTGCATTGGGAGTATTATTAAATGCACTGTGAAAAATGTAATTGATAATGGCTTGCTGTGCCTGCTTTGGGTTTTGGTCGGTTAAGTACGTGTTCCTAGTTCAATACATTAGTGATTTATTGGGAAAATTGAAATCTGCATTTCAGGTGGGTGAAGCGCTGCCCTAATTGTTGCCAGCGATGTTTCCTAGCTAGAAAACCAGGACTGTGTGAAGCGTTGAGTATTGCTGGCCCTCTTTTCTGGCAGGTGAGGCTTCCTGCTCCCCCCTGGGTGACAGCCCCCCCAGGTTGTCCCTGTTCACACAGAAATGATGGACACCATTGGCACAGGTGAGGGTGGTCCTGTCTTCTTACACCACGACAGTGCGTTCGCTTTCCCGAGGGGTGAAGGAGGTGCCCCTAGTTATGGGGTGCTCGTACTGGCTAATTCAAAACGCATGCTGCGCTCAGTGGAAGTAACTCTTGTAGCCATTACAGCGAACGTGTGTTTTGAGATTTACCTGAGCTGTTTGGAGTACTGAGCTGTTGTTACGTGACAGCCTGCAGTCAGTTCCAGAGGAGTTCTGCGTGTTGCTTTTGGTTTGACACCAGCTTTCTCTTTTTTTTTTGGTTTGCTTCGCAGCCTGGGTGTGCTTTGAGAAGGTGACGGGTAGCTACGCCGGCCCGTGTCCGAGCCCGCTGCAGATGTGTATTCCCTGCCTGTCATGTCCCCTGCCAGCACAAGGCTTCTCTTTGCAAACCTCCCATACCTCCCATGGGTTTGCTGACCTTCGGTTCTTTTCCCTCTGCTTACATTTCCACTTCTGGAAAATGTTTAGAATCTCACCTCACGAGTTCTGTTAAATTCTCTTCTAGATTTTTCACTTGGATTCCCTTTTAGAGAGTCGGTCTGCTCTGGGAAATCTGTCATGCGCTCAGTGTTGAGATTTTGGTTGCAGGGTGGTTTGAATTAATATTAAAAGAGAGTGCTTTAAAAGGAACTCAGAGTACTTCCATTTTTGTTGGCTTAATTGAATCTGTTAAATGTAATTTAGACTCTTACAATAAGGAAGATATTCTTTGCCATCCTTTCGGAATGAGGTGCTTCGATAGTCCATTTTGAGGAATCGCTGGAGGAGAATCTTTGATCCACTTTTGCCAAAAGTAGTCTAAACTAGAGGGGAACTGTGCTGAGGAGGGCAGCTTTGTCAGCTCGTGGATACCAGCGAGTGTTCCTAACCTTTGTAACTCTGTAAAGCTTTAACCTGATCATGAAAGTTCCCGATAGCAGCTGGGAGGGTTGTTCTGCAGCCAATCGAATGGGCTCAGTATTTGTTAGCCTCAGTTAAATAATTGATATTTTGGCCCCCTCTTCAGAAGAGCCGCTTGCCAGAACGGAGTGGTGCTGCTCCTGGAGCACAGCAGACTGTATTTTCAAAAAGCTTATGTAAATTAGGGACTTTTTATCCTCTCAGAGTCCACGGTGTCTTGTTATTAAGATGCGTGACATCAGGGATGGGCCTTGCAGAACTGCGTTACATGTCATTAAGCGTCTCTAGAACAAAGAGGAAGTAGCCCATGCTGTGTTTCAGGTGTGCATTTCAGCCATTACATTAATAAGTCCATTCATCGCTTTATCAGCCTGAATCTATGTAGTTCCTTAGCGCCTTTCACTTGGACCTGTGGTTTCTGAACTTCGCGTTACCACACGTGCCTTTCGGTCTTAGCTAAAGCGCGTGACGTCGTCTGTCATGCTGAGAGTTGCTTTTTCTGATCAGCTCCAGCAGTGTAATACTCTCCCTGAAGTGTTTCAATTTCATTTTGTCATACTTATTCCTTCAAATTACTTTCAGCTTGAGCTAAATGCTAACCTCAAAGATGTAAGGTAGTGAGGCAGTGTTTATTTTTATAAAATAATGAATCATCTCCTGAATCTGTCTTGTCTTTTTTGCTTTGATGAAAAGTAAATTCCAGGAAATGGGATCTGCTGGTTTTGAGTTCTCCAGCAGGCGCCCACGCTGACAGGTACACTGCATCACAGGAGTGACCAGCAGTAAGTTCTCAACTGTGTTGATGAAATACACGGGTGCAACAGCTTAACGGGTTTTTCTTCTAAGGTGGTTTTTTTTGGAGAGCAGCTACTCTGAAAAAAAAGAAGGGAAATGCACGTGTCCTTCCACACAGAACTATTTCTAGTTCTTTCTGTTTACAGCTGTATTCTTCTGCTAAGGTTAATGAAAGGGGGGAAACTCCATCGCTGTGTGGATTGAATTGGTTGTGTGTGTGTGTGATTTTGAATCTCAAAGAGGGCCTTGCAAAAATAGTGATTTTTGTTTTGGCTCCTCTTGTGATTGTCTTGTTCCTCTGGTTTTTGGAGGCTTTTTATTACTGAATTTGGGCTTGTCCTTGTAGCAAATAGCTTTGGCGCTAGGTGTGACCTTGGCAGAGGAATTATCTCTAAAGCTATGTAACTGCTTCCTTATCCTTTTGCTTTATGTTTGAGACCTGGCAGTAAGTCACTCCTTAATTTCAGAATCCAGGAGGCTGGCCTCTGAAATATCAGACTTCCTTATTTGTGAGATACGAGCTAGGATTGATGACTTTTGCCTTCTAAATTCATGCATGTGGCGTGAGTAGAGTGACATGTTGTTAAATGTCTGAAGAAACCTGTTTGGAGGAAGCTATTCGTTGCTTGTAGGGTGCTAGGAATTCTTGGGAGGAGAATTTTTGCAAAAGCATCGTTTTCTTGCCTGTGTGGAAGGAGTTAGATTTCTCATGATAGAGCAAAAGCCATGACAGTGCTTATCTGTGCTGCTGCTGGGTTATGGGACTCCTTACCCAAATGCCTTTGAGCTTGTGAGCAGCTCTCGGGAAGGGACCTCAGAGGGCACCACCTTTTGCTGTCGGAATAAGTGTTTATCTGTGCCAGGTTCCAGGCGGGAATCCAGCAGTTTCTCT
Organism: Ibycter americanus; assembly: GCA_035590275.1. Classification (NCBI taxonomy): domain Eukaryota; kingdom Metazoa; phylum Chordata; class Aves; order Falconiformes; family Falconidae; genus Ibycter; species Ibycter americanus. Next base: position 4,051,552 of record JAVJGI010000042.1, read on the forward strand.
TGTCTGTCTCATTGCTTACCCTCTTGCTTTAATGATGGTCCTTGTTGCCCAGTCTCGAAGCGAGATGATCCTGTTCCCCTCTCCCAACAGGCTGTGATGGTGTGTATGTTTATCTTGGCACTTCAAAAACTTTTAATCTCCTTGATTACAAATTAAAGGAAATTATTAGTGTACATTGATGCGGATAAGACGTAGGTAAACTTGTGGGGAAAGCAGGTAGTCCTCCGGTAAGTTCATGAGGAATCCTGGCATAGCGCAGGTGATGCTTGGTTAGTATAGATGTCACTAATTCAGTAAGTCATTAGTTTCTTCTCCTTGACATATGTTTTTTCTACCTTCCTTTCTAGGAAGGGGTCTGGAGGAGGGAAAATTTCCCTTTCTGGTGAAAGGGGACTGGAGCATTATGACAGTCAAGTCTTTAAAAGCTTATGAGTTACCAGAGTCCTTGACGGCTAGCCGCTTCCTCTGCTGATGTTGTCGGATGTCAATAAAGAGAGGTTGAAGGCAACACTTCTAATGGAGGTAGAAATGAAATACTTGGAAAACACCAAGGATTTTCCTGTTTTGATTAATGAAAAATCAAATAGGCGCTTAATAGCTGGTTAGACACTTGAGATGTGGAACTCTATAGAAAATCACTAAATTCACCTGTATTGTCTGGCTTGACTTCTAAAGTATCTTTGGGTTGTTTTTCCTAATAGAAGTGTTCTGGTCTCTTCAGCAGGTAACATCGAAAGGTGCTGGCTTAAACCCTAACGCAAAGGTGTGGCAAGAAGTACCCCAAGGGAGTGGTGAGGCTGTGCCACCGACAAATGGCGCAGAGCACACGTGGCAAGAAACAGCGGCTGCACAAGGGACTCACACCGAGGGTGAGATGTCGCAGGCCCATGTTCAAGCACTAGCCGTGATACATCCCATGCTAGGGAGCGCTGGGCATTCTCTGTGGAGAGTTCAGCAGTGAGAAGCAACCTCTTGCTCTTGTCCTTGAGGTTGTTAGTGCTGAGATAACAACAAGTGTGAAATAAACGTAAGAAAGCAGTAGGCAGTTTGTAGACATGATAAATCTGACCAGCGAGCTTTGGTTTAGGGATTCAAGGTGTCCAGAGCTGCGCTGGCACAGAGTACTTCAGCAGGTAAAGGATCCAAGGGGCCCAGTGATGACTGAGTAACGCGCTAAGAGGGAAACAAGATGCTAAATGTGTAGAAATGGATTTGTGACTTGTTCACCGTTGCTGCACTTTAGTATACGCTTGACCCTGTGAACAGGAAGATAAGATCTGAGGGCCACCTGTGATCCTGGCAGGTCACTGAGGTGCTGCTGAGAGCGGTCGGGCGGTAGCGTTTGTACCGGGGCAGAAACTGCAAAGCATCTGTGATTAGCCTCTGTCGGTTTAGTCTGTATTCCATTGCAGCCCCCATTTCTGATCCTTACCACATGGTTCTGTCATCCAGAATTAAATACTCCAATGGTTGAACTCTTCTGATTTGGCTTAGATGCGATATGAAGCCGATGTATAGCTGAGGTTATGAGTTTCTGGAAAGTCAGCAGAAGTGAAGAGAGGGTACTGAGTTTGTGCACCGGATGACAGAAGCTCGTTTGTCTCTTCATTTCAAAATGAAGCCATCGTGGCAGTGTAACGCTGCTGGAAAATTGAAGGCAGTTTTTCCAAATAAAATGTTTTTGCTTTTAGCAATTTCTAATGTAATAGTATCTAATGGACAGTATCTCTTCTCAACGTGTGTTTTTAGTGGAGTCATCATTAGTGTGGCAAAGATCTAGTGACCTAGCAGAGCAGTTGATTTTTTGGGAACAACCTGCTTTGCCTGACTGTTGGATTCAACTGAAATTGTGCTTGTTTCTATCTCAGGCAGCTGTGGTGAAGACTTAAGCTGAGGTGTCCTGAACAAGAGATCGGCCAATTGCAATGTCATTCTGTTGTGTTTTATAACCACCACTAAATGGTCCTGAGTCCTTTATGTAAATAAGGGTCGTGTAATGCATTGATGTAAGCTGTTTTAGTGCTTTGTCCTTAGGAACCCTATTTAAATATTTCAAATTTCAGGTGGAAGGCCTGTTTTTCAGAACCTCTGCCACTCTGGGGGATCTTACAATTTCCCGATCCTATTATTTACTTACCCTGGAGACCCCAGCGCAAACCAGAAGATCTTTCTGAAGTGGGAGAGGTAGAAAGTGCTATCCAATACGAAGTAGACACTGAAACTCTAAAAAACATAGACTAAGTCTAGACACTTTCAGTTATGGCGTTTTTGAGTATTTGTTTTAATGTTGGTAGCCAAAATTTTTCAAATGGAAAATACTCTGAAGCTTATAGTAGGTTTTCTGTTGATGATGTGTTCTTTTGCCAGGTAACGTAGAGATTTCAGAGGATAGCTGCAAGCAATATGAAGTGATGTATTCCCCATCCTGTGAAGCCACAAGAAATGGCACAGGAGTTGATGAAGCATCTGCAAATGGAATTGTCCTGGCAACTGAAGATCTTGGATACCAAATCTATGAAGTGTCTGGTGAGTGTTCAAGTTAGAATACCCCTGTCAGTATCTGTAACCCTCTAGAGTCTGCTGCAGTTATGATGTGACCGAGTAGGAGCTTTGAAGTGTTCCCCAAGTATTCAAGAAGATCTGAGCCAGCCATAGCACTTGGCCAAATCAGTGAAAGCTGGGGGATCTACACCATTTTGAGGACGTGCAGTATCGTGGTCTTCAAGCATGCCTCAGATGAGCTTGCCCTCTTGGTCTTACCCAGGAGTCGTCCTTTTCTTGTACGAGACGTGTTCTTGCTTTGTGTTCTTAGTGTGAAACTGAGATCTGATGGGGAATGTGGTAACTTTTAGGTGAAGGCAGCTCCACTGTGTCCACAGAAGATATTAGAGAATGTCTGAAAAAACAACTTGAATTCTGCTTCTCACGGTACAGTACAGTTAACTTTGTATAAACCCTTTATTAAAATTGTTGAGAAATTTCCCCCTTTTTTTTTTTGGCTTGATGTGTGCTGTCATCTTCATAAAAATGTTAAGTTGGATGCTGTATGAAACAAGATTTGCTAAAATGCGGTAGAAGCCCTGTGGTACCTTTCAGCTGTTCCAGTCCTGCACATGCATCTGTGTCCTTTCATGAGGATCTGAGTGTGACTTCTGTGCGTCGCAGTCGTAAGGTGTTGAGATAATTTAGCTGTGTGTTACCAGAAGAGGACTCTTTCACAAGATCCTTTTTGCAGACTAGCATGCAGAGCACCGTAACTGTCAGGAAGTTTTTTAATTACCCGATTCTGCTTTGTGTTGATCTGCTGGGATTTTTTCCAGGAGACAAAATCTGCATACCTTTTGGCTAGAGTTAGCTGTGAATGATATTGGTGAATATTTAAGCCCGCAGTTATTCTGTTGTTTTGAGACGTCTGTAAGTAAAGTTCAGGATTTTTATAAAACAGCAAACTCCTGTCTTTTTAGTGAGAATCTTTCAAAGGATCTCTACTTGATGTCTCAAATGGATAGCGATCAGTTTGTTCCGATATGGACAATTGCCAACATGGAAGGTATTAAGAAGCTGACAACGGATATGGACCTTATTCTGGAAGTTTTGAGATGTAAGTCTGGCTGTCGGGTGTCCGTAGAACAAAGAAACCTTCCTTGCTTTAGAGAAATGTATTGGTCTCTGAGCTGGTTATGGCGTATTGTTCGGTCAGCGGTGACGGGAGCCTCATTCCGCAGAGGTGTTTGGATAAGTGGATGTTCCAGGCTCCTGAATTCTCGTTGTGCTTTATAATAAACTGCCTAAATCTGCCCCAGGAAGAGGCTACTCTAAGATACTGCTAGCAGCGCAAATCTTTTTCTGGGAGTAAACATCTTCTGATTCAGTGCAGAAGTTTACTGGAAATGATAAAACTAGAGACTGCTTATTAGAAGAAGTTAGCTAGAATTCTGACGTGCTGTCCTGTGCTAATTCTGCACATGGCTTCTTGTGGAAACAGTTACAAGTGAACTTTTTACATCTTTATTCTGACTCGATTTCCCTACTCTTACCTGAACTTTTCCTGTTAGGGCTCTTTCCAGGAATGTTTTTATATCCTCTGACTTGAATTTGAGCTGGGAGTGAACTGAATTGGGGACTGAGCTTTTTAGATACCTGGGCTGTAGACGGAGGCAGAATCAGACAAAGAGCTAAGATACACCGAAGATCTAGCAGACCTTAGCTGATCAAACTGTTCTTTACTCAGAATTTGAGTAATGCGGTTTCTCAAGCAGTCCATTGTAGTTCTTCGTCGCAAGTTCAATAATGGAGTCTTATCGCTGAGGCGTTTTGCAGTACGCGGTGTCCAATATTAAGCCAACTTTTGTCTTTTAATTTTAGCTTCTCCTATGGTACAAGTGGATGAGAGAGGGGAGAAAGTAAGACCAAACCACAAACGATGTATTATCATTCTCCGTGAGATCCCTGAAACAACACCTATAGAGGTAAATGAATAGAAAAGAAAGGAGGAAAAGCCTGTTGGTGTTTTTGGAGGGTGTCTTCAACAGTGCTTCAGGCAGCAGCAGGAAGTGTTGCTTAAAAGGTCAGCTGGTATTTAATTTGATTAAACACAGATATTTTTCTCGTAAACCATGTAAGTAATTTTTTCTGCTTGGATGTATTGTCAAAAAAGCCGAAGCAAAAATTTGTTGTCATTGTTGTCCCTTCCCATTATTTACTAATACATTAAAATGCTCTTAAGTAAACTTCTTTTCCTACTAAAAATTAAGCTAGCTAGGCTTTTCTGGAAGGAAGTTTGAACTGGTTTCTTTTCAGATCCAAAAATAAAACCAGTCCAGGGCATAGCTTGGAATTCAGGCTGAATTTTTGTCACAGCAGTAACTTTACTTGAAGTCAGACGGTTGTTTTGGCAGCAAGAAATGTTACTAAACATTTCTCATTCATTGTGACCCCATGTGAGCTGAGCTCATTATGTTCCGAGGAGGGAGGATAATAAAATTCCTACTGATATTTGGCTAAGAGAATGATTTAGTTCTTTGTTTTTTAAAGTTGTAACACAGGGTGTTTGTCTACTAGCATTTTTAATTAGTTCTTTTAATGCAAACTCTGAGCAGCTGCTTTTCCCTCTTTTTAAAATCTGATTATTGCAAAGCTGTCAGGTTGCCTTGATTTAGAAATATTTGTTAGAATCATTCTTGTCTAGATGACTCTCCTGATCTAAAGGCACATTGCTGCTACCTCTTTCATATAGAAGTATTGCCAGTTCTGTACTGGTGGTGATTTTCTTACCACATGGGCCTGCTGCTTTTTATTTGGGGAGATCAGTAGGCTGGACTGGTATTCTTGCATGCAGAAACAAGAAGAGAATAATTTGGTGTCTGACAGACCTGTCAGGGGAATAAAAGAACATCCCCGGTGAAGGGAAAATTGCAGCTGAGGAGCTAGTGTGTAAACTTTTGTTGGTTTAGTGTTCAATTTACAGCTCAGAGCTGGGTCCCCTTAACCACCTGGCTTCTTCTCTCCCCTAGGAGGTTAAGGCTCTCTTTAAAAATGAAAACTGCCCCAAAGTGATAAGCTGTGAGTTTGCTCACAACAACAACTGGTACGTTACATTCCAGTCAGATACAGATGCGCAACAGGTAAGGCTGCCTTCAACTGGTAATGACATCTCAGTTTTGTTCCTAATGCTTCCCCTGCTTGAGAGGGTTGCACACATGCTTCCTGTAGCTAAAAGAAATGTTTATTTCCTGATCCCTCTTGTGTTATTTTAAGAGGTTCTCGGCAAATGCTGGTTAATAGAGGAAAAAGTGGAGGGATTGTAGGGTTAGAATTCCCTTGTCTGCCTCTTGCCTCAGTACTCGCCGGCCATAACTGACATAGGGTATATCCTGAATTTGAAGTGTTAATGAATGTAGCTGGGCTAACAGGGAAGCAGATGGCTACACACTCGTGTTAAGTCATGTAATATCCTTTGAGAAGTATAATTATGATCAAGATATTCTAATGTTAATCTTTTTTGTATCTGCAGGCGTTTAAATACTTAAGGGAAGAAGTGAAAACCTTTCAGGGCAAGCCAGTAATGGTAAGGCTGCTTTATAGAAGGTTTCTGTTTGATTGACAGTGTGCATTTATGGGGGAGGAAGTAAGGAATTAGCAGTGGGATAGTTCCTACCACTTGCTCTGTGGGCTGGTAACTTGAATGAGGTCATGGGTAGCTTTGAAAAATTACAGTTCAGTGGCTGCTGGTTATTCACAGTGCTGCTTCCCATGAGGGGTGAAATACATTCCTGTTTCGTCTTCCCTTCTCCACTTTCCCCAGAATCTGGGTCTGCAGAACTCAGGAGAGGGACTCTTGGCATCATGAGTCTCTAGTTTGAGTTAGCTGCTCTACAAATAGGGCTGCAGCAAGGCGTTTGTACTGAGAGGAACTGCCAAAACTGGAGTCTGGGCAGTCACTGCTATAGAAAGCAGCGTTTATCTTAAACTTGACAGATTCTCCGCTAAAGCGGTGTGTGATGTCCTCCCCTTTTAGCACGCTGTTAGAATGTGATCTGTATTGATTTTTATCAGAGCTTTTATTTGTAAGCCATCATGAACCTACTCCTTCACATCCCTTCTGTTATAATTTCAGTAGGCAAGAAAGATTTTGTGTTCTGCTTCTCCGTTTCTCCCAACTAACAGATGTGATGTGATGCGCTATCTTGCAGGCAAGGATAAAAGCCATCAACACCTTTTTTGCTAAGAATGGTTACCGGGTAGTGGATTCCAGTGTCTATACTCAGCCAGTTCAAACACAAGCACAGTTTGCCTCACCACTCTTTATGCAGCCTGTATATAGTCCTCAGCAGTACTCTATTTACAGCATCGTGCCTCAGACGTGGTCTCCCAATCCTGCACCTTACTTTGAAACACCACTGGTAAGTAACAGCTGATGGAAGCGAGAGGAGCTAGCCCAAAACAGCAGCAGTAATTTGGTTAACAAATCAGTGGGGTTAAGCCACGACAGTGGGCTTTTCAGCTGTAGAATGTGCAGGTTTTCTAGTCAGATCCCTCTGTTTTATAATAGTTCCTGTTATGTCATGGACCTGATCAAGCCAGGCTATTGGAGAGGCTGCATGTTGCACCATTGGCTGCCATTTATTTCAAGAGATGGTGTGAAATTTCATTGTCCAGTAGCTAGTGTTACTGGAACAGCTTTGTAGCTCTTCCAGGAACAGGAGGACCCTGATGCTCAAGGAGACGTGCAGACTGTTAACCTGGTGGGGTTTTCGCTTTAGTAGTAAGCTCACAACATACTAGGTACGGCGGCCCAGTGTAAAAGTACGGACTAGATGAATAACTGCTGAAGCTGATCTCATAAAACTGCAAACGTTTTTCTTTTTAGTTCAGCCATTGAGACTGTTCTGTCTGTTGCAGGCCCCCTTTCCTAACGGTGGATTTGTGAATGGCTTTAATACACCAGGATCATATAAAACAAATGCTGCTTCTTTGAGTATAGGTCGCCCATTCCATAGAAATCGGTAAGATAGCTCTGTCAGTTGTTTGCTCTCGGAGAACTTACAGTATTGAGATCCTGAAGCGTTCCTTGCACTTGTAGAGTGCAGTGCCTTCTGCTGGGACTAGGGTACTTGTTTTGTTTTATCAAATATGTATGACGTTTTTCAACTTGATTTATAAAATAAAATTAAAATCAAGGTGGCAGCTTAAGATCCTAAAAGAATGGACGTATGTGCTGGAGAGAGCAAAGGTAACTCCTTTAAAAGCCTCAGAGGAATTTCTGCAGACAAATAACTAACTTCCTCTTAAGGTAATACTTCTAATTATGTTTGTTATACACAGATTATAAACTCCTGCAGCACAAACATAAGCTTTTCTTGTTGTGTGATTAGTCCTGCAGAGAGCCATTCAGTTTATGCAGCTGAGAGTCGCATGCCCTGACTGCTGTATGCTAAAACTGCTGGATGCTGAGTCTGTTACTATAATTTATTTGGTTTATCCCCATCTTTCCTGATAACTGTAAAGGACTCGGCTCACATATAAACACTGGGGAGAAGGAAACAGCTTTGTATTTGCTGGAACAGCACTCTGTAAATACAAAGGAGTAGTAATCTGTTTGTGTGGGTGGAAATTGTTTTATTTGCAAGCTCTTTCACTGTATTCGGCATGCGGGCTGGTAGCATGGGAATTGCTTTTTATATTGTTTGAGAAATCAGTTGACAACTGCCAGTACCGTAAGTGGTTCTGTGATGCAGTTAAGGTTTGTGGCTGTTGGCAGAAGGTGAACTTCAGAATTTGGGCTGCAGTGACTCAGCAGAGTCTTAATGCAGGCTGTGCAACTGGTAGTATGACTTGACTTGGAAGACAGGGCAGCTGACTTGAGTTACAGCTGCTCAGCTCCTGACCAAGATCTTGGAAAATTTTTTTTTCTCCTTAAATTGTGCCTAAACTTAGAACCCTGTAACACTCGCACGTATACGGATCCTCCCAGAAGTAGGAATGCTGAAACTGTACAAGAATTGTGTGTACCCAAACATTAACATCTTGAAACGCCCCCACGTTCACTACTGCCTCGTAGATCACATCTGTATAATCCTTAAGCTTTTAGAAGTTTTCTGGTTAAGACTTTCGTTTGTAAAAACTTCAGCCACTGTGAAGTTATAGCTTTAGGGTCATGCGTACAGGTTCTGCTGGTCTGTCTTGGTTGTCTTATCTTTCCTGCCAATCTTGCTCAGCCTTTGTGCTAGTACAGAGCTCTGTTTTTGTGGTAATAAATCTTCAGGTTGTGGCAGCAGACATTAGTTATGCTTCGGCAGGATTCCTTTGCAAACAGGAGCCTGCTAAGGTGACAGCTCAGGCATCGCCTGGAAGGTTTGGCCCAGTGATGATCAAGTATCGCGCTAAGAGAGAACAGGTCCAACAGTCGATTGTCTGGGCAGCCTGCACTTCATGCTTTTCCTTCTTTTTGCTCTCTCATCTCATCTCTCTCTCCCTCTCTCTGCTTTTATTCTTCCTTATCTTTCCTTGTCTGTTCTGCTTTGCTCTTCTGCCCAGGCAAGATTGTGGCCTTCTCAGTGACGGGTAAGATTATGAGATCTGAGGGCTGAATTTATGACTTGAGTCTTCCATTTTAAGAACACATTGAACAAAATGGAAGAATTTAGTTAGCGTACTTCCTCCTCCTCCTCCCTGTGGTCTTTGCTGATGGAAAACTTAACCTTATTGGGGCCTCCAAACTGGTTCTTAGTGCTTCGGGAAGCTGTGAAGTATGAATTAACCTTTGTTCAGCATATCTTCTCCTGAACTGCAGAAGAGCTTGTTTGGAGTGGTTTGTCCGGCTGCTGCTTTTGGGTTTCTGTCCTGGCTACTAAAGTTAATTTGTTCTGTTGTACAGGCAGTTGAGAGTTAAGTATTCGATTTTTCTCGGTGGCTAAACATTTGTTTAAGCCCATCATATTTATTTTGCCCTGATCTGTTGCAACATCCTTGTGGGAAAGGAAGATTGAGTCTTTGTAACAGAGAATCCTCGGTGCTAATGTTGGTTAAATTGATTTTTTTCTATCCAGCCATCTAAACGGTAACTTAAAATGTCTTTGGTAAAGCAGATTAATTTGACCACTCGAAACTAGGCTCTTAAAAGGTGATTTTTGTTCTGCTTTCTGGTTACATATGAAATGCTGCACAACTTCCAGCTGTTAGTAGCGAGGCTATGGAGAAGCCCGCCAGATAGCGGTGGAGTTCATTTTTAAAATACCACAGGATCAACGGCCGAGCAGAGGGAGGAGTCTGCTGCTGCTACAGCCACATCACTTACTGCTGTTCTAATTTAGTGCTAACAAATGATAATTTATCATGCGTTAAATTCTCTGATTTTGCTTTCTCTTCCTCCCAGTTTAAATTCTCTGGCCAAGTGGGAGGGAACAAGTTTATTGGTGGATGCTGGAAGGAAACTACCTCTTTGTTAGGCAGTCTGGGGTCTGTGGCATCCACAACGTGCCTTTCTGTGTTCGCTTAGCTTAGGGAAACCCAAAGCTGCCTGAGTTACGATCTGTTGAAAGAAAGGACCCTTCTCCAGGCTGCTCCTTGATGACTCTGTAAGAGATCATGTGGCCTAGTTAACTTCTCCTCCCAGACAGGAATCATACTTTGGCTGGCAGTGGGAGAATTTCTTCTGATTGCACGGAATGTTATAATGAGATTGTTTAAAAACAATAAGCATGCAAAATCCTCCTCCTGTCCTTAAATTATGAGGTGTGCAGGTTTGACCAGAGGAGAAAGATAGAGTTTAAGGTCCTTGCCTTGCTTGCTGAAACTGGTTGGTGCTGTGCAGAAAAGACAGTGAGGTGCAGGGGTGGAATATAGTCTAAGGCACTTGAATTGCTGCTCCAGAAAACTGTTCCGTGTGATGGTCGGTCAGTTTTTCTGGGTAATTCTGCATTTAAGACCCTGAGCCTTAACTTGCAGAGACACTGAGCATGCACAGCTGCGCCTGTGTTCAGAGGAAATAGTTTTAATGCTGAATAATCGATAACTGGGTAAAGTGTCTGGGGTATTGTAAACTGCAGAGTCAGTGTTGTGAGTGTTTGGTAACGGGAGCAGAGAGGCGAAGATCCCGGCTTTTGAAGCACCGGGGGACGTGGGCTCTCAGCTGCCCTAGGCTTATCTCCCCTCTTCTCTTCAGCCTATTCAGTCATCATCTGCTCCTGGCTGCTGCTTTCAGTTCAGTTTTTTCGCTTGTGGCCCGATCAGGTTGTTCCTCAGGCTTGGCTTATTTCTCCAGATGACTTTCCAGTACCCTGTGCCTGTGCTGCAGGCCCAGGGAAATGAAGAATCCCTCTGGATTCTTCTGCCACCCCTAGGTTTGGGTTTTGTTTTGGTTTTTTTGGGGGGTGGTGGTGGTGGTTGTGTTTTAGGGTTTTTGGTTGGTTTTTTTTTTTTTGTCCCTGTGGTGTCTATTGGGCAGTGATCTCAGTGTTTTCTTCAAGTGGCAACACTTGACAGGAGAGGAGGTTGCAAGAAAACTTTAATGAAAGGAATAGATGGAGGTAAGGAGGAACAGCGTCATTGCTCTTGACAAATGTACGCAGGAAACAACTTCTCTGATGGAGTTCCAGTGCTTGCTGACCTCCTCCTTCTTGTCAGCTATGAATTAACTGTAGTTGGTGGTAGTTTTGGGTCCTGTTCTTTAAACTCTGGGTTACACAGCTGCTGCTCTGTGTCCTGCAGCGTGAAGCCTCACTTCCGATCATCTAACAGCTCGGAACACGCTGTGGAGGGTCCAGCTGCCGTCAGTACCATGCCCATGGGGGATGGCCCACTGAACAGAACCAACTCAAGGAATTTTGTTATGGAGCGACATAACAGTACGTTAACTGGGCACCAAGACCAAGGATATTCCCAGAAGGATTCTCCTACCGCACAGATGGAGCAGAATGGCGATTACGGCATTGGCCGGGGCAGGTAAAGAGCTGCGTGTGCTGCCTTTTGCTGTAACACATCAGTGCAGTTGGGTCATGGTGTTGGAGGTTCAAATGACTCGCGTGAGCCAAGGATCACCAACCATTGGCACAACTGGTATTTCTGTAAAGGCTGACCAGGAGAAAACTGACATTTAAATAAACCAGGTGTGATAAATACTTCACTGGGACCACAAAAGCTTCCTGCTGGACCGTACAGCTATTAGTCGTTCTGACAAAGGCCTCGCAGTAAGATCGTGAGGTGTCTTTATTTCAGAATAACTGCTTGGTTTGTCCCCAGAATTAAAACAGTTGCTGAAGTAAAGTTGGTATTTGTATTGCTGTAAATAATAAGCAGATCCTCAGCTGGGGAATGCGATGCTCCTAAACATTGTAAGATCAACTGGTTTTATCTTTTATCTGTTAATTCAGGGTTTAGACACTTAAATACCCAAGACAGATAACGTGAGAAATCAGATGAATAAGTTAATTACTATAAAATTATAGGATACTATTCCATAATATTATAGTCTAATTGTCTCTGTGCTTGTCCAGATACAATGCTCTAGGGTACCTCCTTCACGGGGAGAGAAAAGAGAAATTGTTTCCCGTATTGGCTCTGTTCCAAGAGCGTAAGAGCTTTGACCCCTCCTGAAGATGGAGAACATCCCAGAACTGTATCTTGAGAAGCATCAGTAGGCTGCTGTAAATCCCCGGCCACAGGCTCCCCTTTGTGCAGATGAGTGCGCCCTTCAGCTTGATGAATGCACTTACTGACTTTATTTTTGCCTTTAAAGGAGGAATGTTTTCAGAGGTCGGAGGAGACGAGAAGATGACCGGGTTTCAGTAAGTTCCACTTCCCTCGCTGCGAGGTTTTGCACAAAGTGCGATGTGTTGGCTGTGTGTTTACTGAAGGAACGACACAGTCCTTAAATTCTCAGATTGCACTCTGGATTGTCAGTGTTCCTGGGAAATTCCCTGACACTCGCTCAGTGCTTTCAGTGCTAGGTGTTACGGCTTTATTAACGGGTATCTCCCTTCTCTAGAGACCTCAGTCTTCAGCAGAAACAAAGACTCAGACACCAAAGTTTGACTTGCTAGCATCAAATTTCCCACCTTTACCTGGCAGCACAGCAAAAATACCGGGAGAGCCTGTGCTGGAGAGCAGGATGTCCGATATCGTTAAAGGAGTCTGCAAAGAAAAGGTACCCGCTCTTGTCTCTGGGATGCTCGCAGCCGCGCGCGTCTGCTGTGTCTCCCTTCTCCCCTGCTTAAAGAGTTGCCTTATGTCAGAGCTGCACGTGAGAACGCTTTAAGCCCAAACATCCTACCGTGCTTGTTAATATAATAGTGCAGTTTCTGTCTTTCTGTTCCTGGATTTCCTTGGCTTTTTGCAGGTATTTAGCTGAAGTTCTATAATTACACCATTGTAAGCTCGGTACTATTTTGGAATAAAGCAGGCAAATGAGGAGTGTTGGCTGTTGGAGTAGGATCGGTTTGGGTGTGGTGTAGGCAGGGGTTGTTTCCACATGAATCTCTTGTTTGAGCTGGCGGAATAAACATTGATCATCTGGGTGATGCAGCCTTACTTCTTGTTTTATCTGCTATTTTTGTTGCCTGTAAAAAGGGTGATTGGTTTAGAGGCGATGCTCCAAAGGAAGTAAAATTCCCATAACTGGGACTTGAGCAGCCTTTGGAAATATCCTGCTTCTCAGATGTCTCCAACTGGCACACTGAGGAGCAATTTAAGCCCATCTGCCATCTTTCCGTGGTTTGCAACTTAATTTCTGTACAGGAAAGCAAAGATCTGCTGCCCAGCTGCCCAGCTCCTGCTCAGGAAGAACAGACGCACAGCACTGTCCAGCAGCCTGTGCCAAGTGTGAGTTCGCCGAGTCAGACCGAAGCTGTGGCGTTAAGGTACGCAGATTACTTGTGTCGGGAGTATTAAAATTTGTTTGTTCTAGCAGAGACTCTAGCCGGTGTCCGACAGGGTGGCAGTAATGCTGCTTGTTCCTTCTCCGCCTGTGGTAGGTGGCTTCTCTGGAGGCCACTAGATGGAAATAACGAATTGTGGCGGTACCATTCGGTTCTGCAAAAGACTCAGTTGTGACTTCGAAGAAAAATACTTTCTCAAACATTAATTTCTGTGGTAGTAGGTTTTAATGTGAAATCGCTTTTGATTTAGCAGCACGGTTCAGCCGGACAGCAAACCAGAAGAAGCATCTGCTCAGAAAGATGTTACAAGCCACACTTCCCCGCCGCTGTCTGTCTCTCCCGTCAGTGCTGCGAAGCCGCCGAGGGCAAATACCACTTCACCTTCCACTAACGCCAGTGCAGCTCCTGCTTTGTTGATGCAGGTAAGGCCCGGAGCAGGGCACGGGTGGGGAATGTCGGGAGCTTCCGCTTGGATGTGCCGGTGTAGCATCAGGGACCTTGTGCAGTTTGCCACAGCTGCGGTGTGATCGCTCGCGGCGCCTGCGCTCGCTGCTGTGCCCGGGATGGTCTGGAAGAGCGGAGCGCGGTGGTTCCAGTGTGTAAATCTTGCTTTTCTCCCTCGGTCCCAAAGGAGCCACGCAAGCTAAGTTACGCTGAAGTTTGCCAGAAGCCCCCAAAGGAGCCTCCTCCCGTTGCTGTTCAGCCTCTTAGGGAACATCGCACCAACATAGTTCCCCCTGCCAAAAATGAAGAAAATGGTACACCCGAGAAGGCTTCGGAGAAGGCTCATGACAAGGTTGAAGGTCGAATGAAGGATTATTCTGGGTTCCGAGGCAACGGGCCTCCCAGGGGAGCTGCTGGGAAAATCAGGGAACAGAGGCGCCAATTTGGACGCAGATCATCGCCTCAGGGAGCACCTCGACGTATCGGCAAGGAGCAGTATGTGCCACCCCGGTCACCAAAGTAACACTTATCCAGCCAATTATTCTCTATTTAATTTGAGCTGTGGACTAATAAGCAGCAAAGGAGACTGTGAGAAAGAAGTATTCATGAAGGGGAATACTGAACTGGAGCGTGGCTTGTGTGGAGAAGTTGTGGAGGGTCCCAAAATTCATCTCTAAAAGTGATTTCATAAATGCTGGAGGATTCCAATCAATATAAATATAGAGATTATAATTTTTGTATTTTTGTTTTTAATTTGCAGAGGGTTTCCTGCTTGAAATCAGTTTTGGGGTTGTGAAACTAGCGTTTTGACAAAGTGAAAGAATATGAATTGACAAATTAACCTGTCCCTCAGTGTAGGAGGAAAAGGATAAGAGAATATTATTTTTGAAAAATGAGCGTTTCTGTAAAATTAGAACTTTTTTTAACCTATTTAACATTTGGCTTGTCGGATGATGTGTCTGCCATTGATGGCCTTGCATTGCAGAGCACGTCTGCAGCCAAGGTGCTTGGTCGGTGTGAGTGGAATGAGTGCAGCCAGATACTGTTGTCATGACTTAGTCACTGATGATAAAAACTGAATGTACTACTGTAGTAAACTTTGTGTTTCCAGCTTGAAGTATAGTCTCTTGACCTTACTAATAATTCATTCAGCAAGCTTTTCAAACTATTAATTTTTACAGGATACTGGATTGTAGATCAGAGCACGTGGATGGCAAAAATTGTCTTCTGGGCGCAGTTGGAAGGAGGCAGAAGGGAGCACGTCAGAATTTTTAATTTGCCCTTTTTCCTCGCCTCCTTTTGAGGGCAACTTCTTAGGTTTGGGGTTTTTTGTTTGGGTTTTTTTTTTTTCATGCTTGTTACTTTCTCTAATCTCTTTATTACAGACTTTTTGTGCATTTATCTTGGTATGTTTTCCTGAGGCAGGCCCAGTATAGGATCGATGGGTGGCTACACAGTACTTGATGTTAGCTTCACGAGTGAAGAGCCTGGAATTCCAGTTGCAGGCATGGAATTCTGCCTGGCAGATGGGAACTCTGGGCACGGAATTTGGTGTGCCCCACCAGGCTTAGACCTCCATCTCTGAACACCTAGAAAATCAAGAGACGTGGCTGGGTTTTCTGTGTACTGACCTATCTTTGTGTTCTGGAGTAGGGTATTGGATGCTGTATGCTAGAAATCAGGGTTTATGTATACTGGGAACTCACTGTTTACAGCTGATGTAGTAGCGACTGACTTTTTTTAACTGTTTAAAGCAGAAAGAAAGGTGAAGAGTTAAACAAAACCCCCTCATGTTCAGAGAAGCTACTTACTTGAAAGGCAGCATCTTGCCTAGCTGTATGCTGACTAAACTCGCAACACTATTGTGTAGTAAGTGGTTAAGTTTAAAGGTGATTACAATAATGGCTGAAATAGGAAAATTCAGTGCTTTAATCTGCCAAAATCAGCATGCCAGGGTTCAAAGTTCTGTATAAAGTTTTAGGGAAAAGTAGCTTCCAGCGGTTAAGAATCACCTTTTTTTTTCTCTCTCATTGTTTCCTTTTTTTGGTTTTTTGGTTTTTTCTTTTTTTAGTGAATAGCAAGTGTACAAATTTAAAGTCGTAAGTTGTGAACACTGGAAAACTCAATTGTGATATATACCGTAAACATCTTAGTAATATATGGTAGTGTTGCCATTAGAATGAATGTAAGTGGCAGTTAAAATAACTGTGAAAATTTTCATCTTCTGATTTCTTAGCCAGATAACCCTTGGCGACTTCGTACTCAGTAGGCATTCTCTTATCAACTGCTTTGAGAACACTCATATCTATTTTTATAAATATATATATAAAGCCAGAGTTGTCATTTCTCTAACTTATTATTCAGCTTGGCAATTGCTTTGATTTGATTCATAACACAATATAATGTATTTATGCAGTTAACTGTTCATTTCTACGCATGTTATATATATACATATATATATATATATAAAAAAAACCAAAATCATTATTCACTTTTAAACTACCTGTACTGGGTTTGGGAGGTTTTTTTTAATTTAGTAAAAAAAATCGTTGATCACATCTACAGTTTAGGGATGCTTACAGAACCCTTCTCCATTTATTTTGATAACGCTACATTTGTTGGAATGATAGAGAAGTTTAAATATTTAAAAGCGTTACAAGTTCTGATGCGCAATTAATTCCAAGTTAATTTGTAATCATTTTAAAGGCTAGAAACAATTACTGCAGGGAAACTGGAGAAAAAAAGCCGGAACCTGTAGGATAGCCGCAGATATTTAGGATAGATGCGCGCTGTTGTTGCAGAGCGGAGGACGCGGCGGGGTGCCGGTAGCTGCCGTCGGAGGAAGGATGCCCGGGGAAGCGGCTTGCGCGGGGGTCGGTCGCTGGCCTCCGCGGTGAAGGCAGCGCGCTCGCTCGGATCCGCGCACGCAGGGCATAGGGTAACCTCCTCGTGCGAAGTACCCGCGTTTTTAACAGTTGTGAAACGGAATTTCTTCATTTATTAGACGTGAAAACCAACCGCAAGTTCAATCTTTTCTTGGAAGGTGATTGGAAAAAGTTGATGGTGGAAAGGATGCTTTGTGTGCCCGGGGTGCGTGTCTTCCAGCAGCGGATTATGGCTCTTGTACAGTGTATGCAAATTAGTCTGTAAACCTGTTGGCTTTTCCCAGCATATTCAAACTTCTGTCAGATTAGGGCGCTTATAATTATTTATTTAATACCTGCGTGCAAGAATTTAACATTAGCGTTTCCCTTCTCCCCGCTCCCCCACTGCCATTTATAACTGTGGTTTTGTTGGGTTTTTTTTTTCCTTTCTATTTTTTTTTTTTTTTGGGGTGGGGTGGGGTGGGGGATGGGAAAGAACCAAGTAAATATAAAGGCTGTGAAAACCATAGTTTTGTGTGCAAGTTCTCCTGCAGTACTCGTATTGCATGGCAAACATTTAGCGTAGACGGGCTAGCTGCTACATTCTCATCCCCGTAACGGACTGGGACAGGCTGTGGTGTCCCTACCCGCCGCGTTGGCCCGTTCTGAGGGAAACGGGGGGTGGGAAACGGGGACAAAGCGATCGTTCGGGAGCCAGACTGAACTGCTGGTGCAGCTCATTGATTTGGTTCAAGCTGTATCATTTTTATCAGCAGAGGTGAAGCTGTCCCTTGTTCAACGGCGACGTTCGGTGTGCACTTGAAGTGACAAATAACAATTCTCCGTGGTTCCTTCTTGTTAGCTTACCACGCGGTGTAAAGACAAATTTTTCCTACTCTGCTGATGCTAAATACCAGAAGGTGTAAATCACACGTAACTCAGTTTTATGAACTGTGACTTGTTTTCCGAGTTTGTTGACTTTCGTTCGCTACAGAAGTATACTTCCCCAGTTAAGTTCTTTTCCAAATTACTGTGCGTGGAAAAGATCGGGCCACTCTCTCGTACTTCTGCTGGGGAGTGAAAAGAGAAGTAATTCTTTGCATGTGATAGTAAAATTAAAAGTGCAAAAAGTTTTTTCTTTTGATTTCTAAAATTAAGTTAGTTTTATAGTATCTTACATTCCTGCTATCTTTGGTTTTTGTTTTTTGTTTTGGTTTTTGTTTTTTTTTTTTTTTAAGTTAGCCTGGCACAGTATGATGGTGCAGTTCTAGCAGTAGGTTTTAAAAAAAAAAAAAAAAGTAAAAAATAATAATAAAAAAAAAGTAACCCGCTCTATTAACCAGAGGAGAAAGATGATACTGTGGCAGATCAGTAGCAAATAAGTGACTTAATCAATGCTTTACTGTAGTTAAATAGCTATGGCCTTACTACTTTGTCAATATCAGCTTAATTGTCTTGAAAATGTCCGCTATTTTTACTGTTACCCAAGTGAATGTTCACCTGGGGTAAAATATCTGGTATGTACAGATGATATTTTAAATTTGTAAAATGCGCCATTGTATTACAGACGATGCAACAGAAATGCACTTCGGGGGGAAATTGCTTCTGATAAGTTTTTTTGTAAATCCTTGATTACTACAGATATGCAATAGACTTTTTTTGTTTCTAATTTTGATATTTCCTTCTGAAACATAAGATTGTTGCCATTAATCTGAATGATTTATCATGCTCTTCTTTGTGTGTGTATATATTCCATATAGTCTGAGCTTCCTTTAGGATGGTACAGAATTTTGGTTTGTCGTAGTATTTTAGTTGGCTCTTCTCTTAAGTGCCTTTAGCATGGGCACTATAAGAGGTTAATCGAGTCTGTTTTTAATGTACAGTTGGGAGGACTTGAAATGGAGTTAAAGCAACTTATTTCTGAAAAAAAAAAAAATAAATCCATCTGCAAACTAACCTGTAACAACTTTAAAATTTTATATTTAAGAACCAGAGGTTTATTTTTATGGAGCTTCAGTTAATGGATACAGTTTCCAAAAAAAAAAATAAAAAAAAAATAACGCAACTTCAAATGTAAACAGACTGTGCATAAATGGGTTTTTTTGTTCTAATTTTTATAGAATACAAAATATTCAGATAATATATTGAGCTCAAGTTATTACAGACATCTTGTTCCTCCCGGATGAATCCAGCTTCCCCTTGGCATTTAGGATCTCTCTTCAAAGTGGTAGGGCTTCAGTGAAAGGAGAAAAAAACAAACAAAAAAAAAAGCAATTTATCTGGCTTCTCTACTTTTGTCTGTTCTGGTATATTCCTGTTGTCCAAACTGTCCAAAAAACAAAAATTTGTGTAAAGTAGGTTCATGCTTTAAATGTTAAAATGATAATACATGTATTTGTATTTGTTTTTGACATTGCCAAGGTGCTAATGGGAAATTGAAAATAACAGTTAGA
>JAVJGI010000042.1:4072312-4089289 GCA_035590275.1 Ibycter americanus
GGGGCCTGTCTGTGGTGGGGGGCTTCCAGAGGCTCCCTGCGAGGGGACCGGGGGCCTGTCTGTGTGTGTGGGGGCTTCCAGAGGCTCCCTGCGAGGGGGCCGGGGGCCTGTCTGTGGTGGGGGGCTTCCATAGGCTCCCTGCGAGGGGCCGGGGGGCTTCCAGGGGCTCAGTGCGAGGGGGCCAGGGGCCTGTCTCTGTGTAGGGGGGCTTCCAGAGGCTCCCTGCGAGGGGGCCAGGGATGAGAAGGAGCAAATGTGGCTGGGGGATGGAGGGGCCCTGCCTGTGGGCAGGGGCTGTGGCTGGGGGGGAGCCCCCCACCTGACCCTGGCCGGAGGCGATCCCCCTCGGGAGGGTTTTTCTTCTTGTGGCCTCTTTCCTGTAGTTCCTGAGCTGGGGATGCGGAGTGGGAGGGAGGGAGAGGCTCTGGGGACAAGCCAGTGGTCCTGGGGTGGGGGGGGCGAGGAACTCTGGATGCAGAATGAAGACAAACCCGGTGTTCTTCCCACTTTCTGAATAAGTTCTTTTGCATAGCCATAACCGGGACAGAGCATGCGCTTTTTTCTGTTTCCTTTTTTGCATGGGTATGTCTTTGTTTCCTAGTGCTTAAAATGCTGTTCTCCATATAGCTTTGTTGCAAAGTTCCCTTGTGAAGCCGGAGGGCGAGGGATGAATCTGAGGCAGAGGGTGAAGGTTGCAGAGCAGGTAGCTCTGTTTTGCATATCTGTAAATTTCCTCCCTCCGTCAGGGTATGGAGCTTGGTGCTGTAAGCGGTGGCTTCTTGGGAGGGCTTACTGCAGGGTTGCAGTAATCTCTCAGTGTTCAAACTTAGGAAAAATCGAGTTGCGGTAACATCTTTCTTTACTCGCTTGCCCCAGGATGTGCAGTGTCTAGAGGAGACCTGTTCCCTGTTTTGCAGCTTAGAATTCATCCGCTGCGCTGGGCGCTGTCAGCCTCCGCTGCCCGCATGGGTGTACGGTGCTCGATGGTTTGCCAGATGAAGAGCCCGTGGTAGCGCTTTCTTAACGCAACTTGTCGTTAAACTTCCAGTGTTAGCTCTTTGGGGTTTTTCTTGTCAAGTGTTTTCCAGATATCCTTTCTGTAAACATTTAAGTAAAGTAGATAATGCTATCTGGTGTTTGGTTTTGGGTACTCCATGATAACAAAGAATTGAAGAACGTTCTCTTGTCTTGCTAAAAATGTAACATGAAATAATTTTTTAATGTTTTTTTTTAAGATATTACTGAGTGTTTTAAGCATTCTTGTTGCTTGTGAGGCTGAAAGCCTGTTGTAGTTTGACCCTGTAATATACGGCGCTGCAAACTTTAAATCCTTTTGCTAGAATGGCTGGCTGTGACATCATTCTAATCTTTAGCAGGCTTCTCAAATAGCTTAAAACTTCAGTGGGGTGAAGTTTTCTCTGTTATGTAAGTAATTCTCTGACTATTAAATCCACTGCCCCTTTGTGGATTTCATACTCAGATTTCTTAATATGCATATTATGGATTTGTTTGCGCACATCACTTTTTCTATCAAAGAGAAAAAGTAAGTACAAAGAATTTTGTGTGACTTTGTCCCTGAGCTCTTGGAAACATCTTTCATGGTATCTTGCTGCTGAGATAACTGAGGCCTGACCTGTAAAGGAGCTGAGTGAGTCAGTGAGGTAATGTCATTGTGTAGTTCTTGAAAAATACGCCCTGGTTTGAAGCTGAAGCTTACAGATTTTAAGGTGTATGTGTGCATTGTTTGGCTGCAAGTAACTGTGGACTGTTTACAGTAAACAACATTGAATGGAAACATTTTATTAAAAATGGTGGTAATGCTTCATGTTTAACTGATTAGCTGTTGCTCAGATAAGAACACTTGATCCTTTTCTTCCCCACCCGCTTGTTGCAGCTTTATTTGTCTCTAGGCTTGACTGTTTACTATGTAAATGTTTCTGTCAGGTTTCCTGGGTAGGAGCACCTCGCTTTCCGAACGGGAGAGGAATTGCATCTGCACAGAGTTGATACGAGTAGCCCGGGGTCCCTGACAGCAGGAGCTGGGAGACTGCTCTGTCCTTGGTGTATGGTCTTGTGGTGGGAGTACCTGAGCACTGCTTGGAAGATGGCTTCAGATGCAGGAGGCTGTAGGCTCAGAGCATAAACAAGTTGTGTGCTGATCCTCACAGTGAGTTTTATGCAGGGCTGCGTTACCATTAACCGCCACGGTGTAGAGAATTTCTAACAATACGGGGGAAAGACAGCATTAAAATCTTATCTGGCGTTAGGCTTGTGAGAGATGCTGTGTCAGCAAGTAGGGTGCAAAGTGGAGCAGGATTAGTTTAATGTATGCTTAAAATAGAAATCATAGTTTGCAATGATGAGCCATGAGACTTTCTTCAGGAACAATCTGTGCGGACAGAGCAACAGGACTAATTATACCTCTGCCATCCCTGGATTATTCCTTACTGAGCCTTGTGGTCACTACGGCAGTAAGAGTAGTCCCATTCCTGAGTGCACTTAAAATGTCTAAGCGAAATAGTGGAAAGTGTTTCAGGAAACAGTAATCGTTTATTTATCAACTGAAATTGCATTTCTTTTTTTTTTTTAGTCTTTTATTGCGTGTCTTCGTTTGGCCTCAGTGATTGATTTGAGTCTAAGTCATTTATTTCAAAACGTAGATAAGAATTCAGTTGTCTTCTAGCAACATAAAGTACATTATCCCCAAATCTTAAACATGGCGCTTTACAGAGACATTGTATTTCCTTTCAGAGGCCTCAGTGTTGTTGCCTCTAAGTAAAAATGTTAAAATAACAACTACTGTATATAAGCAGTCAGTTGGGTCGCGGAACTGTGCGAAACCTGGAACCTGCTCATTACTCGTATTTTCCTTCTTTTCTCACTTCTGGCTTTTTTTTTTCCCTTTCTAGTGCTTTTCTTCATCTGTCGGTGACGCCCACATTATGCATCACTAATGATGGGAAGGGCTGTCTTTGTATTTGCATCTGTTTCTTTTTAATGAGTAAAAGTGCCAGGGTTTTAGCTTTAAAGAAGACTTTTACTCCCGTTTTCACATTTTTGTAAGTACGGGAGCTCAGTCTTAGGCCTTTGGGCTTGGGCTGCAGCTGTGTTTGAAGGTGACTTTGTGTCCGCTGTATGATGCTGTGTCTTCAGATGTTTGCGGTGTGTGCTGATCAGTTCATAGCACAAGGTAAGTGTCTGAATCTGTCCCATATTCAGCTGAAAACGTTGGTATTAAAGCACTTCGGCACTCAGCTTGGGGATGTCTGGGTGCTCTTATACTTCGGGTGAAATTCTCAAGCAGCTCCTCTCATGTTAACTTCATCGCTGCTCTGTTAATAGAATCTGGAATAGCCAGATTCAAATGTTTTAATTAAGCATGTTCAGTGGATTTGTTTTATGCCGTGTACACCACGAGACTATTGTACTGCTTGTGTGGTAAAGTTTGTTCTCTTGGTATAACATAGATGGTGTGACAAGAGCTTTTGCTTTGAAAGTAGGACAGCTGTCTCCCGGGCTGCACTGTATGGGCCAGCTCGTCTCTGAGAGGGTTAAGCGTGCTCATAAAGAGCTTATTTGGCTGCTGGTTTTTTTGTTTCACTGCAGTTTCTATCTTGTCTGATGCTTCTGACTAGTAAAGGGATGTTAGTGACCTTCAGCTTGTGATGTCTGTGAAAGTATGAGGTACGGGCTGAGGGGAACTCCGCCTAGGAACAACAAGGAATTCCCCTGTGAGCAATGCAGGCCTTGAGTATAATTCCAGTCACTTCTATGTTGGGTGACAGGGTTATCGTATCAATGCTCTTGCCTCATGTACAGAAGGAGCTGGTTTCTGTTTACTTTTCTAGTTAAACATACATTTCGTTGTCCGGTTTGTGATTTTGCGTGGGTGTTTTCTGTGAACAGCTTCATGCACCTGTGCTTGTTCCTTTTAAAGCTGATTGTTTCTTGCTGAAGAATTGAGGCTTTGTCTGCAGAGGAAAGCTTTGTATTAGGATTTTCAGAAGCTGAAGAAATAGCCAAGGATGGTGGCAAGTGTGGAAAAAGTAGTATCAGCAAAACAGTTGAAACCCAGGACTGAAGGCCAGCCAAATAGGATAGAACCTTACTGGAAGAAAACATGTTGACTCAAGCAAGTGGGTAGAGTCTTTATTTTGTTTGGCTTGAGAATTTCCTATGGAATCATGTTATTTTTCTGTTCTTTCAAAAGTTGTGCGCTGCAGTTTTCATTCTTTGATTGTCAGGCGCCTGTCGGAGTAGGTGAGGATCTTTTTAAGTAGCTGAAGCACAGAATTCAGATAATTAGAGGAGGGTCAAAGAAAGTCATTGTCCGAGTAAGGACTGGCTGTGTGGATTTTGCTGAGTGAGCAGAAAGGTTTCGCTTCAGTTTCTTCCCTACTGTTCAGAGGGGAGCTGTGACCATAGCACAGGAAAGGTTGAAGAAGAGCTTATAAACATAAGCAAGTTGGATCTGGTCGTCTTGTAGCTAGCAGGACTTAGGGGTGGTTTTTGTGCATTTATGCTGCATCTCACCCACAAGTCTTGCATTAGGCAAAGCTAGTAATGGGGAGGCTTTTATGTTGCTTCCTTAATTTACCTGCAGGACTGACAGCTGATGGGTACCAAATCTGCTGAGAAATCTGTGTATGGCTTTGACACAGACTTTCTGTATGCAGCCAACAAAGGTACAGTTCTGAGGCAGTGCTTTGAAATGCATAAAGAAACCTTTTGGAGCATGTCGTAGGGAGCTGTTTACGCAAATCCGGAGATGATCATTCCTGCCTTGTTTGACTTTACAAAGGTTCTGATAAGAGCCTTCACTTCAGGTGCTATTGTATTTTCTTAAGCCTTGCGACCCAGGAAGAAGTGATGCAAGCGTGGCAGCGCAGGGGTTTCTTGCAATATCTGTGTCCCACTGAAAAGGAAATACAGCCCAAGTCGTGCCCAGGAGGAGCAAAGTCACAGATCTGCAACCAGTACATCAAACAGAAGGTCCAGAAGATGATTGCAAATTTCTACTCTGCAGATGGTCAAAGCAGAACGATTTAAATGACTAATGGTTTGGAGAGAGTGAGTTAAACGCAAATATTGAAAGAAATATTTTGGCTGCTGTGAGTGGGAGTAGGTTTTACTGTTGGTACATGTTTGATGCATGTAAACATGGTCAAGAAAAGGAAGGTTTTGGGAGCACCCAGGCTGATATAATAAAGAATAACCAGGAGAGTTAAGGAATGTGCATATTTTTGTGTTGTCCCTATTATACTTAGGAAATGAGGAGCAAGTTTGGGGCTATTTTTAAAAGCTGCAGCTCTGACCCTTTGCCTTGGGGAGAGGAGGAAATTAGAGGCTTTAAAGAGAGTCCTCCACCTCCTCCCTGACTGCTTCTCTGAAGCTTTGCTAGAGTTAGAACCAGTTTTCCTCAGTTGGGTGGAGGGGACATGTGGTAGCAATGATTCCTGGTTTGTCTTTTATGATTCTTACTACTTCCAGTATGGGTGGTATTTGCAGTTTCAGCTGGATACTTCGGCTGGAAATGTTAATCAGACCTGTTAGCCTGACACATCTGCGCTAAAGCCGCATTTGGCGTTCTTTTTGTGGTGTCCTAGATAACTGATCTTCAGTTTTCTATTTTAAATTCCGTAGCATGAAATATTAAGTAGTAAATGTGATGGATGGCAGCATAACTGCACGGAGCCGGATTGCTGGTCTTGCAAACGTGCATCTAACTAGACAGTGCTTGGAGCTCCATAGGAAACTCTGCATGCAGAGGACCCCTCGTGTT
The DNA here is from genome assembly GCA_035590275.1 of Ibycter americanus. Taxonomy (NCBI): domain Eukaryota; kingdom Metazoa; phylum Chordata; class Aves; order Falconiformes; family Falconidae; genus Ibycter; species Ibycter americanus. The sequence goes on from JAVJGI010000042.1 coordinate 4,078,095, forward strand.
TCTAGTTCATCGGTAACGTTGCGGAAAGGGTGATGGGTTCCTTCCTGATTCCCTCTATCTGATTCGTTTTTGTCATGAAGCTTTCTATTCATTGGATTTATCATGTTTATTCAGTGGCGAGTTTCAGAAGCCAAAGAGTGAACTAATGGTGAGAAGTCCCAGAGGTGCAAGCAGAAGCTGAATAGTATCCTGTTTTCATTTGTTTCAAATACAATGTTCAGATAATTTCTTAAAATGGTTTTCTTTAAACTGTGTGTCTCAAAGTTATAAAAAGCATTTCCTGACTCTCTCAGTGAGTTGCTCAGTGGCTTTTTGGACCTGGGTTAATAGTGAGAGGAATTGAAGCATTCCTCTGTTGAGGTTGATTCAATCCAAAATTTTTCTTAGAGCCTATGAAATCGGGGACAAGTCATCAGGCCAGGATGTCTCGTTCTATTAATTAGAATGGAAGACTCTTAAATTTGCACCATGTGTGAGGAAACAGTGATTTATAGCTAACGGATGCTCTGCAGGCAGCAGCATTCCATCTGCTACACGAATTTTCCCATTACGTTTTGATGAAAAGTCTTGGGAAAAGCCTCACACCTGTATTTCTCATTCTGAATAATGTTTGCCAGTGGTGGGTTGTTACTGTTGCCTGGATATTTTTTTGAGTAAAATGCCTATTTCTATCAACTTGCTTTTTTTTTCTTTTTTTCTCCAAACTTCAAAGCTGAGAGTTTCTGAAACACTACTTAGAATAAACACAGGCAGGAGAGATTATGTTTATACCAAAGATAGTCAGTGTAGTAGTAACTTTCCTTGCTGCTTTTGTGTGCAAACACTTTTATTTATTGTATCTTAAGCTGATTAAAAGAAAAGGAGGGGGTGTGGGGGGAAGCTTGCTTAAAGTTTTAGCACTTCTCTGCCAACATAAACTTTTTCTAGTTCTTGTTGACTTGAGAATTGCTGATACAAACTAGGTCTTTCTGGATTTTGAATTCCATGGGGATGGGAGCCCACAGAGCCCACAGGGCATACATTAATATATTTTGTGAATCCAGGACGTGAGTTACTGCCTCAGTGATCAACAACTGAGCCTCTCAGAATTGTTCCCCAGCAGTCAGGCAACCTGCTTTCACCAACTCCATGTCCCTAGGGAGCAAAAATAACCAGGAGAGTTGTATCCCTGCCTGATAAAATTAGGTCTTCTGTAATCTCTCTCAGAACAGCCGGATGGCTAGCTGCCTTGAAAAACATATGTTTTAATGCAGGAATAATGCATTCCATTTAGGATGGCTATAGCCGTGGGAGCTGGTTGACTTAGTGGATAAAGCACTCCCATTTTGCCTCTGGGATCAGGACTAATGTCAAACATCAGGTCTAAAGAGCAGCAGTGGAAAAGAATTGTTTGGGATGTTTCTCCTGTCTTTCGCTCTTAACAGGGATATTGTTCCTGCACCTTAGTCGTCCTAAAGGAGTTTCAAAACTAAACCGTCCTATTATTGGTGATAAAGTGCGAATTGCAAAGAAGAGGAGTTAGTGCATGTATTTCTAGATTTTAGCTCGCTCTGCGTTAAGAAAACTTATTTAGGCATAGCGACACTGATTGTTCCTCTAATACAAGTTTATAATAATTATCTGAGAGCAGCATAGGTAAGTTGCTGGAGGAGGTTCTGCTTTATTCCTGCCTTTCCTGGTGGAGCTCCCCTGCTCAGACGGAAGACACCGCTGTCATTGCAGCCACAGGCATCTCCGTAGTGCAGACAAAGCCCTCTGTTCTGTTGGGAATCGATCATCATGTGATACTTCCAGCTCCTCCTTCCGAGCTGCTGCATTTCATTACAGGAAGCTAAGAATAAGTATTTTCCCACTAATAATTTTCCATATGAGCCACTGCTGTAGCTGCGGCAGGGATGGACTGTGGGTGGCCGGGTGGGGTGTCGAGCTGTGCCGCTGGGAGCGGGAAGGGGTGACAGGCTGTCCGTGTGGGACGAGCCATGGGAGAGTTCAGAAGTGCTGAGTTAGGAACATACAAACAAAATAAGTTGCGAGGGGGCATTTGGTTGGCCGTAAATTGGAAGGATGTGATGGAAAGTGGGAGTGATGCAGCAGATAAAGCACCAGCCAGAGAGCTGAAAGATTTGGTTTCTGTGTGTGACTCCGTTCCGTAGCTGCGCAGCCGCCGTTCCAGAAAGGGTAGTCAGATGAGGATGTGTTAAAGAAGGTTTTGTGTTGCCTGCTGTCCCACCTGTACCCTTAATGTATCAACTCTTCATTTAGAGTGCTGATTAATATTTGACGTGAAGAGCCATTTCAGTATGAAGCACCTTTTCTGGAAATACAGTAGTTTGCTCACTCAGAACAGGAGCGACTGCATGTATGTCGGTATGGATGTCCTGATAAGATTGTTTTCTTTGCCTAGTGGTTGCGTCTTCATCATCACCTTTCACTATAATTACCCGCTGTGGAAGCTTTGAATGCTTCTCTGGAAACAATGATCACATAGATAAGCTGACCAGCCAAAAGAAACCCTGAGGAAGGGAAGGAGGCTTTGAAGTTTTCTGCTTACTTTCTAGAAAGAGGTATGAGCAAGGTTAACCAACAGTTGTAAAAGGTCACTCTTTGCCTTTTCTGTCAGGAAGGCGAGATGTGTCGCTAGCATGGCTTTGTGCTGCATAGCAGCAGCTGATACTCCTGCTCACAATGTGCATTGTCACTGTGGGAAGGAGAAGGAGAGTTACTCCGAAGAGTTGGGAAGTGACATGGCAAATTCCAGCCTGCGATTATTCACCATGCGATGGAGAGCGGAGTCAGGTGATCTGGGCGGCAGATAAGAGGTCCTTGATCCTCAGCGGTTCTGGTAGAGGAATAAATAGATCTGCAGCTTATTAAACTGTGCTGTCCTCCCCCCCTCCGCCCCCCCTTAATTGAATATAAGCAGAAAATACCTATTAAAGGTGTTCCATATCTGGCATTATAAAAGAAAAGCTTGTTGCATGTCCCGTGGGGGGGTTCTAGCAAGGTACCAGTGGCATTCAGTTGGCTAAATGCAGGGCTTCTTCCAGAGCCGTTTGTGTATGTGGAAGAAGGGTGTTGCTGAAAAGTTTGCTTCGGATGACTCTGTACTGTGTCTCCAAGCTGGAGAAAAGCGTGTATGTTCCTACGGTGTGTCCGCAAGAACTACAGCCCTGGTTTCATAACAAAGCCTTTGGCAGCAGCATTGGCTCGAGACACTCTCACCTCTTAGCACCTTACTCTTTTCCATCTTGGAGAGCGCAGGCGCCTCGGCTCCGCGTTTTGTAAAGCTGTGAACTTTGGCAAACTGGAGAGGGCAATTGATTAAACTTTTAGGAATGTAAACTTTGTTTCTTAAAAAAAATACTGGACCATTTGCTTCATTTCATGAGCAGTGAAAGCGTTTGCAGGTAACCAAATTATAAATTATTCTGACACAGTTGGGTTTTTTTTAAGCTTTTTTGGCAATCCTGAAAAAAATACTGAACAGCACAAGGCTGAGACCTGTCCTGTGTAAGCAAAAAGTAGATCTCATAATACTCCAGTGCTCGTGTAAATGTTTTTTGAGATTGAGACCCATGTTTATTCTTAGGGCAGAAACTTTTAAGTGATCCCTTGTGGATTAAAAAAAAGAACAATCCTTATTGTAATTGGAATGAAAACCTCCATACTTACGCAGTTTTGGATTGGAAGTTGCTGCAGTGAAAAGGGGGAAGTACTGTTATTTTCAGTTCGCAGACAGGAAGGCGCGATGTACAGAGGTGAGGTGGGTTGCTCGGTCACACAAAGGCAGCAGAGCCAGGCGCAGAGCAGATCTTTTGACGCTCAGCCCTCCGCTCCATAGAAGTGGGTACGTTGTCACTTAAACTTTGAAATACGCAGTCTGATAACGAGAAAATGGATGCCTGTACAGTGTGCTGGGAGTTGGCGTGTTCTTCTACACATCCAGGTAATCTGAAGTTTAGCTGTGAGGGTGATGGTAAGTTTTGGTTGCACATGATATAAACCGACTGGATTTGTGGAATTTCTTCTCTCTGCTTGAAATTCTCAAGTCCTTCTTGAAAATGTCCTGAATTTAAAAAGTCCTGTGGTGCAGAAAAAAGTCAATTATTGAGTCCCAAACAGGGAGAATCATGGATGAAGACAAAGCAAATGAGTCAGATATAAATAATCCTATTATGTCTTGGCTGCAGCCACACCTAGAAACCTTGAACAAACATTGCTGTTCTGTTTAGTTATTCCTCTGTTTGATACACTTTACTTGTTAAGTCCTGTTTTAAAATTGCAGCATGTAAAAATTGTGTAGGGCTAGTCGCCATTAGTGTTGAGGACTTACCAACGTTGTTTTAGTGGTTTTGACTAGACACACAGAGGCCTGTGCTAGAAGATAGTTGATTTGCTCTCGTATTTGCCCAGAATTCCCCAAAATACAAAACCTTGGAGTTGGGGTTGCCTTGGAAGGCTTTCAAGGCAATTCTTTTTGCAGTAGGCCTTTAAAAAAATGCCTGGCTAGGACTGCAAACAGGAAGAGGTAATTACCCTTTGCCTTTTGCGTATCAAAATGTTGTTCATTGTACAAAGCTTTGGTAAAACACTTTTGGTTATAGCATGGAAATTGTGAAGAAAAGCATTTGGATCTAGCAAAATCATACTTGATGTATTATGATTGCTAGCACGTATCTTACTAGTAATTAGCTAATAGCTTGTGTCTCTTCCCTCTTTCGTGGTGGTTAAGCTGATTTTTATTAAATCTGAATGAAGCTATTTTTCAGGTGAGACTTAAAGTAGAAAGAAAATTTGGACCCTTCTCCCTCCTCTAATTCTTCTGTTGTAGCTCCTGTAAACGGGGGCCAGAAGTCTTGTCTGATAAGTGTGGCTGTCGCAGATTCCAGGTTTTTTTTCACAGAGGTTAGGGTTTGTTTTCTGGTTCTCATCCAAACACGTACCATTTGCTTCGCATTGTTCTTTTGTACTGTCTGCTCTCCTTTGGGCTTTGTATGTGGCCTATGGAATGTGATCCTCTGGCTCAAAAGAGTTGTAGAGATTTGTCTTACGCACACTTACCTGCAGTAATCCTTCTCAGTTTGTCGGTGTTGCAGTGGGATAGCGTGTGGTATTCAACCCATTCGTTTCCCTGGGATGTGAAGGTAACTTCTTGTGTTGAAGCTGGTGGGGAAAGCCAAATAGAAATAAAGGTTCGTGTGCTGGCAGCTCTTTAGGGGCTTATTTATGGAGGCTCGTTGTTACCTACGTTAAGTCTGTAGCAAAGGTGACACTTTTTTTTTCACATTCTAGAGATGGAAATGGATTCAGCAAAGCAACAAGGGAGGGGGCACGAAGTAAGGTAGTCGAAGGTCTCCATGCCATGCGGGATGCCACAACTTGGCCTTTTCTCTTTGGAAAATAATTACTTCTTCTGTTCTCTTGTTTAAAATTAGAGAATACCTTCCTGCGAACAATAAAATGGTGTGAAAGACACAGACATGTTGTACGGCACTGCAGGCACGCTCCTCTTCCAGCAGAGTCAGAGCTATTTGGGCAGAAGGATAAAAGGAGAGACTTGGCATGCAGAACTGGGGAAGGAGTAAATAGTCTTCTATTCGAGTTGAGTTTGGCTTCAGGTTATGAAAGATCTGGCAACAGTACAGCTTAGAGCGTGTTTGCTGCTTTCTATTGCTCTTGCTGTGCAAAGTGACAACCTCTCGGTTGTGCTGGTGCAGCTGCTCCTGGGTCTGCCTTGGGGTCTGGATTGAGGAGCTGACATGCTTAAAAACACCGAACAGTGTTGCCGTTGAATACTTGACATCATGAGAGGACAGCCTGCAGAACAGTCCAAGAAAGGGAGAATGAAAGGAACTAGTGAAGTGGAGAGATCTGGGAGATGCATGAGCTGGTTTTTTCTGTAATTCTGCTATCAAGAATAGCTGTTTAAGAATAGCGTAAATCTTCTATGGGTGAAATTTGACTAAGTCTCCGAGAGTTATTGTCGCATTGGAGTAAGCTAGCAGTCGTTGGATTGTTTCCATCTTTTAAAGGGATTGTTTGGAGCTGTTTCATAGATTCCTAGTTGAAAGGTAGATTTCTGCTCCTTCAGCACATTCTGCCCCAAGCAATTGCAGACAGCATCTCTCGTCTTAACTCACTAAACCAGTTAATGTTTGAGCTTTGAACATATTGTCTGCTGTTTAAGTGTTCCATACTGTTAGATACATAAATGAAAAAGACTCTGCTGGTTGTTCCAGGGAGTTACCTCTTTGAGGGGGAAAAGCTGACTTGGGTTTCCTGTGATATCCTTCACCTCTGATTGTGCAGGGTGCAGATTCAAAGCCGCCCTGCGTTATCTATGGATGGAGGCACGTATGAAAAGGAAGAAGGCAGCTAGGCTAGGGCAGCTTGCCAATGGCTTAAAGCCTTTGTTAGAGACTAAAGGAAACCTGCGCCCATTTAGGCACTAGTACAGCCCCAGGGGCTTTCTTGGCCTCGTATGTAAAGAAGATGAAGGCAGCCGCATGGAAACGATTGCACACTTTTGCATGTCAGTCTGCATTAGCTCTTTAGGCCCTGGTTGTTGTGTTTGAACGCTAAGATCTTGTGCTTAATTCTCAGGATTTTCATCCTGTGGGTCTGTCAGGATAGCACTTAAACCCATCTGTTGAAACTAAACCATGAGGAAAGGATCCTCTGTGCAAGAACACCTGCAAAACCGGTCTCCTATTGAACTGCTCAGAGCCCGTATGTGACTTCATCCTGATCACAAGGAAGGAGATGTCTCCAGTGGTCAGGCCCTGCTGCCTTACCTCTGGGAAAGGTGTCTGCCTCCGTGCTGACTCGTTTCTCCGTATGATAAATTCCTCATTCCCAGCTTGCCGTGTGCTGAAATAAAAAGGAGATGCAAACTCAAGAATCAAAATAAGCCAGTGCAACCAGGCAAATTAGAAATGGGCACACTTTCCCTCTCAAATCTGCACTGTTCTGCTGTTTCCCTGTCCTCTGCATGAAAAGAAGATTTTTGGAGTGATTTATAGCTGTTACGCCAGTCTCATCAGGTCTTCTAGCCTCATCAGGACTGCTAGTACGGCATTGTCTCTGTAGTTGAGTGGTTGACTTTGGCAGACAGCGTTTCTGGGCTAGGGTGATTGCTTGGTTTTTTTTCTTTTAGAGCTTTTAACATGAAATATTCAATCATATCTGTGCACAGCAGAATTGGTACAGGTAGCGTGCTTCAGAGAACCGCGGTGAAGGTGTCAGGCTGTGAGCACATCCTGCGTTTGTGGCTTCTATGTACCTGTGTCTTTTCACGGAGATGGTAGCTACCCAAGTGTGACTTTGGAATTTTCAGGAGAAATTCTGTGTCTTCCTTCAGCAGAGTTAGCTAGGGCTAGAGGGGACATCTCTCCGGAGCTTCTTGAAGAGAATCTGAGGTACTGCAGCCTACCAGGTGTTGTTCATGGGTGCTCCAGCTTGGCTGTCACTGACAAGGTCGCTCAGCATTGTATTTGGTAGGAAGATGTAAGCTGGGATACCCTGAGGAATTAATTTTGTTTCCATATTTTTTTGTACGGTGCTGTGTTGCACTTCTAGAATGCCCAGTGCTGTAGAAGAAATGATCCTATTGTACGAGGGATATTGAGGAGAAGTGGTTGCTTTATTTCCCAAACATTATAATTTCTCTTAAGAGACTATGACGTAGCTCGGTATGAATTTTACTTACATGAAACATATGGAGTCAGCAGACAAGTCTTACTGAACAAATTGGAGGGCAGCAATCCAAACCGATGCCTGTTGCCTACAGTCCTCCTCCTTCAGAGCTTTTGCTTAATTGCAAGCTTTCTGTTTGGACTTTAATTCTTTAGTTTCTCTTTCTTGGCAGAATATCTTGTCTTAAATTATTGCTGTCAACACGTCCTTAGCCCTTCCTGCTCCCCCCCATCCCCTTAAATTGTGTAGTACTGTCTGTGGTGCTTCAGATTGCTATAAAAAGGCCATTATGTTTGTAGTTGAAAGCAAAGCCTGCTGTGAATATAATATTTTACAAAAAGATACAAGCATCTCCCTGTTAATATTATTACATTGACACACTGGTTTTATAAACATTTTAGTGTTCTTTGAAACGGTTGATATCTAGTGATTATGGCTCCATTAGCTGTAGTAACAGATGGTTCATACGCAAGTACTTTTTATGCTGTCATCTATGGCAGAAATGCGGAAAAGAAAGGGAATGTTAAATTCTCATCTCTTCAGTGGTAAGGCTGGGAAGTTAGCCTGTGGTGTGGTGGAGGATCTGATACGAACGTAAGATTGTGTGACCAAGGAGGAAGGAAACTAACATCTAGACTGATGCAGAATAGACTGGAGAGGGATAATGAATCATGCTGGAGCAAGACAGCAGAGAGCACGGGTACTGGAATGGGTTGTGAGCCAGTGGGGCAAGATCACAATTCAGATGATCCCTGGATGGGTGGACCACAGTGTTCTGTTGGATTTGCAGGTTTTAGAGGAGGTAGGACTCCTGCAGTTACTGAGTTAGAGGCCTGGAAAGTCCCTGCTTTCTTTAGCAGCCAAAAGAGAGGTGGAATTAGGCCATGGACATCAAATAACTTTGCCAAGGTCGTGCTGTGGAGCTGAAGCAGCAGCTTTGCCAAACATCTGCAGTTGCCCTATGCACCTGCATTCGTTTGTGGCCTCCGTGGTATTTTTTTCAACAGGCACGATATGGAATCGGAGACCTCTGTGTCCCCACAAATGACTCTGAGATAAGTGTAATTTAACATCCTCTGCAGTTCTTACCTGGCTTTGTCAGGTGATGCGTTTGTTAAAGTTTTGTATTGTTTTTTTTAGTTTGTTGGTTTAGGGTTTTTCTGGACGTTTTAGGATTGTATATTCTTAAATTTTGGTCTGTCCATGCCTAGAGGGAGATCAGGATTTTTTCCTGGGAGAATCAGAGAGTTCAAAATCTCGGGCTTCTGTTTTAGATGAGTAGGTTGGAGGGCTTGCATGTGTTTTTGCGTAGTAATAAAGGCAGTGTAACACTGTTAGAATTAAGTGCTAATGTGAAATAAAGCAATAAAGATTAGTTTGCTATTTGAAGTAATTCTGCTTACACCTTTGAGGGAGATCGGTTATTGCTGAGAGAAACTGCACAGTCACCTTCACTTTAAATTTATTGCAGAATGAGAAATTAAAATATGATCTCACTCTCATTAAAATTAAGTAATTGATGTCATCGTTCAATTAAAAGGTTTTTTGGGAGCTTTTGGCAAGTCATTCCAGGTTGCTCTTAAGACCTCAGAAACCAAGCACCCTCAAAGTGGAGGGAATGGTGGATAGCTGTCTTAAGGAACTGAAAGAGAAGGGAGCATCTCAAGAAAATACCTAACCAGCAAAACCAACCCACCCTAACCTGCTGTAAGGCAGCACTAACGAGGTACTTCTGCTTTATGGAGATTTCTGTCCTTAGGTGAGTTAGTCAAAGCAGGATTCTGGAGTAAAGCTGAGGATATTCCTCCTAACGCGCTTGTCTCTCCAGGTCCCTGGCTTGAAGGTGAGCGTTCTGAACACGCACGTGCGTCAAACGTGGGGCTTGGAAGGGAGCGATTCGAACTTTATCTTCAGCACAAGTTTTTCTCATTGTGCTAAACATAACTGGAAGGCCAGTGCGGTATCGATAACCTTTTGTCTCTGCTTTTCATTAGCTGGCATTATAACGATTAACTGTTGTTACTGGTTTACTGTGAATACGTTTTGCTGGTGGTTGCTTTTTCAGACAGCTTGCAGTTCCCTACCTGTACGGCTGTAGCTGGGGTCTCTTTCTGTTTTATTCATAATTCCATCTAGGCATCACTGCAAGAAATCTTTCATTTTTTTGCTCTGGCCTATACGGAACTGGAGCGGCAAAGGAGACGTGTTTTTGTGCTGGCTTCATCATTTTCAGAGTATTAATATTTAATTTAGGCTTCTTGAAGCTTTTAGCAGATTTGTCAGGCTTTCTTCCCTGTGGTAGTGTGTGTGAGGACAACTTGAGAGAGCATTCTGATTAACTTACAATATGGAAAGTGGTTTTATTTATTTTGATTTATGGCTGAAATACTTTTAAGACGCTCATCCTGTTTGGTAAGTAACTTTGCCATAAACGTAACCATAAAATAGATCCAGCAGTTTTTCCTTTTCTCCAGCTAGAGTCCAGCCAAACAAATACTGTATCATATCCAAGTAATACTTTTTCTTGCCAGTAAAGACCAGTCTGCATTGTCACTCACCAGTAAAAAAACACAGATAAAGCCAGCTGTGCTGTGTCGGGAGCAGCAGGTTTCAAAGAAGCCCTCGGTGGCACGTGCTCTGCCGCTGCTCATTCTCTCGCTCCGTTTCGTACGTAGCGGCACTGATGCTGGACTTCTGAATCTCAAAGTGATTTTGCCGTGACAGAAATCATTCTGTGCTCAGCTCGAGCCCCGTGTTGCTTTCATGCAAGCAAGCGGTGCCAACGCAGGCGTTGTGGTGACAAGGAAGTGTTCAACTTCCACTTGGGTTAGGGCTGAAACGTGGTTATTTACACTGCCGTTATGTGTTTAGAAGTTTATATAAATGATATTTCCTAATTTTTGACCTATTTTCATGATAAATTTGATCCTGGAGAGATTGCACTTGTAACTGCGAATACGCCATGAAATTTTTACCTGTCACTAGACAAAAGTTTCTTCTCTTCCGAATTCAAGATACTTTGTCCGAGTGAAGAGCGCAGGAGGAGATCTGGTGCAGGTAGGTTGCCTTTTAGTGCATGAGATAATTTATCCTGAAAAACATTTGGAACCCGTTTAGAAATTGATTGGGGTTTTTTTTCGCCTGGACTCTGCAGCTGCCTGGAGTACAGAAGCTCATAGTTGCTTTGCATTGTGCTCACTAAGTTCTTGATCAGGCCTGGGCGGGAGTTTATGCTTTTCAGCTGACGGCCCTGAGCCGTGACCGAGCCCACTTTGAGCCTCCTGAAATCTGGTGGTCGTGATTCAAGATGGGAACAACAAAGGGGAAACGCAGTCGGCATTCTGGCCTCTGGCCTCGGCCATTTTTGTTTACCAGTTAATATTTCTTTCCAGTTGGCTAGTGTTTGCTGGGTCAGTCGATCTGTTGTTTACAGCTAACTGTCTTTTGATACTTCAATGCTGAATTTGCCAACAGGAGTTTTTCATTTACCTGCTGAGAGC
>JAVJGI010000042.1:4089389-4128018 GCA_035590275.1 Ibycter americanus
TTGTTTACAGCTAACTGTCTTTTGATACTTCAATGCTGAATTTGCCAACAGGAGTTTTTCATTTACCTGCTGAGAGCTGTGTCATTTCGAGAGGAACGCGTTTATTTTTCTTCCCTTTTTATTACAAATACCTCACAATGAGTTTATTTCCACTGGATGACATGTCTCTGGCCTTCGTGGGAACAGAGTGCAGAAGTGTCAAAATCCGAACAATTTTGAGAGTGATTGTATTTAGGTGTTTGCTTATCCAGCAAAGCAGTATTTGCTTGCTGTTCCGATACGCCAGGTGCCAGCTGTAAAACACGCTTCCTTTTCCATTGATATTCAGCTCTTGTGTGTAGTTAGAGGGCTGACTCATTAATATTACAAGTGTCGTACGTATTGTGTTAGGGCCAGTCCCTCTTTTGCTGTCCTCTAAAGTGGAGACAGTGGCGTTGGAAGCTGTCCAATTCATTCCTCACCAGGCTTCTGTCAGTGAGATTATTTAGGCTTTAATCTGTCTCCTGGTGATAGCTTTGCTTTTCCAGAAGGGAGTTACTTTTGTGTGTAGATCAGACCACGCCAGAACTGGTCGTTGGCCTGTTGAGAGGATGCCTGTTGTAAGGAGAAGAGCTTACCTTTCGGCGAGGAGTGCTGTCACGTTTTCCGAGCGATTTGGAAGACGAAAGCAGCTTTGCCGAAATCCTGCCCTAGGTAGACTGGGGCTAGGGAGGAATTTGGATGGGATGTTTTCTCAGCCTCTCTATCTAGACTGCTGTGGAGATTGTAGTTATTGTGCAAACAAAGCAGCAGTTGTCCAAAGCTCTGTGTCATCCTCTGGTTTTTTGTTTTATTGAGAGCCTCAATTCCCCACTCACTGAGAACTGCAAGCAAGGTGTTTTGGAGCTATTTGTTGTGATTAGTCTGCTGTTTATCATCTGCTGTATTTTTCACTAATAAAAAATTTACAAGGTAGAAATTTCTCTTGTAGAGTTTGATTATGTAAATGTTCGATGGGAAAAAGGGATCTGAGAAGCAGCTTTTTAACAAGGTTGCAGTGACAGATTTTGTAATAAACACAGTATTTTGGATATTTTGTAAATAATTCCTGTGTTCATTTGCTGTCAGATACTGAAGTTTTCAAAGTAAATCACATCTGTAACTGGTAAGCTCTTTTGTTCGTTTTGTTTGCATTCTTTTTGTCAAGTTGCTGACAGTGTGCTCTTAAGTAATCCTACTCATTTCTCCATACTTCCTTCCCTCTACGAGTAAGATATTTGAGAATTCAGTTTATTTAAATTGGAAGAAGAGATACTGCACCCTTAGAGAGGCCACAGTAGGAAAGTTCGCTGTAAGTAGTACTTGTGATTTTGGAGATAGCTTGCTGACTAAGATCTTTCTCACTTTAAGCCTGTTTGTTTAGGTTCAAGGTCCACTGGTGTCAATGTGGAAAGGATATTTGTCCTCACTGTTTTGTGAGAATATGTTATGACGGTAGTGACGTGCAGATACAAGGCAAGAAAAAGCCACAGGTTAGGATCTTGCCATTTTGGAACGATAGAAATATCTGTCTGATATTGCAATACCCTGCATAACAAGGCCAGCACATTGAGATTGACCGTTCTTTCTCATTATGATAATAACATGGGGTTTTCTACTCCAAGGCAGACAGAGCGAGGGCTGCTTTGTACCAGAAATTGAATATTGTTGTTTTTAAAGAGCTGTTAGTGTGTGGAATTAGGAGGAATCGATGTGCTGGGAGAGGTGTGTGCTTTCCCTTGAAATAGGTAAGTTCAGTAGCTTTGTGGCGGGTTTGCAACATGCAGCTGGATTGCCGAGCTGTGCGCCAAGGGTGCTCGTGTTTGCTGCTGTAGTCTGGTTTTCCCATTATTTTGATCTTCCACGCAGCTTAAAGGCTTTCACATAAGAAGGATCTTACCACATCCTGCGACCCAGCCTCTGAACAAAGTGCTTCTGAAGCAGACATTGACTCTTCTTTAGCATGCCGAAAGAGCCCTGAACAGAAGTCGTTCCTTGCATGATCTTTCTTGTAAAGAGCATTGCAGCTGACAGAATAATGGGTTTTCTTAGGCTTGCTGGTGACATGCCAACATGGTTTCCTCAGCAATGAAATTCCTCAAGAAGCCATGGTTGCTGATGTAAACATAACTGAAAGCTTAACACAGCCCGTACTGAGCTCAGGGTCTGAAATCTGCTTCTTATGCCATGCTGTACAGTGCATTTTTCTTCTGCCTTTTCTATTTAAATCTGCTTTCCCAAGCTTGTAACCAACTTGAATGGGTCGGTACTCTTCAAGCCAGAAAAGATGGGCTGGTCTGTGCACAGAGGAGCCTGTACAGGCTCCCGGGCTTGTTCGCGGCGAGGATCGCTCAGTGGGGCAGCCTCCATGAACTGGAGTACAGCTCTGCTTTTGTAGAACTGTGTCTGGGACGGAGGTGTGCAGAGCAGGTTTAAGGTTTATTTAACAAAGTGCTTTGTTTTTCCCACTAGTCAGGCTGGGAAAAAAAAAAAAGGATAGCAAACCCAAGAACAGTTTCGTAGCTGCTCGCTGAGTCTGCCTGCTGTCTTTTTGTCAGGTACGCTTCTGGAATTTGGTGGGAGTTTCCGCCAGTCAAATTACTAGTGTTGCACGCTAATTTGAGGCTGGGTTAAAGATTAATAATTGTATTGCTTTAACTTTAAGTAGTGGAATCCTACTATGGTGACTAATACAGTTTAATAGTAACTATCCTGGAGTAAGTAAATCACTTTTAAATGCTGTAAAATGACTGTGGTTTGTGTTTCGGATTTCAGTGCTTTGGGAAAAACAATGGATTTTGCTCTCTTGAGCAGCCAGCACTTTCTCTGCAGTTTTCTTCCGTGAAATGGGAGTGACATCCTTGGGAATACACACTTGGTCCTACCTCTTTGGGAAAACCCGGGTAGGAGGCATGTGGGCAAGTGTCATGATAAATGTGCCACCTAGTTAGTTGTGAAAAATTCATTCCTGCAATTGATTGATTGTTTGGGTTTTAGTTCGGTTTTGTTTTGTTGATTTTTGTTTGGGGAGTCATCTTTTGAGTGCTAATGCTTTCATCAAAATATCTTTCTTTGTTTCATCATCCGTAATCATCGAGCTCATCGCACTACAATTTGGAATAGCATTTTCCCATCTGGAAAGACGTAATTATTGCGCTACCGTGCAGTATGACATGCCAACTAGGTTAGTGCTTTGTTAACACTGTGTTTAAAAGGAAGGTCAGAGTTGCATTTCCGTGCCTGAATACTTTGTGTGAGCAGCGCTGTGTTTGATCGATAGATAGGGGAATAATTGCTCTTAACTTCTTTCCTCTCCCATTCTTGCATCTTAGTCAAGAATCTGGAATTACGAAAAGTACCTTCAGGTGCAGTTGGACTGCAATGGGCTGCAGATCCAAACTGCTTTTCTGGACGGTTTGGCAAGGTGCTGCTGCGGTGTCAGATTTGGAAGGGAGTTACCAGGAAGGAGTACCTGTGGCAGTTGGCTTACATTAGGAAAAGTGAAGCCTGTTTCAAGAGAATTATTAAATATTGGCATCCGAGAGCTGTGAAAGGGTAGGTGATAGGAATTGCACACAGAATTAAAATCCACAGTAACTTCTATTTTAATCATCCCAGGTGGATGCACTGTGGTAATATTCTGATGGTTTTGTGTGGCCACGTTAGCTGCTGAACAAAAGGCTGCAAAAATAGGATCAGGTTTTTGTGCAAGAGAGTCGAGAGGAAAACAGCCTGGCGAGGGCCCGGCCTGTGCTGGAACAGAGGTGCAGAATAAATGCCAGGGACTGTCTGGTTTCATTGAATACCTCGGACTGGAAACTGTGGTGTTGCCGATGGCTGTGGGTGGAGTAAAAGCTTCGTACATCTGATTTTAATCAATCACCCCATTTGTCAGAGCCCCAGACTGTCACTGAGTGCTGTTTACTGCAGGTTGTGGTAAACCCAAGGGAAAATATTGTTTTGACTTTGTAATTGTGGGTGGCTATCTACGTGCGTCTCAAGCATTTTGCAGCAAGATACAGAATTCTCAGTGGGTGCCTGCGTGTTTTTGGTTTTACTTTTATTCCTGGGCTAAACCCAAACTTGATTTGGAAAATCATTCGTCCACGTTAGCCTGTCTCATGGAGAAAGTGCCGACTGTTTAGAATAGGCAAAGAGTTGACGTGTGTGCCATCTCTTGCAGTTGGGCTGGATGGACAACTCCTAGGAGAAGGTTATCAGCACTCGCTGTTCTGAGAATTCAGTTTCTACCTTAAGGAAGACAATGATGTACCTACCTACTGAATAAGTGCTGAATCACAGGGTTGTTACTCTTGCACAAAGTTTAGTCATTTCCTGGGAAACTTTTGTTTTCAGTCTAGTGGTAGAGGGCTAGGTCTGTGCGTTTGTGCTGAGAATTAAATAAATGTGAATTTCTGCTAGCGCCTGTGACCAGGAGGTTAGTCAGAAGAGAGTATTATTCAGGGCAGAGTCACTTCATCTGGGTTTTTTAAACGCGTTGTGAGTTGCCTCGCTTTACTCAGCTCAGACTGTGAGTATCGCTAGTTCTTGCATATGTGCATGTGCCACTTTCTGTTTCTCTCCGTTTCAATGCAGTGTGCTAATGCAGGACTAGTACTATAAATGCTGTTAAGCGTTCCTACATCTAAACTCACATTCTTCTCACATTCTTCTCATTGAGTACTTATTAAAAATGGATGAAAACATTTCTCTTGAATAGATTTTGTAAAATCCTGTTTCTGACAAAGCCTGGGGTTTTGTGCCCTTTATGGCATTCAGAAGGGAAAATGCATTTTTTCCCCATGACAAGTTGTAGCTATTTAAAAGATTTTTATTTATTTATTATTTTCCCCAGGATGGGGTTACATGCAAGATTTATTATTTGTATATGGGATTAAGCTATTTATGTGCATGTGCTGGGTTTATGGGTAATATGTAAAATTTATGTGGGTGCACTTTGCAACATAATACCTTGTGTGAAGTTGCCTTCAGTGACTGTATTTTGCAGATGTTTGTTAGAAGCAGTGAGCAGAGCCTATATTTAGTCAGGTTATCGGGGTTAACAGAATTTAGTGATGTATTTAAAGGTTTTAAGGGGTTATCTTGAAGAGGTTTTGGAACCTTTTAAAAAACATGTTACCTTTTGTAAAGGTAGATGTTACCCGTGCGTTGATAAGCGTGATTTAAGTTGCTGATGCTGTGTCACGCATCCTTTTGTCAGGTGGAAGACCTGACAGGCGAGGTATTTCTGGCCTTTTAGTTCTTGCATACAAATGAACTAGGGGCAGGGCTTGAAATTTGGCTTCATGGTCCTTCGAGCAGCTTAGCTGGGGAGGTCCTTTAAAGAAACTAACCACTGAGAATACCAGGGGCGCAGTGGTGCTGTGTAAACCGCACGCGCAGTCACATGTAAGAGTGTTCTCCTGGTTGCTGTAAAGAGAAGAATCAGCAGAAGCGTAGTTCATCTACAAGAGGCTCTTTTATTTACGGTGGTAAGCTTTCAAACGGTTTCCAGCGTCCCCGTCTTGTGAAGCCTTTGAGAACTCATTTTGCTGACCCTGGATAGTGCCGTTTTCAGCAGAAATAGGAATGATAAGTTACCATATATGTCTTTTTTTTTTTTTTTTTTTTTGTGGGGAGGGGAGGGTCTTCAGCTGAAGTTGATCTGGTGACACCTCCTTTGCATTGGTCACCCCCGGCCCACACACGCAAAGAAAACTGAACTTTGTCCTTAGCTCACCCAGTTTGGTGAGGCATCACATATGGCATCCAAGATTACTACTTGTAATACATGGACCCAGACGGGTGAATCGAGGACAGTGGATCAGCTGGAACTCTGAAATGCTGTTGTAACATAAAGAGGTTCTTCAGTATAGTTTCAGTAGTCGGATTTGTTGTTTAAAGGTAAAACAACAAAAAAAATTAAGAAGGCTTAAGGCACGCAGAAAGTGACTTGTAGTAAAGTGCACGTTGTGACCTTAAATAACACAGACCCAGACCTCTGCAGTGTGGCAGCGACCATGTACGTAGGGTAGACCACGCCGCAAAAACCTAATCTTGAATCGCATTCTTCTGAAATAATAGATGTTGAGATTAAAATAGTTTTAGTTTGGTAAAGCAACATTAATAAGCCTGTAGAAAAGGTTTTTTGAAACTGTGGAACAGAGTCCCCACAGTGCTGGAGCCAAGTAGACTTGTACTGTGTATATAAATTAATCTGGAGCTGATCTGTCTGTGAAACTTTTAGTACTGAAACTGTAGCAGTATAATGGTTGTGCTTAACAAACAGAGCTTTGTAAGACTTGCTGTTTTTTTCAGTAGCCTATTCATGTTCTTAATGGGAACAGAATGGGGCTATTAAAGGGAAACTGCAAAGCCCAAACCTATTCTGTTTGGTTTTCTTACTTTTTTTGTTTTTTTTTTTTTAAATGACATATAAAGGCTTTATTTCTTTCAAGAAATCAGTGACTTTTTTTGCTGGAAGACTTTATGGTTCGCAGACCTTAGCATTGTCTTGAAGGAGGAAACCTGATATACAGCTTCACCAGAAGGAAGGAGGAGGGAATCTTTGAAGCTGCATCATCATTTGGCCTCAAACAGAAAGAGGCAATTGTCTAAACTTGTTTCAAACATAGTTTTTATGCTGAAGTTATAGCCAAAGAGTGTTAGGAGTGCAAGACCATTTAATAGGCATCATCTGTTTGAACACACAGCCTTAGAAAAAGGGTCGAAATGTTGTCTTTGGGTTGCTGAAGCCTGGGATTGCGGGCGTCCTAGCTTTAAGCCTTGGTAAAACCACCAGGGGTTGGCGGGGGGGTGGTAGTGTGGGATATCTAGAAGTTGCCAATCCTCCAGGAAATGGAAGAAAGACACTATCGAGCTGCAAAATGAATAAATGAGTGGCGACAGCATTTCCTACCGAAGTGCTGGACTGGTTGGTTTGATCCCTGTTTTCTGCCTAGGGTATAACTGAGACAGACGTAAAGCACAGACCTTCCTCATTTCGGGTTTCTCCAAAATCCCACCTGACACACTTCATCACACTTGAAAGCCCTTATCTGGAAGTGGCATGCAACAGAAGAACATTTTGAACTTTCAGTTACACCTCTGGGTTTCAGTATCTCGGTTTTGATGTCTACTTCTGGTCAAGGACAGGAAATCCAAAATCAAGCTCTGCAAAACCAGGTTTTATGTTGTATTCTTCCGGGGCCAGTTTGAGATGATAAAACTACAGGGAGACATTGCCTGTCATAGGTGCCTAGGGAACAAGCAGGGGAGTAAGCAAGAAAGGCAGAGTCAACAAGGTCGTTTATAGGGGTGAGACCTGAAAAGCCGATGCAGGGGTGATAATCGAATTTATCCCTTTATTTTTGTTACAATCATATTAGAGTATTTGCTGTTAAGCAGAGTAGCTAGCTGTGTTTTGGGGCTAATGGATGTACCAGAAGCATTTCCATGATTCTCTGTTAGCATAAACTGCTAGAAACATCAACATTTCTTTCTTTTTTAAAGCATAGAAATATTTTTTTAAAAAATGCGTGCAAACTGCTTTCAAATTTGAATCTTTTGCTTGATACAGGCAAGTGTTTGGAGGCTTTGTTGGGGAGATGCTGTGCACTACGTGATCATTTTCCTTAATTTCTCCACTGTAGTAATTATGGTTTTGTTAGACAGTAAATGATTCAGTGTTCTCATTCCATGGGGGGAAGGGGAGCAGGGATGTTGAAAGAGGAGTATTGTCTGAGCGTAGCAGGATTAGCTGGTGTTACCACCTTGCACTGATTGAGCACCACTGTTTAGAATAGATCATCAACTCTAATTGCTAAAAAGCAGCCTGGCGTCACAGGGCGGTGAGACTCCTGAAGTTTGAGGCTTCTCTGTTGCATGATTTGAATATAGGTGTAGCATCCAGGCTGATCAGCTGTAGTTCACTGGGCTTCCTTCTGCGCTGGGTGAGCCCATACTCCTCTTTTCTCTCGTTGCCGAGTTCATCTTTTCTTTTGCACTCTTGATGGTCAGAACATCCAGACTAGAACTGATGCTCATCATGCAGATCCAATTTCCTCTCAAGAAATTAGGAGAACCATATGAAAGAGGAATCTCAGCATCCATTATTTGCATTTTTTTCTAGGGAAATCTGTTTCTCAAAGGTATGCTTGTTTAGTCACAAACAAGCAGGGCCTCTTGGATTTCATCATGGAGTCAGGATTATTGTCCAGGCATTCCAAGTGACGAAAAATCATTACTCCTTGATTGAACTTGTCTTCTTTCTGCAAACCATAAATCTAGAGTTATTTCCTACTCTGAATCCACAGAAGGGCACCTCTTGTGTATTTGCAGGACCTGTTGTGTCTCGAAAAGTAGGATTTCTTTAAATTCTTCCTTCAAAACTGTCAGAAGAGAGAAAAGATGAAGTAGGGGGAAGAGGGTTGGAAGAAGGGGACAGTATGGTGATGCATAGCGAGGTGAGGGATGACTGAAGCAATGCGATACCGGTGCCAGCCTCCTGCCAGGGAACCTGTTCTGTGAAGCTGGCTGGAGCTAGCCCATCAAATGCCCTGCGCCCGAGCTGGTGGCTCTGCAGGAGAAAATTCCTCACGTGTTGGGATGAATTAACCTGGGGGAGTAGTCAGGGTGGTAGTAGAGCTTTGTGTGCGTTGGGATGGAAAACCTGTGAGCTTAGGTAGCACAGTGAGGGAAATGGTAGCGTGTGGAGGCGATGGACTGGATTGCAGCGGTGGCGAGCTGTGTTTACGCTTCGGTCTGTCCTAATGGACTGGTTATCTGGGGAAGCTGAAGATATCGCTGCACCTGAGCTGGTGGTTGCCGTCACTGCAGCAGAGGTGTTGGGAAGGAAGGAGAGCCTGTTCCTCTGCTGCATCAGCAATCAGCAGCTTAGCTCACTCTTTTAAAATAAGCAAATAACAAAACAAACAAACAAAAAAACCCAAACCAACAAAAACCCCCAAAACAAAAACAACCACCCCCCCAAAAAAAACCCCTGAAGATTGCTGACATCACGTTTTGAGACGCTAGGAAAGACCATGACATACAAGAATCTTACAGTTGGTTATGGCGAAAGGCTCTTGATTGAAAAGAAGCCAAAGCTTGGCTCTCTTTTGGGAAGAATCCCTTTTCCTTAGCAGGGCCTCCCCAGCATGTGGAGGCACAACCATGACTAGCTTAGGAGATAGATAAATATAGACCTCAACTGAACAGAAACAGTTGTAGCTGGGAGAGGGCCAAAAGAATGTCTCAGCAGTAAGTGTTTTTGTTTGTAATTTCTTTCCTAGGAATGAACAAACACTAGCACCATTTTAAAGCTAAATTGTCAGCTCTCATTTGCTTTGCTAATGCTTTCTTTGTAGTGCTGTGCCTTGCATCTGTGCAGAGAGGGTTTGTGGTTCTTGGGTTGTTTTCTTCAGCTCTCTGGAAGAATTTAGCGCACCAAATGTCACAAAGTGTTTAATTTATGGAGGTGGGGTTGACGATTTACCAGGTTTATGTAGTAGGAGTGAATGGTTCTTGAGATTGCAGTCCTATTGTCTTGGTTCTCTTCCTGTTGCTGTAATTTATGATATTCACTGAGGAAGTCTGCGTTTATGTTCGGATCTAGCCATTTCCATTTCCTGTAAATCGGCAGGAAAGGAATAGGGTGCAAGAAAATTTCTCCCTTAGTGATTCTTTGGTTTCTGTCTCAGTGGATTGGTCCCAAATTTGGACTATGTATGACCAGAGAGAAGAGACTTTATACAATTGAATTGTTCCACTCATGCAGGGTATTAAAGGGACACTTGCTTCCAGGGCTTGAGATGTCAGTTGGGGCATAACTGTTGTGGTTGTAGCAGTGGGATCATAATTTTACTGAGATGACTTTACATGTGTCACCCTATGCTTACACACAAGCTTTTTTTCCAAGAGCCTTAGTTCCTGTGTCTTGCTGGAGCTTTATTTCAGTTCAGTTTACTTCAGTTTATTTATATTCTGTTCTGTATTCTGTTTCCAACCTGCATGGATGGGCGCCCTTAAGCACAGAAATCTTAATTTACCTGTTTCTTCTAACCTTCTCAGTCCCTATTGCCTAGTTCTGCTTGAGCAGGGCTCGTCTAAAAATTTAAACCTAACGCTTTTTAATCCTGTAGGCAGGTGCTCAAGACTGTCAACCTGTTTGTCAAAATAATGGTTCTTTTTTATTATTTTAACAAACTCTGCTTGGAAGTTCAGCAGTGGGGAGACATGGTGCTGCAGGGAAATCCCAGGAATTTATTACCCTTATTTCTGTTCCTTGAATTTTGCTAGTTGGAACTCTCTTGCTTTTGCCAGCTAGCATTAGACTTCTTATTTTTCTATTAGCTTATGCTCATAGAATCGTTTTTTCAAGCAATAATGTAAATGATCTGCATCACGTGCACGTAGTGTTTTGGCCTGAGCTACCTTCTTGTTCCTCAGTAGGATCTCACTTCAGCTTCAGGTTTCCGAATGCAAATCTGTGAACCGTAACGCTTGCGTTCCTGCAAGGATAGGTTTGCTGTGTTGGTAGGATATTGGTGTGGAACAGGTGATTAGAGAGAATTCTTTCCTTCCCGGTAGGTGAAATAAAATGTGATGCTACTGGTACTTAAATTAAAAGTGCTGGTATTCCTTAGCAATTCCAACAGCTTTCTGTGGCAAATGTTTCATTAGATACAGCGCGTAACCACCGATGTCAAGAGTCCAGTTAAATCTGGTGGAGAAATTAATCACAAAATAACAAGCTACAAACAAATCTGTGGGTTGGCTTATAAGGAAAAATCCCTCCCCCTTTCAGTGCAGGTTTGTTTTTCCTGAAGTGGCAGTCACCCTGGTCTATTTGCTACCCAAATGAACCAGAGTGGGGAATTAAAACTGCTTCTGAAAATGGAGAGGCAAATCTCAGAAAAGCTGGTGGATTTTGTAGCTCATGCAGTCAATCAAAATGTTATCCTTCTGGCGTATCGTCTTGGAGCAGCTCTCTTTTGAAGGTGTACTTTTCTTACACTGGCAGCATACCTTTCTTGTGAGCTGGATTAATCTAACTGAGCTATGTACTGCAATCAAGCATTAAAATTAATGCTTTGGTTGGCATTTCAGTGCTTCGTGGACATTCTAATTTTCAGCTGCTGGATTTGTTTGAACTTGCTGGGGCCTGACTCAAACCTAGTGTTAGAGGAGTGAGATAAAATTTTGTGTGCAAATGCACGCCCTCCACTAAGCAGTGTAAGTACCCATTTCAGCTTCCAAACTCTTGGTCGAGGCATTTCAAGGGACACTGACGTTTGACTATCCAGCACAAAGGAGTGAAGTCCATTCCCCTTCCAAGCGTATCTGTACTGCAACATAACCTTGATAACCCAAATGGCCAGTTAGCAGGAATGTTTTAGCAGAGATGCTGGCTGTGTTTGGAGGCTTAGAGCCTAAACCCTCTAATCACCTTTTCTGATGTGGCCGCCCAGATCAGGCTGGAAGTGTCTGGCAGAAGGGTGCTGTTAAGGCAGCAAATGCAGTGGCCTGTGCTGCTCCTCCGTGTCTAATGCTCTGCTGCCTTGCAGTAATCAGGCTCACGGCAAAGAAAACGTGCCGTTTGCCATCACTAGTTTCTCATTGTAATACAAATGTGGGCTTAATTTTAGCTTGAGAAGTAATACCAAATAATTCTGCTTTCTTACTGCCGTGTCTTTGCTTCCAGTCTTTCGACCCCAAGAGATAAGAGGTTACAAGTGCAGGTCAGGCTACAAGAGGGCTGGAAATGCCCCAGGGCTTTTTGTTTTAATCCCTTCAAGGTTTCAGTCTTTCTTGTGGTTCTGATGTCATATGAGAAATTAAAACAAAAGACAGCAGCCAGATGGTACATCTCCAGGATCAGACAGATTAGTTTTTTAAAAAAGGGAAAAGTTTACTAAGATTTACTCACTTCTGGAGTTGTTGCTTCTGTGGAGCTTCTTGTACCGGTAGACAAAGAGTGGAATTACAGCTACTACCAAGTTAAAAAAACCCCACAACCCCCTAGCTTGCTTTCACTGGATATCAAACAAACATGATTAAAAGTCTGATTTTTCTGGATCGGAGGGTGTGCTTGCTGGGCAGTAGCCTAGAAGTTGACTCTGTTCATCCTTGCCTCAGTTTTTGGAGGTGCCCTAAACAGCTCCTGCAGTGGGCTCGCTTTGTTTGCTAAAAGCTGTTTTCAGTGTGATTAGTTTAAGATGAGGCTCTGAATTTGCACTTTCCCTTTGCCCTGTTGTTTGGGAACTATTCCATTTTGTTAGCCTAAGTTGGCTTTGTGGTTACAGAATATTTTCATGCACTCCAAGTTTCCCTTTTTAGGTTTTCAGTGCTTTGATATTCCGTTTAGATAGCTGTTCTGATTCAAATTACTGCATTTAAATAGTATATAGTGTATATCTCTGATCCCAAGGGAAACTACAGAAGTTCTGTAATATGGAGGCTTTGAAATCATAGTGTGCTCGCGTTTGTTCGCTTTCAGGTTTTCTTCAGCGTATGCGTTGCTGTGTTCAGGTGAAACCTTCGTGTCATTGAAAAGAAAAGCCAACAGACATCAAGCTGAAAAATGAGGACGTGATTAAATGAGGATTTTTTTTTTTCTTGGTTTTAGGGGACATCACACAAAAGGGGTATGAGAAGAAGAGAGCAAAGCTTCTGGCTCCGTATGTTCCACAAACCCAAGGTAGGTACTTGTTTGAGCTGGTGTAAGAATTTTGCATAGCCTTGACATTAAAGGGATCTGTGGAATGTCTGTGGAGCACTGAGATTTCATTTGCCGGCTCTGCGCTATTCTGTTTCATATGTGTTTCCTTAGCTATCTAATAATTAACTGTGGAGGTTGCATGGATGCCGTGAAGTCATGGGCAGCGTTTTGCCTCTATTTGGCTTGTTCGTGCTGAACTCCAGGGATTCGTGGTAGTTCCAGAGCTGTTTGGTGGGTCTCTGTAGAGTGCTGTGGATATCAACGCTTTGTCTGCCCTGTCTTTATTTTCCACGTACATAAATCACATCCTACTCCCTTATCAGCTGAGAACTTGAGGGCTTTGAATCAATCGTGACGTGTGGGGTCCTCAAGAATCATTCCTGAAATCTTCTTAAAAATGACTTAAGTCTGCCGGGTTGGTCTGTACTGCATCCTTCTTTCAGCCATCTTAATTCCTTGTTGGAGAAACATTAGAATTTTCATAATTTGTTGCTTTATTTTACCAGAGCAGCTGAATTCATGCACTTTGTTTACATCTGTTTCTTTTGGTTCAGAGATCCTTAGCAGTAGAGCTGATTGTATGTAGGATAATTATATATAATTGTAAACTGAAGGATATGGCTGAAAGTATGCCTAATAATTATTATGGGGATGCTTACCCAAAATAATTGCACCGCTGATATGCTGAGATGCTTAACCATTAAAAACTAATGTGTCTGGCTCTGAGCAGTTTGTGGAGTGAATGGGTATGACAGGCAGTCGTGACTGGACTTACTGTAATTTACTGAGACAGAACTACTGCCAAAAAAAAATGAAAAAAACCAGTGGAAGCTAAAAGTGCATTTATTGACCATCAGCGCTACATCTGTTGGGGAAAGACGGTCCAGGTTTTCTCCTGCTGAAATTACAGCAGTTCACCTCAGGCAATTGCTTGAGGCACATAAAAGGACTCTGGCACTGTCATGTGGTAACTTCTCAACTCTGCCACTCCGAAACACTCGATGCTTGCATTCCCACTCTCCTCCATCCCAGATGTTTCCCAGCTTTGGTTTGCTTGTGGATTCAGCTAAAGGTGGTACCGGTTCTTGTACCCGAGCCCTGTTGCCATAGCAGGTGCTTTATACACAAAAGAACAGTGTATCCTGTCTGCACTCACATGCAAAAATTGTTGTTTAGCCTTCACATTTGAGATTTTCTTAGAAACAGCTCTCAGAGTACTGCAGATGGGATAGGAATCTGAGGACTCAGTTGCTACCTTTGTATCAAATCTGTTCTTGTTATTTAAAGAAACCAAAAGTCATACACATGACTAATCCCTCTTGATGGTCTTTGTAAGGAGGTATTTGTTAAGCAGGTTTTACAATCTCCGAGTCCAGTGTGTATGATGCCAGTGGAGATCTTGAGCCTTAGAAGGAAATGTGTGTGCCTTTCATGTGTTCAAGTGAAAATGTTGTTTAATTAGGAGGGGAGGAAAAAAAAAAAGTGTTTGGCCAGACAGTCTGTGGCCCTGCTATTTTAATTGTCATGCTTTTGAAAGCAGCAGAATGAGCTGAAGTTCAGGAAGAGACACTGGCTGATAGGAGCTCACCAATTAAGATAGCATTTTGCCTGCCGTTTTGGCTCAGCCCTCC
The DNA here is from genome assembly GCA_035590275.1 of Ibycter americanus. Taxonomy (NCBI): domain Eukaryota; kingdom Metazoa; phylum Chordata; class Aves; order Falconiformes; family Falconidae; genus Ibycter; species Ibycter americanus. The sequence continues at coordinate 4,103,760 of JAVJGI010000042.1, forward strand.
AGCTTTTTATATGTCTTATATCCAGCTGCCCCTATATCTGGGATTGTTCTAAAAATCATGTTGAAGTCATGCATGAGGGATTTGGAATCAGGTCACCTTGTTAATGAGAAGGAAATGCATTTAGTCCACAACAACAACAACAAAAAAGTATTTACTGCTGGCATTCTGTGCATGAGGTTTCTCGCAGCACCTTCCCGATGTTAGCTAATGTATTGTCTCCATTTCATAGATGTGAAATGAGTCAAAGGTAGGTATGATGGCATGTCAGGGCATGTCAGCGTTATAATTTGGGAGATTCTGATTGCTAAATCGGTGCTCCCTTCACATTGCCTCTGGCAGTTTGCCTCATTATTTTAGAGTTCAGGCAACAATGTTAATTACCTAAAGATACATGTTTTCCTGGTGTGACATCCATTTTTGTAGATGGAACTTGCTGAGGTGATGGAGCGGCGATACCAGAGTTGTTGCTCCTCTGTTACCTGCTGGCTGCTGCACAAAAGGCTTTGAAGGAAATATTTTGAGCCGCTTCCCAGCTTGTGCCTGTTAGGTAATACTGCTGATTTCACTGCTGCCCGAACCAAAACAGGGAAGGCAAGCCTGCTTGTTCCGTGTTGCACTGCTGGCTAACCACCTGCGAAAAGAAAGGCAGGCTGTCCTGCTGTCACCTCATCCTCAGCGTCCTTCTGAATGTGTCCGAGTGTTGCTAGACCGCAAGTTGCCTTCTGCAGCAGGCTGGGGGTCTCAGTGCTTTGGGATGTTGCTTTTATCGGAGTAACGCTGATGCTCTCCGGTCACCCTCAGAGTCAGTTGTGAAGACCAGATGTTTTTGTGCCTATTTTAAAAGGTATGATACAATGCTGTTCTTCGCTGTTTTGAAAAACGCTTTTTGGGTGGACGGATGAACTACTCTGCTACTAAGAGATGGTGTAGTAACTCACCACCTCTTGAAACTAATTTTTGCTGCAGACTACAGGCAAACCCTGCCTAGGGAAAGAGCTCCTGTCCGTATTAGTTGCTGCAAATCTGGAAAAGCATTTACAACTTTTTAGCTCAAACAATGCAGTCGCAGGAATGCCTTCTGCCAAAATTAGCAGCCCTTGCACATAAACTGTTGGCACAGTATGTTTTCTTGCTATTTAAGATAATGCATTCGGTTCTGCTGCTAATGTGTAAAGGAAATTATATTCATTAAGCACTGATTCACTGTCAGAACCTTTTTATGTAACTGCTGGAGTGCTCTTGCTCCTGTTTTTTATTCTCATGATGATGAAAAAAAAGAAAAAAAAAAATTTTTAAGCAAAGAGAACGTTGGAGTACTTACTCTTTTTATTGAAAAGGTAAGATGAATGGGATCTGGTGGTTTTGTTGTTCCAGTACTGCAGGGAAAGGTGTTGGAAGACAGGAGCAATATGTTTGTAAACCTGTTGAAATTGATAACATTTGAAGCTAATGGAATTGATCTGTGAATTTCAGCTGTTAATGGATGTTTTGTTTTTTCTGCTTCGTGTTAGTCGTGGATAGCACAAGGTGGGAACGTTATCGATTCTGTTAATTTAGTGTTTCATGTCTTTGAAATCATGGCACTTTGGAAAATAAGCATTTCTTCTTTGCTTCCTGAGTGGGCTGTCATATGTTTCCTGTCTCAGAAGAGTCATTCCTGCCACCCTGTGTGTTGTGGACTGCCCATAAGCCAGCAGGAAGAACTCTACTGTAAAACTTTGCTATTATTCCCCTCCCCCCCCGCCCCTTCCAGCATCATAGCATCATGTTATTTCAAATGGGAGCTAATGTGGAGTAGTAAGCAGTGATAAAATAGCTTTGTCTAAACCTGTAAATCATGCACACGCGCTCCAGCTTAGTGTTGTTTAGAGAGTTTCACCCATTTACAAGATCTGACTTGCAGCTACCACAAATGGGGAATTATTTTCTTCCTTATTTAGTCTGAGGGGTAACACAATTGCAAATAAAGTTTAGCACTTGACTCACTTGACTCTAGGAAATAAATTTCTCCCTCTTTGAAATGCTATCCAGGATTAAATCAATGGAGCACCAGAATTCTTCCATCATGTCTTGTACAAGGCAGAATTAAGACCTGTCTAGCTAGTGACTCCTGCAAAAGTCTCTGAATCTCCTCAGTCTGGGAAGTTCTGCGCCTTCTCAGTGCTGGACGGTACCAGCAACCACACCGAGCTGACGCAGCCAGGCTCTCCCCTGTGTTCTGGAGGTGCTGTTCCGGCTGACTTGTGAACCTGAGGCTTGAGTTTGTTGTTCACATGACTTTTACAGGCATGTAGCTTGAAAAACTCAACTTGTTTTAAGGGATAGCCAGTCCAACACTAGCACTTCTGTTCAGTTCTCCGTGCAAAACAGCAGAATAACAGGTTTGCCTGCTGCTTTTCTTCTGTCAGACACTTAGTGTCCTTGTTATTAATGTAAACACTTATTCTTGTTGATCATGCATGATGCTTATAATGATTCCTTTAATCAAAAAGTCTTTTTATGAAAAAAAATTCATCTCTAAACCACTGAACTTCTTCAACAAACCACAGGGATCACAGAGCAGTCAGTTCTGCTTAAAAACTGAGGACAATTAAAAAAATCCATAGCATCCTTCAAAAGCGAATCTAAAATAGTTTATTTTTCATGTCTCCGTAGATTTGGATCCTGGCAGCAGAAACTGCAGCTATAGCAGGATTATTATAAAGGGAATGCTAAATAAGTCACCTATCACCTGCCAGGCTTAGCTCGCTTGCGTTGCTTTGTTGTATAACCGTTTGTGATTTACTGGAGCTATACACTTTTTCCCCTCTTCCGTGCTTGGATGCTTTGTTAGGCTACTGTAACATGTTATTATGTCATAGCAAAATATTTAAACAAAGAGCTCGCTCTTGGTGTGTCATGTCACTTACAGACACATTTGATCCCTTTGTAAATGGAATGTCATGTTTGCCTTGTGATGCCCTGCAGAGCAAATGAGATGCTTTTGCAAGACTTACGAGAGAGAACTGAATATGAATTTAATAATTCATTTAAAATAGTCTTAAATCTGCTGCTGACATCTAGTGGGTACTTGAATTTGTAAATATTTGAATGATCAGAAAGCATTAAGCTTTTCTTCTCAGCCTGTGAAGTTGTCTTGTCTTCGGATCAAAATAAAACTCTTGGTTTTGATTAAGGCCAACATGTGCTACAAAGATGTTAAACTAATTACCGATGCAGTGCGTTCCAGAATGACGGGAAGGGGTGCCAACACTGATTCTTTTGGATAAACTGAGACTTTTGAACTGAAAATCTCACCCTGAAGTCCAGATCTTCTGATTATCAGGTCCTGCACCTAAACCGCAGAAGTCTCTTTTCCTTTTCCATTCTACTTTTCGTAGAATTTTTGTTGGCATTTTTGTACAGGTGATGATTATGTTTTGATAAGCGAAAACAGAACTCTGTGTTATATGTTATGATCTCCAAAAAATACCAGTGAAAATGGGGAGTAGTTGTTTGTCCCCTTAATGAGGATTTCTGGCTAGCAGGATATCTTCTTTTTAACAAGAAATATAGGTTCTAATTTTTTGGCATGGTAGTTTAAAAAATCGTTAATACATCAGCTGGGTAGCTTTACCTCCATTGAGTGTCGATATCACACACAGAACTAGTAAAAATTTTAGTAAAAGCTGAAAAGTTTGGTAAAGGTTTCCAGGCCAGATAGGAAAGAGAGGGCTTAAGAAAGAACTTCTTCCAGAGATGCGGTGCCCCCGTATTCTTGAATTTTTTTCAAAGCATATGATGCTAGGCTAAATGGATAGTTAGTTTGCTGTAAAATTCAATTAATATTCAGCTCTTCAGGATGTTGGAAGGTATAGAAGATGGCTGAATATTTCTCTAACTAGTTAGGTGTGATTTGCTGGTATTGTAAGTTCCCTGAGCTGGAGGCGCTTGCCTGAAGTTGTTTACCTAAAACCACACACTCAGAAAGTGGTATAACTGGAATTGGAGTCCAGGATTTGTGGTTTCCTCTTCATTTCTCTAATCCTTTGGTAGTTTGTGAGAATTCGTAAGTGGCGCATATTTAGATGACACAATTGCTCTTCTTTTTGCATGACTTCAGGTGGCAACCTGAAGGTAATTGCAGCTGTATGACCAAAAGGTTGTTTAGTTTTTAGGGTTTTTTTAAAAAAAAATTCCCACTGATGCCACAGATTCATTTTAGAATTGAAAGTCCAGTAGCAACAATTCCTAGTGTCCTTTGCTGTGTTATGTAAAATGATCATTTCTTATCAGATTATCTTTGTAGCTCCTGTATTCATCGGAAAACCAAACTTTTCCAGGATGATAAAGCCACTCACTTCATGACACGCTGAGAGGAGACAGAACGTGCACAACTAGAGGGCTATTGGGTTTTGTAATTAATGTGAATAGCAAAGGCTCTTGCCGCTGGTATATTATCGGTTTTCCTGTCAATAAGGCGTACTGGTCATTGGAACACTGAGTAACAAACCCAGCTTCTCAACGTATTTTTCTATAGGTTTGCTGCTCTTCACAACTCAAACTTAATTTGGGGTAGTAACTTCCTGCATCAGTCAAACCCCTTTACTCACTGTGCCCACAGCAGTGGTGTCTACAAGGAAGCTGGTGTAAATGACTACGTTCTCTAAAAGCAGTTTGCATCTATCGCTTTACCACCACTTAAACTGCTAGTTGTCTTCCATCTTAATGCAATGATGCGAGTACGGTGCGGTCCTGTTCCCATTGGAAACGTGGCAAAATAGGGAGCAAACCCTACAGATACTAAATCACAAAACATTGAAGTTCATTGCAAATAAGTGTGTGGAATTGTAGGACTTACCTGCCTTATCTACTGTTTCATTTATCAAGATTTATCTGAAGCTTATCACCTTTGCTTTTGGATTTTGTAGTGGATTCTTTAATGGTGACTTCATCTTCCTTTATCACTGACAGGTTATTTAAATTATGTGAAATTGTGTATTATGTCACCTGCGTCAGATTTGCTGTAGACTGTCTCTTACTCCAAGTGTCTTAACAACGCCTTAAAAAAGAAAAAAGCTGGGAAAAACCTCTTAAGAGTAAGGTCAAAGAAGGGACAGGTATACCTTAGCTGATTAAGGCGTAATTGGACAGATGTATTAATACACTAATTAGATCTACTTCACTAGGAAAAAAAAAAAAAAGAAAGGAAATCCTGTGATTATGTGATAAAAGAGAAAAGTATGGTCAAAAAAAAGCTGCTTTTATTTCCTGCACTCAGAAGAATTATGGACTGTTTTCCAGGGGTTGATCCAGTGTTACAGAAGGAATCCAGAACTCAGATGCCTGTTCCATCTGCAGCTCCAGCCCCAGCATCATCATCGTCGTCATCCTCATCCAAATTTCACCGAGCTCGCTCAGGGGGAGCCAGAGATGAACGCTATCGATCTGGTAAGGGCGGGGGCAAGAGCTCACCTGGGATTCCTGTTGATAAGGAAGAATGTTCTGTGTCCTCTCAAGGAATCAAGCGTCATCCACTGATGGAAAATCCTACCTTGGTCGTTCTGTATAAAGAAACATCAGACTAGTATGACTGCAGTTGCTGAATCAGAAAGAATGCCAAGTGAAAATAGCAAATAACTTTTTGCCACCTTGATTTTCTGGCTTGAATGCCACCCTTCTGTGAATGACTTGCATTGCACAGAAAACTTATTTTAACCGTGCCTGTAAGTAACCAGATGCAGTGAGGTAACAGGTAGCAGTTTGTTCCTGGAATTGGTGAGTGCTGTGCGTGTCTGCTCTAGGAGTTCGGAGAATGAGAGCTGGCTTTCTCTGTCTGTGGTTAAAGTGCTTCCGAAGAGCAACAGAAATGGCTGACTAGCACCTTGCTGGTTTCCATCTCCACTTAAGGAAAGGAGAGGGTGGTGGCACCTATTTTTTTGTTTCCACCTGGTTTTGTTTTTCATTTTGCATTAACAAGATTTAAGTTTTCTTCTCAACAGGGGCAAATAAAGTATATCAAATATACCTTCTGCAGTAACACTGCTATCATATACCACCATTTCTTAAAGCAGTAGAAAGCCTAGTTTTCTGGTTTGGGGAGAAGCATAATTAAAGTATGTTAATCTGAGAGATTAATGTAGATGACTTCTTTTAAATAAGTTGTCTTCCCATCACCAGTGATGTGTCTGTCTTTAAAGAGTTCTAGATGTTCGCAGAGGGATGGAAGCTGCATGTCCTAGCCTGTTTCAGTTACTAATCAGCATGTATTTACAGCCACAGTTATAACTTTCAAGATTTACATGAAATCTGCATCCATTCAGATTTCTGAACAAGGCTTTTTCCTACATCAGACAACTGGCTGAGAACTTGTCAGTTTATAGATCAGAGTTGCACCTGGGGCTGTATACACTGTTAGCTCAGGTGCATATTTTAAATTATGCACAAGCGTATTTTAGGATAATCTTTGTTTGAGGGGAACAGTCTGGTGGGGTTGGGGTTTCTATAAAAGTTTCTGGAGACACAAGAATATAATGGCTAATCCAGAAGATTCCGGGCTAAAAAACCTGGCTCTGCTATCAGCTTGCTAACTTTAGAAACCTCAGTTAGTTGCCCTGGTTTGGGTTGGGTTTTGTTGAGGATTGGTTTTTTTTGTTTGTTTGTTTTTAAAAAAGGAAATGTTACTTACGAGGTGGTGGGAAAATATAGTTGTTTGGGAAGGTTCTGTAAAATGGGCGATTGCATAAATCCAGCTGGCTAGCAATAGCTGCACACGTGTAAGCCTCGCATGTTTTTCTTCCTCCTTCGCTGTTACAGAACTGAGTATATGTGCTTCCATTTTGCAGACATCCACACAGAAGCCGTTCAAGCAGCCCTGGCAAAACACAAAGAACAGAAGATGGCCCTGCCCATGCCAACGAAAAGACGGTCTACGTTCGTTCAGTCTCCAGCTGATGCCTGCACTCCCCCAGGTTAGGTTCTAGCAGTGTGCGTGTCTGTGGGGATGTTAAGGTACGCATTAGTAACAGTTTCCAAATCAAGAGGCTGGAATTGTCAAAATATTCAAGCTTTTCAGCACATTTGTAGGTAGCGTGCTACTCCTGTAAGTGCTCTTGCTACATTTGAGCAGCTGCTCGTTTTCGTGGAGCTGCTGTTAGGGCTGTGATAACGTCTCCTCTTGCGGGAGCCTTTAAAGACTCAATCGACAAGAGCTGAGCAGGCTTTCTGGACTGAGGCTTCTCCTTTTGCTTCCCTCACACCTCTTTCAGTTGCATAATTCACGTCTGGATTTTGTTAAGGTTTAATACTCAACACACAGGAAAAAGATTCGCAGCGATGCACATTTCTGGGCAAGGACCTTGGAGGGGATCCTGTGGGATTCCATGACTTGCAGGACTTTTCCTTACTAACCCCTCCCGTGTGATAATGGCTGCAGCAAAATACCTCTGAGAACGTGGCGTCTGTTACGGTGCATGTGCGTCAGATATTAATAAAGCTCTCTGTTTTCAAGCAGCTATATGCACTGGCTTAAAAATGAGTATGTGTAATTCTCGGCAGTGACTTTTATGTTGTCTCTCATCGTGCAGAAGCATCACAGTCATTTGGATTGACAAAGTCATCTGAATATTATGAATTCCTATCTCATTGTGAATTCATATCTCTCTGAAACTGCTCTGCTAGGCCACCTCACTCACCCCTATTCTTTTACCTCCTTTTTTTCTTCGTAATTCCCGTTTTTCTTTTCCTTTCTACTGGGGGCTAATGCATGTTCCTGGTGTCTGCTTGGGTCTCAGCTTTGTACTAACCTGCCCAGGACTGCAACGCGGTCTGAGCTGTGGGTACTACACAAATGCAGGTTAGCACTTACACTGTGTCTGGAATCTTTTTCTTCAGCTTGTAACTGTGTTCTGCTTTGGCAAGGAGGTAGAACGTGATTTAATACTTGGATTTACAACTGGAGTGTAGGCAGGCAATCACTTTGAAGAACACATAAATTTTAGGCCAAAGTCTAATTGAATGTTTATATGTAGCACTGTACAACTTAAGATATCAAGTAATGAGTGCTTTCTTCATGATAAATAATTGGTTCGCAGCTTTAGGGTACACAAGGTATTTGTTCTCTTGGAAACACAGGATGCGGTTCCTTGTTGTAGTGTTCTCTTTTTTGTTTTGTTTTGGGGTTGGGGGTTTTTTTTTTGTTTGTTTTTTCTGCAGTTGAAAGGGACCCATTTAGAAAACCAGACAAAAGCATTTTCTGCGTGTGGCCTTGGCACATTTGTTTCCCGGTGCCTGCATTCTGCTTTGTTCCTGGGAATTTTCAGTTTTGGCAACGATACTGACCCCTCACTTTCCAGTTCAAAATTACCAAAGTTAGGCAATACCCCATCTGATGTTATAGAATGTGAATGGAAAAGTAATGAGAGATGAGTTAATGAACTTGGAGAGCCCAGGGGAAGGATACTTGCCTGAGGAGGTGAATCTTTTGTGTGCTTTAAACAGGGGCAAAACACCAGGGGTAAATGTGTTCATGTCGGAGGCAGCTGCTGCTTTAACTCCTGGTTTGGCCAATGTAACCTCGTTTGACACAGCCTGTGCAAAAAAGATCTTCACAGGACAAGCCTCTGCCATTGATATGTGATTGGAAAGAGAGCATGTTCAGTGCAATGTGCTTTTCCCTAAGCAGCTAGATTTTCTTTTCTGCTTCCACACAGACACGTCTTCCGCATCCGAGGATGAGGGGTCGCTAAGGCGCCAAGCTGCTCTTTCTGCTGCATTGCATCAGAGCTTACAGAATGCTGAGTCTTGGATCAACCGATCTATTCAGGGGTCATCCACATCTTCATCAGCATCTTCTACACTTTCCCATGGAGAAGGCAAAGGGACCAGTGGGTCACTAGCTGATGTATTTGCCAATACTCGAATAGGTAGGAGATGGGTATGAACAGAAAAATTGCTTCAAGTTCAGATTGTGTTAATAAAGCTGGAGTTGTCCGTTGCATAAGGGAAATTCGGATCGAGAGCTTAGTTAGCTTTGATGGAACTTGCTAGGATTTGTTGGAGTTGCATCATCACGATGTTTTGTTTTGTTTTTTTTCCCTTCAGAAATTCAGAATACTGAGTTGGTTGAAGAAGGGGAAGTGGGGAGCAGGAGCTTATGGGAGTAGAAAAGACTCCAGGGTGTGATGACAGTATTAGGAGGCACAACTTTCTTTCTGTATACTGTGTTGCTTATGTCTACAGCTATTTGAAGCTACTGTGTGTACAAAGCTACCGTATGCAAGTAGCATTTGGCATCTGTGTCCTGATGAATACCATAGGGGTGTCTTTGCCTATATGGAGTGGGGGATATGCTGTGTTTGAACATTCTCATTTTGCTGTAAGCCCTGATGGTTTATTGTTTGTGTTAGATTAAAAAAAAAAAAAACACCACACCAAAAAAACCCCAAACTAGCCATATATGTGAACAAATGAGTGTGTCGTTAAAAAAAATGGTTTTAGCAGAGTAAAGATATAGCACAGACCTTTCACGACCAGTCTGAGAAATAATCAAAGCATCCAGGTATTGAGAAGACGGAGCAAAATCTACAGATCTGGATACCCCAGGCTCAGTTTTTTGAGGCTCTGAGGTGCTCCTTGCTGCTGATGCTTCTGTATGAAATTGCAAAGTTTGTTTTTGCTCTGTGTATGTTTGTCTTTTTTATCTGCTGTTAAGGATATTACTGCATCTTAGGACATGTCTGTATTTTGTGTGCTCTCTGCTTTTGCTTAACTGGTTTGGGGCAAGCAGTGCATAGAAGTGCTGGTGGTTTTAACTGTTTCACTTATTTTTATTTTTTTTATTGCTGTTGGTTTTGTTTGTTTATTTGCTGGGACGCAAGTTGTTTTCTGAAATGGAAAACTGGGGAAATTGCCCATAAAATGTAGCCAATATAATTAACGTGTCTTTGAAGCAGAGAGGCTGTTCTTAATTGGAGCGTACAGAAAGCCACGTTACCTTTTGTAATGAATTAAGGTAATACAGCTTTTTACCTACAGAATAACTATTGTCTAATATAATTAGTATTTTATGCAAATTAGAAGTTTTAAATTTTTGTTGGAATTGTATTTGCCACGTAGATGCCACATTCATCCTGTGTTAACACCTAATTTAAATGAATTAGAACTCTCACTTACACAATTTTATACATCTCGTTGGAGAGAGCACTAAAAAATCCTGCAAATGTTTGGAGCTGGAGAAAATCTAGGCTCTTCCTAGTGATCTTAGAAGTGCAATACGTGAGAAATATTTCTTGCCACCTTATCTCCAAAGGTATGCAGTAATAGATTATTCCCCCCCCCCCTCCTCAGAAAGAGGGGCACAGAATCAACCGCAAAAGCCTTTGTGGGAACTGCTCAGTATCTGACTTCCTTCAGATTCTCTCTCTGCAAGCCAGCATGCAGTTTCAGAATTGTTGGGTGTTTTCCTTCGTAAACAACAGTTGCTGGTTCTATTAAGCTAGAACAGAATATTCTTGCCCCGTCAGATGGCAGAACCTGCTGTGTCGTATAAAGAAATCCCACGTAAGCAAAAAATCGCTTATTTGAGAGAAAGTTAGTGAGAGAATTACTGAAGTATGCAGTGTTACTTGCAGTTTAAAGCTGAAAAACTTACCTGAAAAGCAGAACATTTTCTTACAACTTAAAGCAAAAGTAAGACCCAGCTCGCTCTATTCATTAGATTTTATTATTTAACTGCTGGACAGGCTCATACTGTTTAGCCACCGAACTGGAAGAAATTTAAACCCAACATGATTTTTTGCTGATCTGCTCTGGTCAATAGCCTACCGCGTGTTTTGTTTTAGAAAGCCCTTACTGACAAAAAAGTTAAATAGTATAATTCTAGCAAGAGAGATTACTGCATAGGTGATGCAGGTTTTTGTTCCGCGGCTTTGAATATATCAGAGCTCATGTGGATCTCAAACTTTTTTTTTTTTCCCCACCCAGTACTCAATGTCAAGAGATTGAGCTTGATTTGAAGGTTAGAAACCAAGAATAGGAATTCTGTTTTGCTGAACCGCTTTCCTGACATGCACAAAGCCACTCATCCTCTGCCTCTGTTTTCTGTTTTCCAGAACAGATAACGTGCACCTCCTAGAGCTACTTAATATTTAGGAAGCGGTGTGTTTAGCATTAATAAGAGCTCCTATACATTCAACCCATTAAATTCTTAAGATTGTTGGTAACAGGTAACTAACGCTCTGCTTGTTCCATCTGATAATAAAAGGTATATGTTAACTGCCATCTCAATTTTCTTCCTTTTTTTAGAAAATTTCTCAGTTCCCCCAGATGTCACAGCAACTACCTCCTCTTCCTCGGCACGCCCAGCAGCGATTGACCTTCCTCCTTCAGGGATCGTGAAAGGCATGCACAAGGGATCTAATCGGTCTAGTCTCATGGATACTGCTGATGGTATGGAACCTTTCACAGCATTCAGAAATTAGAACGGTGTTAAGGAAGGACTTAAGTCACACGATTGATTCTCCCCACCTAAGTTTATCCCATTTAAGCACTTCAGAAATTTGAAATGGTTACGGCATTAGCATTAACGCGTTCCTGCGCCGCCGTTAGGGCATTGGCATTAACGTGTTCCCATGCTGCAGCGGGTACCTGCTGTGTGCTGAACCGGAGAAGATCATGGGCAAGACAATAGGCTTTTCTCTACCACATCTTAAAATTCATAGCTAGGCTACTTGTTTTTAAAAGCTTTTGTCCTAGAATCTCCAAAGGGAAAGGTAAGATGAACGAAATAATGCAATTCTTAACTATAATTAGGCTCCCGTGTAGCTGATAAATACTCGCTGGCGCAAACCTTTGTGCAGAGGGGTAGCATTAATGCTCTGGTCTTGCTGTGTCCTCCCTCTACTGGCAGCCTTGCCCTGCAGCTGATCGATACTGCAGGCGGGCGCAGGTCTGCAGGCAGCGTTTCACAGCGAGTGTGGTGTGTCAAGGCAGGTGGAAATCAGGCTTTGCAGGGGAATAAATGCTTTAAAAATGAATTTCTGTTACTGGCGTTTTCTGACCACTGAGTTAATACAAAACTGATATAATACTAATGTCACCCTGCACTGGCAAAGCCTTTAATGATGGAAGCCAGTAGCTGAATGAGTGGGGGCACCACGAGAAGCGTCCTCCGGTGGAAGGAGGTAGAATGTAAATGTTAATAGACATGATGAACACTTTTATTAGACAAAATCTTTCCCCCCAGGTGTTCCTGTGAGTAGTAGAGTCTCCACAAAAATTCAGCAGTTGCTCAACACCTTGAAACGACCTAAAAGACCACCTCTGAAAGAATTTTTTGTGGATGATTTTGAAGAAATTGTGGAAGGTAATAGCACCAGATAATGGGCTTTATTCATCATTTGTTTTAAGTTCACAGACAGGCACAGCACTGAATGTATTTATGCCGTTGTTTTCAAAGTTGACGCTCACTGATTCACTATTTGCAGCTAGCAGTAGCCCTCATGAATAGTCTGACACAAAACCAATGTTTGAACTAATTTACTGTACTCTGAGCTTTGGGTGGCCTCCTCAACGCTAAGCTTCTTACAATAACTAAAACGTATTAACAAAAATATTCAAATACATTTCTAAACCCCCTTCATTTGCTTAGGCTACTTTTACCAGTAAAGACAATCCCTGTTGGAAAATTAAATAATTTCATTACAACCTTATTTTGTGAGATTGTTTTTCTTTCCTCCAGTTCTGTATTACTTTCCTCACTGTTGTATTGAATACTTTTTAGTGGTACCTTAGGAGAAGACGATGTTCACGATGCTTTGTTTTGTGCAGGGCTTCCTAGGAAATAAAATGTGATAGGGGCTGTTAAACCTAAAGGCGATGAGGAAAAGCGTTTGTTTTCAGTGCGTCTTTCCAGCTTAACCGTCTGGTAACAAATGGGCGAAGGTGAACTGGAAACATGATTGAATTTTCTTCAGTTCCGCAGCCTGACCCCAATCAGCCCAAGCCCGAGGGACGCCAGATGACACCTGTGAAGGGAGAACCCCTGGGAGTTGTTTGTAACTGGCCTCCTGCCTTAGAAGCAGCCCTGCAGCGCTGGGGAACCACGCAAGCGAAATGCCCCTGTCTGACAGCACTGGATGTTACAGGAAAACCAGTTTATACCCTGACGTACGGTGAGTTGGACCCTGACCTCCATTGCTGAACCGCTCCGAAAGCGGACAGAGCGCAGGGTGGTTGCTCTTGGTGTCGTTGCAAATACCTTCCTGGGTTTTGAGAGCTTTGGAGACAGAACAGTGTAACTGAAACAGAGGATGTGGCTGTAGACGGTAAAAGCAGTCAAGAATTGAAATATTCTCTTCTATGCTGCGTTGATCTAGAGTTGTGCAAGTCTCTCTTCTTTGTGTTCTAGGCAAACTGTGGAGCAGAAGTCTCAAGCTGGCCTACACACTGCTTAATAAACTGGGGACCAAAAACGAACCCGTGTTAAAACCTGGAGATAGGGTAATGAGTTTGGCACTGTCTGGTTCTCTGAAGTAAAAGGAGGGGGCGGGGGGGGTGGACTGTAACTTAACACAGACACTATAAGCTTGTTCTTCTAATGGCGAGACTCTGATCCCAGGGACAGGCTATTGGGGAAAGAAACTTTTGTGATTTTTTCAGTCCTGCTGGCTCCTCTGTAAGCAACTTCTTGGCTCTGGACTTTGAAATACGTCTATGGAAGAGTGTTGCACCTCTGAGAGAAATAGAAAGTTCTAGATCTCTGTGTTTTGGCTGTGTGTGCATCTTCGTGTGTGTGGGCACACGGGGAATGCTGACATTACTGCGTGAGGAGCTCATGCACATACCGTGCGGTCCGTGGAATAAAGAGCACATGAAGGTGCCCTGTGAAAAATGCTGTGGTCGAATGTGAAATAATACAAAGTCTTCTAACTTTTAGTCGCTATAGAGCTGAAATTTGCCATTTATCCTTGTATTTCAACTAACAAAATGTTTTTGTGAATTGTAGGTAGCCCTTGTTTATCCCAACAATGACCCGGTCATGTTTATGGTGGCATTTTACGGCTGTCTCCTAGCAGAAGTCATACCAGTGCCTATAGAGGTACCTCTTACCAGAAAGGTAACGTTGATGGAACTTAGAGGAGTGATAGGCTGATGTGGGATGAAAACCAAGTCAGACCATCAGCCTCTGAAAGTGTTTCACGGCATCCAGCTGCTGCCTTAGCAGCTCTGTAGCCATGCGATGTACAAGACCTTTGTGAACCTGGAACAGCTATTTAAAAACGGAAAAACATATTGACCGGAGAGCTGTGCTGAGGAGCTGGAAATGGTTGATTCACCTAAATGCTGTAGTCTTTATGCCGTTATTGCGAATTATTTATGTGGTACGGATAATATTGTGAATCTGCCCTCTGATCGAGGTCAAGGGGAGCTCATTTCCAGCTGTGCACAGCATCTGCCGGGCTTCTGCCTTTGCTGGAGACCCAAGGTGCTAAGTATTTCTGAAGACTTGGAGGCACCTTTTATTTGCTCAGCGAAGCGTTATCTTTACCCTTACCAGAATTTTTTGCAATATTGCCCTATTATTGCCATGTCAAGAACTGTCTAAAATGATAGAATTTCGTAAGAGGAGACAAAAGAAACAGGATAATGGCAAACATACGGCAAGAGAGGTGGTAATGAACTGGTAAGCTGGTCTGGTAATATTATGGGAGTTGCACAGCTTGGCTTTCATTTGTCTGCAATGTGTCAAGTGCTGTAGCAACCAAATACAAAATTAAAACTTCTCCTGGGATTTGCCCAATCAGATTTCTTAGTGAGCTACCTCAGTTCAGCGTTTTTATCGTTGTGCAATAGAAATTAGTTCCTGGGGGAAGAGAGGTCTTGTTATTTCAGTGTAATTATATGATTCCTCTTTGAAGCATCTGGGCTTCCATTAATCAAAATAAATGGTACATGCTCGATGCCTAGATGCTGGGCATGAACACTTGTTTTCCGTGGATTTTGCATTTTAGTCTTGCCAGTGTAATATTTGTTTTATGTCTAAAGAGTTCCCTTTGAGAATCACCAAATTTCTCTGCAGTCTGTCCCCGGTTACGTGATCATTTCATTTTTGAACAGAACTAATTGAAAAGAGCAGGCTTGGTATGCAGAAGAATAAGGAGCCCTTCTGCGTTTTTGCGATGGCTTCTCATTTTCCTGTGGACTTTTATTGGCTCGTAGGTATGTCTCCATTTTCACCCACCAGGCTTTTGTGCTGGATGTATCCCAGCTTCCAAAATGCGGCGTGACGTGAGCTCAGAAGCAGTTGCGTTCGCCCCTGCCAGACAGTGGCTGTCATTTGAGTTTCAAACCATTGCCAGGCACCAGATGCAGGTGGAGAAGGACAAACCGAAGGAAGGAGTGTGTGTGGGCCAGGGTTGTTTCTTCTTTTTCCTCCTCATGCGATTCATAATGTTACCATCCAGTTACCAGAGCATTACCAAACCTTGGATTTTGGTAAGGGGAAAGTTGACTTATGTCATCTTTAAACAGGAATGACTTTTTTCTTTTCCCCCCCCTTCTCTTCCCTCAGGATGCTGGTGGTCAGCAGATTGGTTTTCTGCTGGGAAGCTGTGGTATTGCCTTGGCCCTCACCACTGAAGTTTGTTTGAAAGGGCTTCCAAAAACCCAAAATGGAGAAATTGTGCAGTTTAAAGGTTAGATTAGTTATACACTTGCTTTTGATTGCACTTTTGCTGTGGCTGAAGTGTCTGAAAGTAATTGTTAGAAGTCTGAATGCATGTGGGGGGGGCAAAGGGGGCAGCTTTTCTGACAGCATCACTTTACTTGCAGGTTTTATGTATACGGGGTAGATTGATCCATGTGTCTGACAGAATTGCTTTGTTGTTCTGGAAGCCGCGATGAACGCATCTTACAAGCCAGGGTTGTCCTCGGATCGCTTCACTGCCGTTTGGCAGGTCCCAAAGCAGTTTTATTAATGATACAAGAAGCTATATTTAGAAATACTGCAGGAATCTTCCCTGAGCAGAGGAAGTACCTTGTTGCCCACTGAACTCCCTGATGAGAAACGAGATGAACCTTCTGGCTAGTGGCTTGGCTTGGCTGGGTATTTTGCTTGTGTAACTGAACTTGGACAAATGATGGGGTTTTCGTGTATCCTTGCAGAATATAAATCCCCTAATAAATAAACTGATATTAATGTACCACTTAATTTTGGCTCTAGGTTGGCCCAGACTCAAATGGGTTGTGACAGATTCAAAATATCTCTCCAAATCTCCCAAGGACTGGCAGCCCAACATCTCAGCTGCAGGAACTGAGCCAGCATATATTGAGGCAAGTAGTGAATGGGGAATAGAAAGTAGTTTCCGTGGGCTGAATTTAATGTTCTAATCGCCAGAGAGATAACTTTCACCTACGCTACCTTAAACTTCCCAGTTTCTAACCACTGAAACAAGTCTTGTACTGTGTACAACCTGCTGTGAAGCTTATTTTAGTTTTGAATACCTCTGTGGCCTTGAGCACTGCTCAAAATGAATTGGAGAACACTTGTTCTAGTTCCAGAAAGCTAGCAATTGAGACAACTGAGCTCTCTTAAGATAGTGTACTTGATAACACAGATTTCTGAAACTACTTAAGCCAACAGCGTTTTGAATTTTCTGTTCTTCCTGGCAAAGCTTATTTTTGTTTGTATGCCTCAGTAAGGCAACTTCGAGGAATTGCAGTGGTTTAAGTAGTAACAGCAGGCAACTTCTAGGAATTGCGGCGGTTTAAGTAGTAACAGTAATTTGGCTCTTCTAAAATTACAAACTGGCTTTTCAGTTTACTTATGGGAGCAGGAAAAGATGTCCTGAGGAATAGCAATACTGAAATAAAGGCAAATACATTCAATTGCCATCTTTATCTCTCTGGAGTTACCTGAACATGTTTACTACCTGAATAACACTCTTGTCAGTAGTGGAACTTGCTGCTACCTTTCTACAAGCAGGTGCTTTTTTGGGTATGTCTTCAGCAGCTCTGGAGAAACAAAACTTTATTTAATATGCATTCTGCGATTTAATTTCCTTCGTATGTGGGATCTGGAGTCACACCTTGACTTTTTTTTTTTCCCTCTTCTATAGTACAAGACGAGCAAAGAGGGCAGTGTTATGGGTGTTACGGTGTCTCGCATTGCCATGCTGTCTCACTGTCAAGCCTTGTCTCAGGCCTGCAACTATTCTGAAGGTAGGTAATGTCACAGAAACATGAAAGGAAGTTCAGCGACATTGTTTTAAGTGGTTGCCTCTCGTGTCTTCAACAGCTGTCTATTAGTGACCTGTACACAATAGTATTTACTTCAAAAAAGAAAAGGGGGGGGGAGGTGTTGGTGTAAAAGAAAAAAGTGTAGATTAATTCTGCCCCAAAATGGAAGACTGTCTGTCATCTTTTTCCATCCAAAACTACATCATTTTCACTGCTGTCATGAAGAGAAATAAAAACTGGGATTTGCATCATGTCTAGAAAGTTAACGAGTCTGTTCTGATGAACCAAAAGGGGAGCAAAGGAATCAAAAATGGAGTGTTTTCCAACACGCTGCAGTCCCCCTCTTGCTGTACCAACCAACCACTAAAATGTCTTTCCAGACTTTTGTTCTTGATTGTGTAAATATCAAAGCACCTCTTGCTGGTTCAGTACTAGTCATGTGAGGCATTTTGGCTAACCCAGAAATGGAGGTTGGAAATTGCTGCTGGGACTGAGAGTTCTCCTATGTGATAGGGTTTTAGTCTGGCTTACCTTGTAAATCAAGCTAATTTATATACCCATGAGTGAAACTTTTATTTTTAGAGCTGTATGTCATAGTGCTTTAAAATGCAGAGTTTGTCTTTTGGAAACCATCGCTCTAATTTCCATTGCTTCTGGGAGTCGGTGCTTGAATGATGTTCTCTACTCTGTTCCCCTGCTACTGCTCACGCATAACAAGGTTAAGACCCTTTCTGTTCTACTGAGGTACATTACAGCCTGGAATGTAATTTTCTTGCAACTTTCTGGGGTGTGTTCCTTCTCTTAAATTGATGTTCAGGTGCGCTAGTTTGCATCACAAGGAGTTCTGACTAGTAAAACGTATAATCAGACAAACAAGGCTGTGCACTTGCTTGCTACGTGTGTACCTCTCGCGGCAGAGCTGACAGGTTCAAATGACAGATTCAGACGTGTGCAGATTCTAGCATAAATAATGGTCACAGCTGTCCTGGCACATTTCATTTCAAAACTACAACTTCCTTTTCCCAGGTGAAACGATAGTGAATGTTTTGGATTTTAAGAAGGATGCAGGGTTGTGGCATGGCATTCTAACGGTGAGTTGAGCCTGTAAGCATAACTCTTTATGATGGCAACATTTGAGGAGATGGTTGAGGACCATTACCTGTTAAGTCAACCGTTTCTCTCCCTGCTAGATCTGCAACTCTCTGGAGGAAGTGTAGAAGCATCCTCAGTAAACTTACGTGAATTCATGGTGGGGCAGGGGTTGATGGGGAGTGAGGGTAGCTCCTGTTTCTGCTTGATAACACGTTTTGTCAGCCCTTCTCTAAAAATCTGTTTTCTACTTTTCAGAATGTAATGAACAAATTGCACACTATCAGTGTGCCCTACTCTGTGATGAAAACCTGTCCGCTCTCATGGGTGCAGAGGGTTCATGCCCACAAAGGTAACTCTGCGTGTTCCACAACTTTAGCTTGAAGTTCTCAGGATAAATGAGTGAGGGGCATTGAAATCTCAAATGCTTTAGAGCCTGTCTTCTTGCTCTTCCATGACAAATCTCAAAGGCTCAAACTCTTAATTTATTTCTAAATATGCACAAAGTCCTAATGCCATGTGAATGTCGGCGAACTTGATGGGAACCCCATGACCTGTGTATTTTGAAGCCAGTGCCTTTTCTGAGACCAAGAAAATAATTAAGCACAGCAGGATCAGTTGATCCCCAGTCCTCACGGAGGACGTTCAGATGGTGATAATGATTTACGCACTTTGGAGGAGGGGCTGCCATAGGGACAGACCGTGACAGACCCTGGCTCGGGTGGTGGGCAAATGGCCTGCATGCCACAGCAGATGCTATTGTATGTTGGGGTTTGCTGTTACTGCAGGCTCAATTAATTAAAGCTTGCTTTAGTGAGAATTTTCCCGTTTGGGAGCGTTGGGAGTGTGTATTCATATGAAAGTGGCTTGTGGAAAGCTTTTGTTTGTCCTGACATGGGGTTTTTTTTGTGTTGGTTTGCAGCAAAGGTTGCTTTAGTCAAGTGTCGAGACTTGCACTGGGCCATGATGGCCCATCGAGACCAAAGAGACGTCAGTTTGAGTTCTCTACGCATGCTGATTGTAACCGATGGTGCAAATCCTTGTGAGTATGCGCATCCTGCTGTTCTCAGGAGAGGTTTCTCGGCTAGTTGTCTCACAGGCTCAAGCTTAACTCCTTTCGTATCTACAAAATTCCGAGAAGATTTCAGTTAGGGCAGCTGTCTAGTGACATGGAGCTGTGGATCATGGTACTTGCGCACCAGGCACAGGGTTTTCTCTGCTTTTATCCTTTGAGTGTGAGCTGTGAAAAATACTGCAAAGTGAGAAACGAGAGAGCTGAATGGGGAGCTCTTGTGTGTAAAACAATTCTGGTAGACACGGTGAGGTTGGTTTGAAATTGCTCTCAGGCGATAAGGTAAAGGCTTTTAAGAAGAACTTTGAAGAGGGGAAAAGAACCCCAGAAAGATCTGCAAGGAATTCTGTTAGTGAAAAAACGTAAAGAATGTTTGTCTAGGTGATGCCAACTGGAAGGGGTACTGGGAGTACCATTAGACCTGTTTCAATCATGCGTGCTGCATGGGAACAGAACTGACACGTGCACTGGTTGTTGGAGGTTTGGAAAGGATTTTAAGCCTGTTGTTGTACCATGAACTTGTACAACTCTGAAGCAAATTGGGGGAGGAAAGCAGACTTGTCCGAGAGAATATGCCTGTTCCCAAGTCACATTCAGCAGGCACTTAAGCTCCTTTGTGGTTGGCATCTTAGAATATGTTACCTGGAGTTTTTAGAAACGATACAGTATATATACTCTGCAAATACACTGCATTAATTTCCAGGTTATTTTACAGACAACTTTTAAAATGATAGAGTCGTTTAGGTTGGAAAAGATGATCAAGTCCAACCATTAAGCCAGCACTGCCAAGGCCACCACTAAACCACGTGCCTAAGTGTCACATCTACATGTCTTTTAAATAGCTCCAGTGCTGGTGACTCCACCACTTCCCTGGGCAGCCTGTTCCAATGCTTGACGACCCTTTTGGTGAAGAACTTTTCCTGCTATCCAATCTAAACCTCCCCTGGCACAACTTGAGGCCGTTGCCTCTCCTGTTCCTGCTCCCTCAGCTGCTCCGCATAAGACTTGTTCTCTAGACCCTTCAGCAGCTCCAGAACCTCGGTGTCTTTCTTGGGGCGCAAAACTGAACACAGTATTTGAGGTGCTGAATACAAGGGGACAATCGCTGCCCTGGTCCCACTGGCACACCACGTACAAGCCAGGGTGCAACAGGCCACCTTGGCCACCTGGACACACTGCTGGCTCACGTTCAGCTGGCCATCAGCCAGCACCCCCGGGTCCTTTTCTACCGGGCAGCTTTCCAGCTGCTCTTCCCCAAGCCTGTAGCGTCTAGGTAGACAACATCCACAGCCTTGCCCTCATTTACTAAGCAGGTCACCTTGTCATAGCAGATCAGATTAGTCAAGCAGGACCTGCCTTTCATAAACCCACGCTGACTAGTCCTAATCACCTGGTTGTCCTGTACGTGCCACATGATGGCACTAAGGATGATCTGCTCCATAACCTTCCCCGGCACCGAGGTCAGGCTGACAGGCTTGCAGTTCCCTGGATCCTCCGTCTGGCCCTTGTAGACAGGCATCAAATCAAATTACGTAAAGTCGTAGTGGCATATTTTCTTTCTTTGCAGGGTCCGTTTCCTCGTGTGATGCCTTCCTGAGCTTGTTTCAGAGCCATGGGCTTAAACCAGAGGCAATTTGTCCGTGCGCCACATCTCCAGAAGCGATGACGATTGCAATACGGAGGTAATGGGCGTACAGCGCTGCAGTCTGTTTGCTAGGTTAAGTGATCCAAGCTGAGGTTTGTTCACACATCAGTTGGTCATAGTTGACTTAAGCATGTAATAAGCTCCACTGACATTTACTGTGTGTGTTCAGCTATTCACGTAGCTAAGCTGTTAAACGTTTCTCCTAAGATGTGTGGTAACTCAATAGTGCCTGTAAGAAGCGTGCACTGCTTTTTCCCCGCTCGTGATTTACGCCGCTAGTGTGGTGGTCTTGAATCTGAGACTAAATTTAGATGGTCATTTTTATAGTCTCGTTTCTATTGCTGCCTTCTGTAAGAAACAGCTCTAATCGTCTGGCCTGGGAGCTGGTGTTTGACATGGGGTAAGCGAAAGGGCTGGAGGAAGAGTTGCACTTGTCCAGGAATATAGTTTCTTATTGATCAATGTGGCTTTTCTGGGAGGCAATCCCTACTGCCATCATTGCGTAACAAATTTAAAACCGTGAGAAGAGACGCTGAAATATGCATATTTCTGTTGCTGCAGTACCTTCATCCGAGTCTAATAATAGCCTGTATGCCTGATTTAGCGTATTGATTTTGTGTCCTTCAAAGGCCTGGGGTCCCTGGGGCACCTTTGCCTGGAAGAGCCATCCTGTCCATGAACGGGCTGAGCTTTGGTGTGATTCGTGTCAACACTGAAGATAAAAACTCTGCTCTCACTGTCCAGGATGTTGGTCACGTGATGCCAGGAGGTAAAAATGTGCAGGAGTCTCCTTTAAGCCCCTTTTGTGAATGGTCTGGGGTGTTTTTAGAAAAAGCAGGGGTCGATGTTCTCTCCCACATTTGTCCTCAGTGCTGGGGGAGGTTTGGCAGCCCCCGCGCTGTGATGTTTTACCTGTCACGGTTAAATGTGTCCGTTCTCAGACGAGGCAAATCTTGGGACTGTGTTAACGATGCATAATTTGTCCTAGGAATGATGTGTATAGTGAAACCTGATGGACCACCTCAGCTCTGTAAAACGGATGAGATTGGTGAAATCTGCGTTAGCTCCAGAGCAGGAGGAATGATGTATTATGGGCTGGCAGGGGTGACAAAGAATACATTTGAGGTACGGAGAGTAGAATCTATCTTTCTTTCCCAGTTTCCTGTGTAGAACTGATAGCCTTGTATAATCTCTTGGGTTTGTAACTTAAGTGTTAATGTTGTTTTCTAAAAAGACACCCTGAAAAACTCCTTGCAGTTAGTTACATTCAGTGTTCCCCTTTCATGAAAGTCTCCCACAGTGCTAAAATGATGACTTTACCGAGGATTCCCTCCCCTTCTGCTCATCACTACACTCGCATACAGTGCAATTCTTGGTGTGGGGAATGGTTTTCTATCCTCAGGCAAATCCACTTTGCCTCCAGTGTCCTCCCTTCTGTTGCAGGTTATCCCTGTGAACTCGGCTGGCTCTCCAGTGGGTGATGTGCCATTTGTTCGTTCTGGCTTGCTGGGTTTTGTTGGACCTGTACGTAATACAGTTTTTGAGCTTGCATTGCTGTACTCTTTTGTTCCTGCTAGTAGCCTTCAACGTTCAAAAGAAAAGCATTTGGGTACAGAAGTATGTGTAAGGACAGCTTGCTGTTGTTACGATATTTGAGAGTTAATGGGTTTGCTTGAGCCAGTAGGAACCCTTAATTTTCCACTACGTTGTAATTACAGTGCCTTACTGTGTTGCTCGTTACATTTTTAGATTGCTAATTCTTCTAAAACCAAGTGTGAGAAGCTTTTTGTATGGCAGTTCTGCTCTGCATGCTGGAGTGTCTTGTCCCACTGGGTGGCTAGAATGCTTCTCCTGCTTTAGTCATAAGTGATGTCCTTTAAAGAGAAAGAAAACATGTTTTATACAAATTCCGTTGATCTAGCCCTAGTTATGAAGTAGGCAAGTCATCAAAGACGTTTGAGTATCCGCTTTATCTAAGTTACTCACAGATACCTTTTTATCTTTCAGGGCAGTTTGGTGTTCGTGGTTGGAAAAATGGATGGATTGCTGACAGTTAGCGGACGCAGACATAATGCCGATGACATTGTAGCAACTGGATTGGCAGTAGAATCAATAAAAACAGTTTACAGAGGAAGGTTAGCAAAATAAACCTTGTCCCTCCCCATACGCTTCTGCATGTCATGTAGTGAAACAGGATCTTTAGTATGATCTTGCATTTCTCTTCAGTGACTGGTTTGTTTGAGTAGCTCAGTTAAAGTAAATATGTTTTTGGTTTAGAGGGTAAGTGGCCTGATCCTGTCTAACACAGGTCTGTTTTCCTCACTATCCCGTCTGGCTTTTCATCAAGTCTGCATACTTCAGGGGAAGGAATCAAGTAACAAGATAAGTCAGCCACACGGAGATCTTAATTCTCTGTCTCTGTAGAATTTACTTTTAAGTCTGTGTAGTAGTTAACTGCTGGCTGATGCTCTGCAGCAAGGAAGAGTTTCATTAATGTCCGGAGATACTTAATTTTATTTAGCAGTTGTGGATACAATTTTCTAGATCCTCAGGCAGGGTGGGAGCTCGTGTCTCTAAGACTTAACAGGAGATTTTAAGCCCCCTATGTCATGCAGATTCTTCTAAAGCTTTTATTGCATTGGTGATTTGCCACAGGTTGGAACAGAAATGAGATAGCAGGTTGAGAGGACAGGGGAATATGCTACGTAGAAATTTAATCAGAAGGTGGAATTAATCCCTTCACAAAGTCTTTCCTTTTTGACTCAATTTTAATTGTTTAATGTTTTTTCTCTGTCTTTGCCCCATGGGGTTTTTTTTTACGAGTTCTGTCTTTAGTCTGTTTCCTTGGCTTCCTATTCCCAAGCAGTAAAACTGGAATTTGTGCCAGTATGGCTCTCCCCTTTTCCTTAGGATTGCTGTGTTCTCGGTGTCTGTCTTCTATGACGAGAGGATTGTCGTGGTTGCAGAGCAGAGGCCAGATGCATCTGAAGAGGACAGTTTTCAGTGGATGAGTCGAGTGCTGCAGGTAAGCCTGCTTACATATGTGGACGAGGTGAGTTTGTGCGGTTTTTCGGTGTGTGGGCAGATCAGAGGCCATCAGCATGCCCCAGATGGAAAGAGCACAGGCTCATGATCCCTCTTGGCACAAGGTATTTTTACAGGGTCACAAGCTGGGGACATCTGCTGTGTACAAGCTGTTCTGTTCTGTCCTGAAGGTCCTGGGAATGCGCCTGCAG
>JAVJGI010000042.1:4131957-4144411 GCA_035590275.1 Ibycter americanus
AAATTGCTGTAAAACAGGTGGTTTCTGAGAGATACTAACGTGATGTTACCACCTAAAATTTCACACTGACCCTGTTATTGCTGGGCAAGTGCAAATCCTGCTGTTATTTTCCAAGCCCAGTAACCAGGAAAGGACCGTGGGGGAGAAGGCTAGATGCAGACCATATAATATTCTCACCTGCTTTAAAGATCCCAACATGATTGGCGTTTCAGCCTGCCTTTGGGGCCTTAGCGAAGGAAGAGTAGAGCAGAGTATTGGAAAAGCCAAAGAAATTAATGCAAGTTTGCTGAGGGAACCTGGCTACAGGTGGTAAAATACACTCTCTGAAATGAAAATGTCAAATCTTGCAATGGCAGTGCCACTGGGACCTGCTTTTATCTGTCTTTTTGTTAGTAAGTATTTATCTTTTTAGGTCAGCAAAGCTGCCTGTATTCTCACAACCCAGACCTTAATGAGACTACTGAAATCCAGAGAGGCGGCTGCTGCTGTAGATGTGAAAACCTGGCCAACCATCATTGACACAGGTGCGGTCCGTGGGCTAAAAGACTTTCTGAAGTTCTCTGTAGGGGCTACCATCAACTTCCAAAGGGACTGTCCCCATTTCAGATGCTAACTGGATGGCTCTTAAGAATTTGTTCGAATATTTAGAAAAACTGTCCAAGATGTAAGCTAGGTCTGACTTTGTTTACTAACATCTCTTCTGATTTGTTGAGCTATGCATGGAAAATAATTTTACTGAGAAGCCATGTTGCAGACGACTGTTAATTTCATTAAGAGCCCGTTAGTCTTTTCTCCCTTTTCCTGAGAATAAATAATTTTCTGCATGGGAACTTTGGCGAGAGTCTTGCATCTACCAGTCTGTCTCTTTTGGAAAGGGAATTAATGGAAAGCTGTATCATTCATCTCTGGCTTTTTGGAAGTTGTGTTCTCCTTTCAAATACCAGTTCAGTAATCAACAATTAACCACGTTCGTTCCTTTCTTTTACAGATGACTTGCCCAGGAAGCGGCTGTCTCAGATCTATAAGCCACCTACGCCTGAAATGTTAGCATATCTAGATTTTAGTGTTTCCACAACGGGCATGCTTACAGGAGTAAAGGTATGGTAAAATGGTTGTAGGACATGGGGGTGTTGGTGTCTTGTCTGTGGCTGATTATTCTGGACTACCTCGCCCCTTGACCTCCACCAAAGCTGGCTCTTGTGGCTTAAAGACCACGCTTTTCTTCCAATAAAGCTACGGATTTGCTGCAGACAATGCAGTGCGACTTGGTGCTGAAGAATTTTAATTCCACAATGTAGGAAGACGGGTCTCTACAGTGGGCATTGGGAATTCTGCTGCTGCCTCCCACAGGAGAGCTGCCTGTTAGGACAGCAGTGAGCGATGCGGGTGGCAGAGCTGTGAGCTGCTGCTTTCCCCCCACCAAGAGCAGGACAGGAACGCAGTTGACAAGAGATGAGGATAAGAAACTGAAAAATGAAAGCCTCAGACTGTCAGTAATGATTGGCAGCGTGGGGAGTCTGAGATGTCTAAAGCTTTTAAGCAACAGCTGTTGGTATCGCTGTTTCTGGTTTGCTGTGGCTCGCAGGGTTCTGCAGCGCTCTGCATCGGCTGTGGAAGATAAGGGAACGGAAAACATAGTTTACGGAGTGTCGTGAAGGCAAACCTGTCTTTAATCTTACCTACCTCTCCTGATGAAGTCCTATTTTGATGTCCTTGAATGTCAGCACAGTTTCTGTCTCTGGTGTTGCAGATGTCCCACGCAGCAGTGAGCGGCCTTTGCAGGGCAATCAAGCTTCAGTGTGAGCTCTACTCCTCTCGGCAGATTGCAATTTGTCTTGACCCCTATTGTGGACTAGGTTTTGTGCTCTGGTGCCTTTGCAGGTATGGCTTTTGAGGGGAAAAAAGCAAAAGATAACCCTTGGCTGGTTATAAATGGGAAATGACAGTCCACGTCTTTTATCTGGTGTAATTACAGACAAATATGTTGACGTTACCAAAATGACTTAATTTACAGTAAGGGGAGATTTTGTCTTTGAACTGACAATAATACATTCCCTTTTCCTGCAGATTAGCAAGATGTTATCCTAGCTTGATTATGTGTATTTGTGCTGCCAAATACTACTGGCTCCAGAGTGTTTCTCTTGCCTTTCTTCCTTGATTATATGTTGCAGTAAGGGAGCCTTCATTCTGTAAACTGTGTGGATGAGCCAGTTCTCTTCCTTCACTTTGACAGTGTGCGCGCGCATTTGTGTGTGTATAAATTGTTATTCTTGTACAGTAAGTTGTATTTTTAAAATGATGTCGCTACGGAAGGTGGGCATTGGAGCTATTATCAGTTTGCCTCAGATGCAGTCCCACAACCTGCTTTTGGTCTAGCAGGGACGTAGCATGAAAATACAGTAAATATTAATTTAAAGCTAACTGCACGCTAGACACAAATGTTTTCTTCCTTGATGTCCTTCACAGTGTGTATTCTGGACACCAGTCAATTTTAATTCCTCCTATGGAGCTGGAATCCAATCTTTTTCTCTGGTTATCTACTGTCAGCCAGTATAAAATAAGGGACACTTTCTGTTCCTATTCAGTCATGGAACTGTGCACAAAGGGACTTGGAAACCAAGTTGAAATGTTAAAGGTAAGAAAACGTTTCCTGAACATTATGTTAGATAAATTAAGGAAACTGCAGTAGTAGAGGGATGCAGTTGTTAAATACAACAGTTTTCCTGTTGCACAGGTCTTCAGGCCACAGCTTGCTCAAAAGGCAAAAGCAACAAAAACCTGTTTGCAGCCCCAGGAAATTAAAAGGTTTGGAACGGAGCAGGGTGGATGTGTTGCAGTGTAGGGAGCACGTTGCCAGTGTCAGAGACTGCTGGGCAAACCCTGAAGAGAGGATGCCAGCAGCGGAATGCGATGCAGAAGAATTGCTTATATAACAGTCTGCAGTGAAGGCTCAGACCAGCACATGATGTAAAGCACACATGTTAGGCGATTTGCTAAATAGAGGTGTTTTCTCCTTGGAGATGAGAGGAAGGAGGGGGGGGGGTGGAAATAGCTGCGTCAAATGCTCGAGGTGGCTTTTTGCACAGGGTTTACTGAAATAGCGCGCTCCGTCTGTGGGATCGGGGATCAGCCTTGTTCTGTTGGTGGCATCGAGTTCTGAAGGTGTCTGCCTTGGGGTGTGTCGCCGCTTCGCAGCGTAATACACAGATTCAAACAGCTGGCTACTGCTGTTCAGTGCATTCGTGATCGTGTCTAAAAATAATAACGGATCCTGGTCCTAGTTTTGTTGAAGATTCAGTGTGATCCCAGTAAATGACTTTGCTCTCACTTGGTTTGATTTCCATCTATATAAATAGTGAACAACAGATGTAATCTTAGCTGAAAAGCACTGCAGAAGCATGTGATGCTACATTCTGTAGCAGAGGAAGAAGCACTTGGTGCATATTTTGTTCTAGCAGTATTTCTAGGCGCTGGTCAGACACATTTTCCAATTAAAAGTAGAAGCTGAAAAGAGGAAGTAACTTGGAACACAAGAACAGGGTTTGTCCTGCATTTCCCGAGTAATTTCCAGGGATAAAAAGCAGATGTCCCTTCTTGTGAGGGGACAGACCTTGGTGCAGTGTGGCAGAAGTAATGAACACATACAGTCCTGTGCACATATTTGTGTGGTTTTTTTCCAGGCACGAGGAATTAATCTGTCCTGTGTCCGGACTTGTGTGGTAGTCGCAGAGGAACGGCCACGAGTTTCTCTCACTCATTCCTTCTCCAAACTCTTCAAAGACATTGGCCTGTCGTCTCGTGCTGTAAGCACCACCTTCGGATCGAGAGTCAACGTTGCGATCTGTTTACAGGTAACGCGAGCGCTGGCTGCTGCTGTCACTGACAGCCGATTTCCAGATCCGCTTGTGTTCTGATCGGCAAACTTAGGAATCTGCACACACTTCTGCACAGCCCAGCATCTGCTGTGCAGAGAACAGCTGCCACAAGATCGAAGCGGCTTCTCTTTGTTTCCAACTGCCAGATTCTATCACAGATGCTCAAAACAACTGAAACGTGACATTAGAGAACTGTTTATTTCCCTGTAAACAGTGACTAGTTGCCCCAGGGCTGATAGCTGGGAGTGCTTGGGCTGTGTCCATAGCAGCTCCCCCTCCCTACAGACTCGTCCCACGCTGGTGGTCCTCGGCTTGGGGGGCAGACAGCCAGTTTACTGAAGTGTTTCCCTTAGAGCAGCTGCAAAGGTGGGGAAATGTGAATATGACTTTTGCTGCCAGTAGGAAATCCCTGGAAGTGTTTGTGAGCTCGGGCAGAAGCTGGCTTCTGGAGATAGATTAATTTTTTTTAAAACTGTTAAATCTTCAGGGAACATCTGGGCCTGATCCCACCACGGTGTATGTAGATCTGAAATCCTTGAGACATGACAGGTACAGTAAGTTTACTTAAATTTATTTACTAAGTGCATATCAAATATCGTCATGGTACTGAGCTATCACACCTCTCGGTGATTTCAGCTCTTTTTTTTTTTTTTTCTTTTTTCCTTTTTTTTTTTTTTTTACCCCCCTTACGTTGTTTTTTTTACCTTAAGAGTACGTCTAGTGGAAAGGGGAGCTCCACAAAGCCTGCTGCTCTCAGAATCTGGGAAGGTAATGTCATGTCATCCCCTAGGGGCATGGCACACAGCCTCTGATGACCGCGCGTTTCTCTTTGTGCCCCTTACGATGCAGCTGCACATGTGGCTAGGAAAGGTCATCTTGTGGCACGGCACGAGAAGAGGTGACAGTTGGTTATGCTGTTCCCCTGGAAAGTTGGTTTGATTTATAATAAAGTAGCTGTTGATGCAGGAGCACGCTTTGCTCGAAACAGTTGGGAGAGTTGGTTCTGTTTATGGAAAATGAACCACGCCAAAAGTGTCTGCTGCCGTACCCGTGAAACCAGCGTGCGTTTGAGGCTTACTGTCGCTCTTACTCCCTTCTCTGAATGGCTTAACAAAAAGATGTTTCCTCATAGTTTTTAACACTGAATTCTTCAAAACCAAGGTCTAGAAAAGTTGACAGGCTTACAATGCCTTACCTGTGTGGCTCTTGAGTCACAAATGACATTCATACTGTTAGTGTACCACAGTGTCCGTGTCCTAGCATGTTTTACACCTGTTTGTAATTTCTAGGGGTGAAATCATGCCTTTCCAGAGGTAAACGAACAGCCTTTGTATTTCAGTTGTGCGTGACGATAATTCATACG
Source organism: Ibycter americanus (assembly GCA_035590275.1). NCBI lineage: Eukaryota > Metazoa > Chordata > Aves > Falconiformes > Falconidae > Ibycter > Ibycter americanus. The sequence continues at coordinate 4,137,196 of JAVJGI010000042.1, forward strand.
TGGATTACATCTTCCTTCTTGTGATCTTTAGATTTTGCCTGGAGTCAAAGTAGTCATTGTTAACCCGGAGACGAAAGGGCCTCTTGGAGATTCTCATCTTGGGGAGGTAAGCGCGGATTTCGCTCTTTGCGTAGCTGCTTGAGCTCTCTTCTCTCCGCTCGATTATGTAAGTTGCTGGGTGACAGTTTGTGAGTGGTAAGGCTTGCAGGCCTTTTTAAGCTGAATTATTGCTGGAGTGTTTAGAGTTGGGGTGTGTTATTTTACTGTCAGATTTAAAGAAAAAGAAAAGCCTACGAGAAAGGCAGGCTTATTCCACTCTAAATCTCGCATAACTGGCTTCCAAATAATCTAATTTACATTTTGCTTTCCTTATCTTGATTACATGCCACTATATTTGATCTGCGTTGATTATTATCAGTCTCTGGACTGCATGTTGTAAAAATCTATAAAAATCTGCATTTTATTTACTCGTTTCATCCTCAGCTTACAGTTGTTAGGAGAGTAGGTCTGCAAGACACGTTTTTAAGATTCTGCAGGGTATTTGGAGGTGTTAGCTAAACGCAAAGCGTTTTTTGGATCTGGAAAATCTCAGATAAACTGTAACAAGAAGGTTCTCTTTTTATCACCTGCTTCATTTTAAGACTCAACAGATCCTCAGGTTTTGTGCATCTGACTGGTTTCCCCCTTCCTGTGCAGATTTGGGTCAATAGTCCGCACACGGCCAGTGGCTACTATACTATCTATGACAACGAAACCCTTCAAGCCGATCATTTCAACACTCGTCTGAGCTTTGGCGATGCTGCTCAGACCCTTTGGGCTCGGACTGGATACCTTGGTTTTGTTCGTCGGACAGAGCTCACAGCTGCCAGCGGAGGTATGGCAGAAATTAATTTGTCTTTATCTTTTAAATGAAGATGAAGAGTTTTCTTGCATGCTGTTCAGCGAATAAATCCTGACACACGTGTCTGGATACAAGCGCCGCTGCTGTTATATCTAAATTTCATTTGTTGTCTGCCATTGTCTGTTTTCGTAGTAGGCATGCCCTTCATTTCCCATCTCTCCTCTGCAGAGCGCCACGATGCACTGTACGTTGTGGGAGCACTGGATGAAACTTTGGAACTGAGGGGACTGCGCTACCATCCCATTGATATCGAGACTTCTGTATCTCGAACGCACAGAAGCATCGCTGAATGGTAAAACAGCCGTGAAAAATGAATTCATCCTAACCTAGCTGAAACGTAGCAATGTTTATGCAAAGATGCAGGGTTTAATAGCAAAAAAAAAGTGAATTCAGATACTTTTTTTTATGTTGCCATCAGCGAGTCATGCACCTCGTTTCCCATCTGTAGATCAGAATAATACTGGGCTGACTCACTCAATGTTTTCTCACAAGCTTGAATTCAAAATAGAAACGATGATTTCCTGCTTTGTGGTGTAAAGAGCCATTTATATTTGAGTCAGTGAAAGCAGCGCTTAGTTCATATGTCACACTAGGTGGGACTGAGGTATGTTTGAACTGATCTTTGACATGTCGGGACTGGGTTTTCTTGGAGTTAGGTGGCTTGGAAATGCAGCCCAAAGCAGGTGGCAGACTCCATCTAAGGAGAAAGAATTGTAAACTTTGGATCTTTGTGAAAATAACTGGAATTTCTGTTGTTGGTTTGTGTTTTTTTTTAACTTTTAGTGCTGTATTCACATGGACCAACTTACTGGTGGTGGTTGTGGAGCTGTGTGGCTGTGAACAGGAAGCCCTGGATTTGGTTCCTCTAGTTACCAATGTGGTCCTGGAAGAACATTACCTTATTGTGGGAGTGGTGGTGGTAGTGGATCCTGGAGTTATTCCCATCAATTCCAGAGGAGAGAAACAACGAATGCATCTCCGCGACAGTTTTCTAGCTGATCAGTTAGACCCCATATATGTCGCCTATAACATGTAACGTGTACGGGGGAAGTCATGTTCGGAAACTTTGCGGGACCACTAAATGACAAAGGGTGGCTATAGAAACGAAGCTGGTGAAAATTACTAATACTTGATATAAAGTTTGAGATTGCTGCCATGTTCCCTTCATTTCATCCTGTGGTATTAAGCTCGTGTCGACTACCAAGAGACAAAAGGAAATGTGGTAGACAATGGAAAACGTTTGTAACAGTTTACTGAACTATTAGCTTTATAGAAAATGCAAAGTTGACAAGTGTGTGAGCTACAAAAATTCCTAAGGCCTTTACAGTAGTGTTACTTTTTTTCATCTGTTGTACATATTTGTATTTTTATCTAATACTGTTTTAGGATTCTATAAGGGGAGGGTTTATTTAGTTAAGATAATAAACTATTAAGAAAAGGGTCATCAAGAGTTCTGCAGTTCCCTGCTATATAATGTACTTTGCATCTGTACTGTAGCTATTCATTCCATGGGATCACACAACTTATTTAAAATTGTGCCATGACCAAATCAATAACTTACGGAATCTAAGAGTTACTTATTCATATAGATATTTCTTGAATTTAAAAAGAATTTTGCCTATATTTTAAATATGTAAATATTATTATACATAATTCACTTAGATAGAAGATTAACTTGGATAACGATGACAGCTGAAGGTAGAAATTTTTAAGGACAGGTGACTTTTGTGGTCCTTAGCATAATTACATTTGGTTTAGACAACTAATGCGAGATACACGCGTCTTTCACGAGTTTTCTTATTTCCGTATGTAGTCTTTTATTGCTGGCCAGAAGTTTGTCATAGCATGTAGAAACCTGTGATTTTAAGGCACATCTTGCGAAAAGAGGCTGAATTGAAACAGGGACGTGGAATTTGGTAGAAATCGCAGTGTTAGTCCCAAAACGCTCGACTGAAACGATGCACCTGAGCGACAGCCTCCGCCTCCATCCTCTGTGACACCTCGTGTTTAAAGGACGAAAGAATCCTTTAGGTTGACGCGCAATTAAATTCGCCGTTGGCGCGATTCAGTCGTTGCTTCGTTCGGTTCCCTCTAGGTAGAGTGAGAAACGCGGTAAATAGGCTTTAATGTGAACTGGGAGGCAACAAGCCGGTTTTCCTCAAAGCGTTCGCTGGAAAGAGTGAAATCATTCTGGGGTGTAAGCTAAATGCAGTTTTTCTTTTACAGGAGGAGGCAGAAAAATGAGACGGAGCAATTCTGGTAAATGCGTTGTTAAATCACTTTGCGAAAATTAAATCTCTCGGCCTTCAAAATCCTGCGTCGGTTTTCACGTTAGGAAATGTAAAGAAACAGAAGCCTTAGAGGAGCAGGTATAAGCTCGTACTGTTAGGAAACAATTGCACACCGGGCTGAGGGAGAGGTGGTGTTTAAGCTTTGACTCCAAATTACCTTTCTTTCGTCTAATACTTAATAATCTTCTAAAAACAATTACATTCCCAGGGGTGTTCAGAAAATAGGATTCAGGAAGCAGTGGGAGCTGATACCAGATACTGCAACAGGTGTTTTTGAGTCAAATGTGGTATACAGTGTAAATAACTCATTACAACGTTCCGGATTACCTCATTCAAAGTTTTTAGGCAGTTTTTAAGAAGGTTTATAGCGTGAACTGTGAAGATCCTGCAGCAGTTATCGGAGCAGAACCCAGCGTCTCTGTAAGCACACCCCACTTTTGTCCTTGGAAACCTCCTGGTGCGCTCCGTTACTTCTTCACTGAAGGCAGGAGCGTTAAAATCGAGATAAGAAGTTCCGAATGATATTTTTGAAAACTCTTTGGCGGGGGAATAGATTTAGAAACTGAAAGCTGTTACGGCAAGCCTAGATCAAGCGTTCTTTGCGAACGCTTCGGTTTACAGGTGCTAGTTTTTGAACAATTTCTTTTTCCGTAGCTACCGCAGTAGGAAGAACGCCGCAGATGCCGTTTTCCCAGCGTTGCGCTGCTGCCTGGGTGCGAAAGGCTGCTCTGTTAGCAGCGGGGGGACGGGCCGGGCCCTTAAGATGTGCGTCCTAAAACACTTTCGTGCGTGGAGTCTTTCATGTATTCGTTTTAACAAACTGGCCGCAAAGGTAGGGAAATGGCAGGTGTAACTGTGACTAACCCAGCCGGTACCGCACCTTCTTTAGGGTGTAAAGTGCGCGCAAGTTGCTCCCCCTTTTCAGCCAGCAAAGTTGTGTTACTACATGTTATGCGTAACTGCGTGGTTTGCGTTACCTGGCGCAGCGAGGGGACTGGCAGCACGGCTTCGCTTCGTTCTTGCCCATCTCGGAAACAATTCTGATGGTCTTGACCTTTTTCTTACTCCAAGCTTTAGATAAATTGTTTCAACACGTACTTTTATTTATCCATGGAAGTGGATTTTCAGTACAATTCTAGGATTGTCTTGTATTTTTACTTGCGATTTTTTTCCAGGAATAAAAAAATGCACGTGTTAATTTGACGGAAGATTCCCAGTATGTGGCAGATTGACATTCTGAAATGTCCTTTTTGAATGACATACTGGATTCTTTTGATTATTTTTCTTTTTTTTCTATGGTTTTTTTTTGTTTTGTTTTTTTTTTTTTCTTTTTTAGTTTGGATATGTAGTGATAGGTTCTTCTTACCATTTGGGGGTTTATCCTGCAAGTTTACTGTGTACTCTTAACCTTTATCCTGGCATGTTACGTTTCTCTGTGTTGGAGAACTTTCAGTTTACGGTCCTGCCCATAGAATGAGAGAACGTTCCGTTCTCCATCGCCAGTAGGTGACACGCAGCAGCTGGCCAGTTCTGGCTTTACGGAATGCTTTTGGCCACGTTTGGCACAGTGAGAAGCGATGTCCTGGAGAGGAGGAAGCGTGGAGCTGTGAGTTTGGAAAAACGCGGGTTCTGACTCCCCGGCTCCGCTGATGACTTGCCACAAGGCCTTCCACAGGTCATTTCACTCCTTCAGTTTCTTCCTCTGTAGATGAGGATCTTACTTAATCCTTACAACATCCCTGTGAGGTAACTAACTGTACAGCACTAAGTGCTACGTATTTTTCATTGCTAGCCTCTTTGAGGTTGGGGTCAGTTGTTCTTCCAAACGGATAATTGATGGTTGGGTTGTCGTGGGAAGGCTGTCGAAGGATGGGACCGGTTTTGCTTTCCGACGGTCGCTGGGTATCTTTTCCGTGCGAGAACAAAACTCGAGAGACTTCAGGAAATTGGCAGGGCCGCTGATGTCGCGTGTTGGGGTTCGGAGTTGGATGCGTTGCCGTAACCGCTGAATCGAGCGGCCAGTCCCACGAAGCAGGCTCTCCGCGCCAGTTTGACTTTGCAGCTGATGCAGTTGCAGGAGGCAAAATTATTTTCCTACTGTCGTCCATCAGATTCCAAGCTAACAGCTGCCGTGAGAGTTAAAAAAACCAGGAATTCTTAACACTTTGAACTAAAATATTTTGTATGTCTTACTGTTTATGAGTATTCCCTAAGCAAAATATCTGGGTACAGATAATTTCAAGTCCTGTTTTGTTAAAATTTGCACTGCATTCCTGATTTAAATAAATGTAATTAAGATGTGTCATACTAACTGTCCTAAAACTAAGATTGTAAAAACGAGATAAATTTTAGCCCTAGGTGCAGTTTTTCCTTAATTTCTGTCAACCTATTTACCATTGTCAAATTCAGACTACAGCATTCTGTAATTATGTATAAAGTTTTTATTTATTTAAAATTAGATTAGATATACATTTTTAAATTTAACATCTGGCTGGACAGTGTTTCATTAACGCATTGATTGTGTTTCCTTTGTCTTGTGTTAATAAATATTGATGCCTGATTGCTCCCTCAGTTCTTCATCTGCTGTTTCTCCGAAGGACTTTTATTTTTTCTTTCTTTTTAAAGGCAGCGGAGGTGGGTTAGCGGTTATCCTGGTGAAAGGGAGAAGTTGTAGGTATTGTTGGAAGCGTGTTGGGTCGCTTCTATCTAGAAATATTTGAGACCTGAGGCTGCGGAGGGCTGAGCTCCCGGCGCTGCTGCGGCCGGACAGAGCTTGTCTCCTACCTACGCTTTGCAGCTGCAAACAGCTGCAGTTTTAAGTACAACCTACTTATATTTAAGATTTTTCCCGTAGTATTATATAGTCTTCATTCCATCTGTGGTTAGGAGTCAGGATTGGGATGTTGCCTTTGGAACTGGAACTCGAGGAGGGATGTACAGGCTCTTACACCTTCGCGATTCCCGGCCAGACGTGAGGGGCTCCGTCCTCCAGAGGAGTAACGCAACTCCGTCAGCTTTGCACCGCTGAGGAAATGGAAACGCTGGTGGCATTTGCGATTCAGCACTGGATATCCTCTGCTGCCCAAAACTAACGGCAGAGATTTTGTGAAGACTGAATTTAAATATTTATAAACGTTAAGGTATAGTTTAGTAGCGCCGAGGGTGTAATTAATACTAGTCTAACACCAGCTGCTGTCTGTGCGCGTACCTACTAACGGTTGTACGTTTCTGGGTAAGACTATGTGTAAACACGTTATTTCCTACAAACGATGAGTAGCAATTTTACCGTGGTTTCTTTTGAAAATATTTCATTTTCAGTAAATCTTAGTTAAATCAGTTCAAATTATTTGCTTAATATTGGGAAAACCTCTTTTAAAAAAACCCACCAGATCACCAGATTCACTTTGCATCGTTATATTAACCAAGTAAATTGAAATAGCCAATAAATCTTCCCGTTAGTACGTTTAGAACTGAGGGATCAGAGTTCCCAGATGTCTGAAGATTCTGGATGCAGCAGGAGCTTAAACTTTCCGTAATTCTCCGGAGAAGAAACCTGGAGAATGTTGGAGCTTTCCAGCAGTACCTGTGGAAGGTTTCGTCAGGGGAACAGCAAGCACACGCGGGAGTTATTGCAAATAAATCGTTAATCTGCTAATGATTAGTTTGGCTTCCTAGAGATGAAGCGGTGAACGAAGTCGGAATGGGGGAAGACTTCAGGACGGTAAAACTAAAAGAAAATGTTGAAAACCGCAAATGAAATAACGTAAGTGTGCTATGTAACAGCGAGGAAAAAAGTATTACTACACTCAAGCTGTAATCAGACCGTTTTTAATACAATATTTTATGGTTCGGACAACAGGAGATGCTAAAAACCAGGGGCACGGTTCCCGCTCGCGGGTGGGTGTTTTACAGAAACACCGAATTTCCTTGCGGGGAGCCCCAGCGCTGCTGCCAGGGGCTGGCACCCCTCGCCGCGCTGCTCATTAGCTTCTCATTTAGAGAAAAAATTAATTTGCCCACCCCG
>JAVJGI010000042.1:4145483-4165059 GCA_035590275.1 Ibycter americanus
AGCCCCGGGCCCCGTCTGTGTGTCCCCCCCGAGCCCCGGTCCCGGTCCCTGTGTGTCCCCGGAGCCCCGGGTCAGGGCCGAGCAGCCTCCGGGACCGCGGGGGGTGGCGAGGGCCCCCCCGGCTGCGGGTGGCGGCTCCAGCCCTCCTCCCGTCGGTGTTCGGAGACCTTTGGGATCGACCGATGGAAAATGGAGCGGCTGCCCCTGGGTGATGGGATCACCTCGTTCCCCTGTTAATTCTCACCCCGTATCATTCTCGTGAGGCTTCTGACACTCAAAGCCACGAGTAGCGGGTTGGTTCGAGGCGGCTGGACGCAAATTGTTTGTAAATTCGCTCCGGAATCTTTTCCTGTCACAAATAGCCAGATCCCTCGTGTCACTAGAACATCCACGCTTTTATTGCTGAAGCTGCCCCTCATGGGAACGCTCGCTGAGCTTCCTTGCGCTGCACAAGGCTGGGGTGGGGGGGTGAGTGGAAGAAAACACGTATGGAAAGTGCTCCTGAAGTTTGGAGGAGTATTCTTGTGCGGATTTGTAGAATGGGATCCAAAACTGTAAGTGGGTACGTTGACTCAAGTCTCCTCGCTTGCTTGCTGGCACCAACTGGTAGGATGTGCTGTCCTTTGCCGCTGTCTTTCACCGGTTCCTGGAAAAAACTGGAGTTCTGTTTGTCTTCTGGATAAAAAAAACTTGCCCCAAGTGTCTTAATTGCAAAATTAAGTAAATAGTGTTTTAGCTGCCGTAACTGGTGAAGACAGCTTATTTGGAGACGTTAAAGAATCCAAAATTTCACCAGCTTACTGGAGTATAATTTCGCCAAATGCTTTAAATCCCTTTCTGTAATTTGCATGTGGCATATTTGACTCTTGTCACTTAGTATTTGAGAATAAAACTCTGTGTGCGGTATTATTTGATTTCTGACCTGATCAAGTCTTTTGGAAAAAAAAAAAAAGAAGAAAAAAAAGATCAGTTGCTTCTTAGAATATTTCAACACTGAAACATCATTCAGGCCTTTTCTCTGCTAGATTTAAAAGGGCAAAACAGAACTTGGTTTCTTCCTTTTGTGCTCTCGCACTACAGCTCATGTGTCTTTGCCTTCACGGACAGCTTTTATCATCCGTTATCTTACTCTTTGCCTCCTGATTATGCTTTGAAGCTTCATCTGAAGCTGGGAATCCGTGACTTTTAGCTGGTTTACGAGCGTTTCACTAGAGACAACCACTGTCTCAGATGATCTGCGTTGTGAACAGGCAAAACCAAAATCGTAAGGACAAGAGAGCAGTATGCGGTTTACGGGAGGCTGAAATAAAGAGTGATTCAGAGTAAAATCTTGTGAAGATCGTTCCTGCACAGGCACAGTAAGGGGACCATCTCTTTAGCACGTTAGGATATTTTTCGTCAGGATTAGTAAAAGCTCTGGGAATGGGCTTTTCTTGTTTATTTCTTTCTTTTTTAATTGATACTCCTCAGCCGTTTAGGAGTTCTGTTCAGTGGTTCTTGAGCGGGAGTTCAAAGGAAGGAACACAGTATTAGGAAGGTATGTATGAACTTCAGGATGATAAATTAAACTTGCCCACATTGAAATACGCCATTCCTGTTTTTCTTTGAAAGGAGAGATGTTTGCGGCTCAAACTCCCGTTTAAAGTGAGATGAGTTTCTTGGGCTGGAGAGAGACGATTCTCAGGAGTTTCAAAGTTCTTCAGAACAAACTTCCTAATGCTGCTGTTGCAGAACCCTTGCATTTAAATTGACTTACTTTTGAGGAGTAGCTGCGTGGAGGCATTGTTTTTATTCTGACAAGCACCATCCTTACCCATCCGATTATCAAAAAATGGGTTTTGTGCAGATTGGAACAATAACTATTTTCTGGCTAATAAATGATCGGGTGTTGCTTTTACGAATTCCCTCCTGCCAGTGCCCTGTGACATGTAAAACTCTTCCTTCACCCCAAAACTATGCAGCTGGTTTCAGCTAAAAGTATATTCTGTTGCTGGAAGTAGCTTTAACTGGGGTGTAAAGAGCTGAAACCCCGATACATTTTCTGTCTTTGGTCCTTCTTTTCTAAGGCTGAGAACGTTGCAGGTTGAGGTTTTTCGTTGGAACTGACTTTCTAAAAGCTGACAGATGGTAATCGCTGTTTCAGGTGTTCACAGAAGGCCATTCCAAGGGAAAATTTGTGGTTTTCCAGCCAAATATGTTGTTTTAGCAAGGTAGAGGCGTGCGAGTCTTCTTGTGTGACAGTCCTGCAAGGCCAAATAGCGTGCTGCTCCCCCTTTATCCAGTGGAGGGTGGAAGGCGCAGTAGTAATTTTCACCTTGTTACAATCACTTGGTAAATCTTTTTTTATTAATACAGTTTTACCAAAATTGATAGATGTTGGTTGAATATTTTTTTAAATATTGCAGAGCAGGCAGAGGTGAAGTCAACTTGAAAATCACATTTATAATGGGAAATACTTTATCTTTTATTCCTGTAAGTAGGGCTTCACACCTACGAGAGAAAGATCAGCAAAAAACCTTTGTGCCTTCTCCCCGGTTTGTTTATTTTGGGTAGTTTTGTATCTCTGGGTTTCGTTGTTTCTTGCAGTCTATTTTGGTGCTGTTGTTAGTCTTTTGTGGGACAATAAGGCAGAGAGAAACAGTAAAAGAGCGAGGGGGAGACAGAATGTGGTTTAGCGCTACAGAAATGAATTGGGGTATTTCTGTAGCGCTGGAAATTTATTTTAATTTTTGCTGTTGACTGCATTTCATTTTGACAGTGCCCTGTTTACTTGTGATGCTCAGTACGTCTCCCTTTGCAGGGGGACAAAATGTAGATTTTCCTTTACAAAAAGCTAAAACTACGTTGGAGGGTATAGAAAGTTGCGTCCCTTATACGTGCTGGTCGTTAATGCTGCTCTTCATTTTTTTATAGCTTCAAGATACTTAAATGACTTTAGTTCTCAATTTTCTTTCCTTACAAAAAACAAAAGCCAAAACAGTTTTTCTGACTTTCAGGCGAGCTCTGCAGTGGCAGCAACAGAAAAATGATGGAATCGCATCGCTCCGCTCCTGCGCCGGGGCTGGTTTCGTGCAGGCGTGAGCAGCGTGCGGTGGAGCAGGGCGCCAGTCGGGATCCCGGCTCGGCTGCGCGTTCCTGGCGACGCGGAGGGGCAGGCACTCCTGCATTAGCAGCAGCGGCGATGTGATAATCTTAGCAAAGGCGGTCGGGAGAGGTTTGATTAGCTGAAGGTTTCCAGAAGCTGGGAACAGCTGAGGCACTGCCCGGCTCCCGTGAGCTTTTTATTCCAGAGCGAAGCCTTCATTTTGCTGCTTCAGCTTAAAGTGCGGACAAATTGTTTTATGCTTATAGACGTAAGTGTGTTGGGAGGCTGTATCGTGTGTTGGAGAACATTTTTTTTCCTGCAGATAGGGTTTCATGTGTCACCCAACCATCGGTTTTCTCCCGGCAAAATCCTAGTTTAGTAACTTATTTGAGGAGCTCTGCAGTGGGGCTCCTCGCACGAATAAGGATTGCGAGAGCGAGGTTCTGGTCTTGGTGTACGTTGACTTTTTACCCTCTAAGTATACGTCAGGCTGCAAGAGCTGTGGTTTATCTCAGTAGGGAAAAATCAATGACTCACATTTCCACAGAAAGAAATGTAATTTCCAGTCTCATAGCAACTGTCCTTTCAACAGTTTCAAACCTTCTGTGACAAAATGTTTAACACTCACCGACCATCTTTTAATGCTCTAGGCTGGTCCACCCACTCACCCCAGCTAAAAGCATGTGGTTTTACATCACTAAATCCCCCAATATTGGAGGGGGGATGCTGTCAAGACATTGAACGGTTAAATATAAAATCTTAGAAATGAGAGAAGTGTTGCTGACTGTATTCTATGGAGACGGAGTGACTTTTGCAGGGTTTAAAATCCAAATCTGTGTTCTCTCTACTTTGATTCTGGATCCTTGTTTTGTGTTTATACACCTTCAGATGGTTTAAAATAGGTTGGGCTGGTAACTGGGGTAAAATAGTTTGGGATATTAGTTTACTTAGAGCAAGATATTCTTTAGGATAAACGCTTTATCTTGGTTTTCTGCCTAGATCTCATGACTTTATTTTTATTGGGGAAAAAAAAAAACCAAAAACAGGAAATTGAGTAAATACATTTGACAGTAAACTTCAGCACGGGGTAGGTCTGAAGACGGTGGGACTGCAGGTGTTGTCAGGGTGAAATGGGACTTGCCTCTGGCTTCGTGCCGCTCCGAGCGGCCTCGGGCGCTGTGCTCGAGCTGCCCCAACCCACGGGGCGCAGCAGTGCAAAGGCTCCCGCCGTGTCTTTCCCCTCTCACCCCCCTGAGAAGGCACAGCGGCGCTCAGGGTGTCGTAGGGGAAGTGCCCAAAAGTGCCGGGCTATTCCATAATGGCAAGTGACACCGAAGGACAAAGAACTACTTAAAAACGTCCCAATAAGACTAAAAGCATTATGCACTGAGATTCTGTCGAGTGGAAGCTGGGCACCTATCTGCTGTTCACATTTGTCATTAACTGAATTTAACTCGTTACTTTTCTTGTAGCTGATTATGGAAGAGGTGCACAAGAGCAGCAGTAACAGTTCAGTGACGCCTTCACAAACATCAGCTGTACAAGGTACAACACTACAGGCAGCTCAGCTCTCTCATATTGCTCAACAGGTAAAGCCTGGGCCAAATCTCAGCAAACATTTGAGGTAGTTAAGAGCCATCTTTTATGTGCTACAAACGATATTAATCCTGGAGGTTTAGAAGCGCACAGAGAAGAAAAAACAAAAGAGGGTTGAGAAAAATGTGCTGCTTTGTCAATGGACGACACAAAATGAATCAAGTGGCTGGTCGTCAAAAGACCAAAATTACTTTTTGTGCTTGTACAGTGCAAAAACGCGGCCGAGTATTTTTGTTAAGATTGTACGTCCTTTGAAATCGTCATCGACCTGACACACAGGAGCTGCTTGGTAATGAGTTGAGGGCCTAATTTTCATATATTTCATATATCTATAAATTTCATATATAAAAGCATTTTCAGCTCTTTTTGTAGTAGTGGCAATGCTGGGTGCTCAGCACCATGGAAACACTTGGATTTTAGCCCAACTTGAATGTATTTAATGTAAGAAATCATATGAAGTTGGGAATTTGATGTACTTACTACAAGGTAACTTCGCTTTCAAAGCTTTAACCTGAATTCCTCGTGATTTGACTTTCCACATCTGAAGGAGCATCCCTGGGGAGACGTGGAGGTCTGCTCCCACGGCCACACAGCCGTCCTGCGGAACAGCAAAGTGCTGCAGCTCGTCCGCTGGTTACCCTGTGGAGGCGATTTTGATTTTGATGCAAAATTTAGATAACTGCACGAGGCAGAGACAGGACAGAATACCAGCAGCATCCTGTTTTTTGTTTACGGGCTGGTTTTCTGATCTGTTTTTACACAAAGTTGCCAGTGTAACTCTTATTATGATGTACGACACAGAAGTAGTATTGAATGGAAGTTAGCTGTGGGAGTTTTAATGATCCCTTCGTCTTTTCCTGTAGTCCAGATTAATAAAAGTAGTGAAGAAATTTGGTGAGGAAACTGGTTATTTACTTGTGCATCTGCATGTATAACTTTAATCGATTTTTAAGTGCAAAGGCTCGTGCGAGTTCAACATCAAAAAATACAAATCTGTAAAGAAGTCTTTTACATAGGGGTAGCGGTAGTAATTAACTTTTTGCTGGTTAAACCTACATTTCAGCTACAACATTTATTGAAATTGACAGTTTTAAAACATGAAAGAACAGATACCGTAATTTTTATTTACAAAAATCTGTTCTTTGTTCTTCTTCCCTGTCTGGAGCTTGCATACCTTGTCTCCTTTGGTTTCCTTTTACTTCCCCTTAGTTACAGCCCTTGTGCCTTGAACTTTCCAAGTACATTGGTCAGCTTTTGCTGTACTTAACTCTGTGATTTCTTCTCTGTGACATTTTTGAACCGTAGCCTCATACTGGTTGCTTAAAAAATATATATATATATATCCAAGAACACAAAATACGTGCGTTATTCATGCTACCTTCTGCATTACTTTAGTATTGTTAGTCTGATCTGTCGTAAGCCCTCAGTCTCCGTGATCATTTCATCTTGAGGTAGATTTTAGTGCCCTAAACTCCTGTTAATTTTAGGGAGAATTAAGGCTACTTATTAGGCGCTTTTATTTCTGCTTATCTAAGTCCAATACACTCTGAAAATGGAATAAAAACTTAAAACAAAGAAGCTGCCACGAATGTGGGGCTTTATCTGTGCATATGGACGGAGTTCGGTGAAAGCAGTCATGCTCACTTAGTGTTGCGAATCTGAAGGAATCTGCTTCGCTGTAGTTCGTTTAGAACTGCGTGTATTTAAGTTGCAGCATTTTAATCTCTCATCATGCTACGTATTTGATTTCCCCCCTAACCTAAGGCAAACAAATAACTGTTTCAGCCTTTTTTGTATGCAGATACGTATCTCAAAAATGAGCATCTTTAAAGGATGCCTTCTGTGACTTAAGTAGATTTAAAACAAGCTTCTGCTAATGCATGTTCTCCACTGGTTTTCCTACGTGTCTGTGTGCTTTGTGAACGCCGTGGAACAAAGGCTCTCGTTAACGGTTCTTTGATTTGTTGTAGATGTCTCTCAGAGGTCCTGCTCCCCTGACAGTTGTTCAGCTTCCTGGAGAACAAGTCCAGGTCCAGGGAGTCATTCAGACAGCTCAGTCCTCTTCTGTAATCCACTCACCTCAGGTGCAAACAGTGCAGGTAACTACCGAATGTCTGTTAAATAACCAAGAATCCTGGTTTATGTACGTGAGAAGACTTGTAAAGGCTTGTCTGGCTCGCCTCACTGCCACGCTGCAGCCTTCCCGGCCCTACTGTAAGAGACAGCGAGCAATCCAGTGACAGTGTTTTTTGGGATACATCGTTCTTAATGATTATTGGGGCTTGAAATTATTATTATTTCAACTCTAAAGTTGCCTTTGGAGTTGAAATGAAGCTATTTGACATTGCCTCCCTTTATAAAACAACCAGAAAACCACGACTCTTTAGTTGGTGCTCTTAACAGACAGGCAGCCGGTGTGGTTTAATACCCACGTAAGGAGAGCGTAGAATAAGCCAGTGAAGAAAACTGTGTGTTTGGAAAGGTAGAGCTGAATGATGGTGGATGAACTGTTGATTGCTCACCTCCTGTAGGCTGTAACTCCGTTTCTGTGGTGCCCAAGTGTTCTGCTTGTGTCTCTTACTCATTTGCCATGTGATTTTTGTACAAGCCACTTCAGAGAGGTGCCTTGGCGAGTTTACAGTGGGGGCTGTTACTACTTCATTCACTTCTTGGCTGCAGAGAGCCCTCAGGGCAGCGCAGCGTTGGAGTTACACTGCAAAATAACTGCACTAGTCAGCCGAGTGACGGGAGGAACGGTGCTAAAATGCGTTAATTTGTCACTGATCTTTTGTACTGTGCTTATCTATTCACGCGACATTAAATTGATAAATCATAAAAAGTAAATCTATAATGCCTTTTCAGCTGTCATGGTGCCCGTAACGTCAGATCATGGAAAAGAAAACACATTTCACTTTGCTGAAAACAGTTAAGCTCTGTTTTATAGGTTGTTGTTACCTGAGTCTCCATTAATCCCGTTCCTATCATCGTGTTCTAGTTGCAGGGTCCCCACCGACTGTCTCCTTTCCTGTTTTTTTCTGTAATTTATGAACATCGTGGCCTTGTGGCTCGAAGGGAGGAAAAAAGTGATACATGAGCAGCTTGTTTTCGATGTTGATAGTAGGCTGCTCTTTTTGTCTCCGTAGCGGCAGTGAAGTGAGAAATGCTTGTCCCAGAGCTGTGTGTATTCTTCTTGACTTTGTTGCTGGCACATAGATAAGCACAAAACAATTTCTTAGCTTGTATTTAATAAGGAGCATCAGAGAAAAAAAATAACTCGCCAGCTGGATGAAGACGTGGTGGAATAAAGAGAAAATTACGGATAATACTTTGCACATTTACTCCCTGATATGCTGCTGCCTTAAATATCATTTTCATTTGACTCTTGTATTCTGACCAACACAGTACACTGCTCTAATGTCTACATAAAAGATTTCCAGTATTTTACATGTTTGCCTCTGTACATAAATGGTGTTCCTCTTTCCTTTCCCACCAGCTCCCTACACACATTTATGTGTGGGAGTGGCGCACCTTTTCAGACCACACCAGCTATTAATAAACCATTTGTATTCCTTCATGCTGCTGTTTTACACATTCCAGATTGATTAATCCTGCGGTTTAATGCAGTTAGAACAGCTAACTTCAGATGGTGTGCTTCTTTCAGCTTTTAATGTGATAAATAGTTTGGGAGAATCTCTTGAGCTTGCTTTTTTTGGGGGGAAGGGGATCTGTTCCATTATGACCTCACTAACGTAACAGTCTTTGATAATTGCTGGAAGCAGTAGATAGCACTGAAACTAGAAATCCGCCATTTTTAATTTATCTTTGTAATTAGCTGCATTTGTGTAATTTTCATGCAGCTTTGGCTCAGACACAATTAAAATGTGTCATCCTGTCTGGGTCTTTCTTCTGAAGTGTACTGGATAACCACGTGGAACGTGTTTTTTAGGTATCATCTTTGTCTGAGAGTGAAGATTCTCAGGATTCATCAGATAGCATAGGCTCTTCACAGAAAGCTCGAGGCATCTTAGCTCGTCGTCCATCTTACCGGTAAGTACTAGATGTAATATATTTTGTATTCTTATTTGAAATCAAAATAGCAGTTTCTTTCAATGGCTTCATGCATTCTGCAAACCTCCAAGTTGTTTTCTTTCTTTTGAAACACGCGTGGGATCTGTTCACGCAGGGAGCGTTTTGATGAAGCCGTGTCAGCTATCATGTGCTACAAGGAGACTTTGACTGAACTAACCTAAAAGAAGTTTGTAACTGCTGTGGCTGGTAATTCGTAATTTATTCCTAGTATTAAAAGCTGATCAACTCTTTTTTTATAGGAAAATTTTGAAAGATCTTTCTTCTGAAGATACACGGGATAGAAAAGGAGATGAGGAGAGCCCTGGTGTCTCTACTGTTACATCTATGTCCGTTCCCACACCTATCTACCAGACAAGCACTGGACAGTACAGTACGTTATACAAAATACGTGTCTAACTGGACACATATTTTATTCAACTTACCTCAAAATACAGATTTTCTTTTTGTTATGTATTTGACGAAGCTGAAACTCGAAAGGTTTGGTTATTTATCTAACAGTCAGTAAGGTTAGTACTGTTATGATGTGGAAACAGACTGGTATCTAAGGACTTCAGATAGACTCAGTGCTTCATGATCTTAATTTTTGCACCTCAAGATAAGACATTCAGAGGATGTTGTTATGAAATACATAGCAGTCTTCTAGTGTTACATTTAATTAAAAATGTCAGATCAGTGAAGATACCATTGTATAGATCACAGGGCCACACCAGAAGGTGTTCCTGTGGTGTCAGGGAGGTAGCAAAAAAAAGGATTTGTTCCTTTGATTTTATCACCTAGTATTTATTGTGCTTGCACAACGAAAAGCTGTGGCACCTGGAGCACCTCCTCTCCATCCTTGCTCTCTGGGCTGGGCGTCGTACTGCTGTTTCTCACTCCTCCCTGACAACTCCTCTGGATTTTTGCCCCTTTTTGAAGTATGTTTCCAGCGAGGAGCCACCAGCTGCGGCCATGGGGGGTCTGTGTGGCGCTGGTGTCTGGCTCAGGGTGGTCGGGGACCTCTGGAGATCACCCAGCCCAGCCCCTGCTAAGGCAGGGTCGCCTCGAGCAGCTTGCACAGATTCGTGTCCCAGCGGGTTTGAATGGCTCTGGAGAAGGAGACCCCACAGCCGCTCTGGGCAGCCTGTGCCAGGGCTCCGTCACCCTTGAAGTAAAGGTGTTTTTCCTCGTATTCAGATGGGACTTCTTGTGCTGCTGCTTGTGCCCGTTGCCCCTTGTTCTGCCGCTAGGCACCACTGAAAAGCGCCTGGCCCCGTCCTCTTGTCACTCGCCCTTAAGACACGTGGGGACGTTGATAAGGTCCCCTTTCAGCCTTCTCTTCTCCAGCTGAACAGCCCCAGCGCTCGCAGCCTGGCCTCATCAGGCACACGCTCCAGCCCCTCATCGTCCTCACGGCCTCCGCTGGCCCCTCCCCAGTAGCTCCCCATCTCTCCTGAACTGGGCAGCCCAGCGCTGGGCACAACCCTCCCGGTGTGGCCTCACCAGGGCAGAGCAAGGGGGAGGATCCCCTCCCTCCACCTGCTGGCCACGCTCCTCATGCCCCCCGGTCCCACACCTCTGCTCGCAACCCACTGCAACACCTCGCCACTTACACCCGGTACGTTCAGTAAGAGCCCCGCAGCACGATCTGAAAGCGCCAGAAGGAAAAAACCTTTCAAAAGTGGCACTATTTTTCAGCAGAGGGAATAGAGATTCCTAGACAGCCTAGAGATTTACCTGTATC
This sequence comes from Ibycter americanus, assembly GCA_035590275.1. Classification (NCBI taxonomy): domain Eukaryota; kingdom Metazoa; phylum Chordata; class Aves; order Falconiformes; family Falconidae; genus Ibycter; species Ibycter americanus. Next base: position 4,155,974 of record JAVJGI010000042.1, read on the forward strand.
CGTATGTTATAACGTACAGCTACAAACACTGGTGCGCCTGTTCCTTTTTGTTTTTTCAAGTTGCCATTGCCGCAAACGGGTTACAGCTGGCCAGCCCGGGCGCGGATGGTGTGCAGGGTCTGCAGACGCTAACGATGACAAACGCCGGTGGTACTCAGCCGGGGACGACAATACTGCAGTACGCGCAAACATCAGATGGGCAACAGATCCTCGTACCCAGCAACCAGGTGGTAGTGCAGAGTGAGTACGCCTTCTGGCAACGGCCAGCAACGCCGACCGCTACCGCGAGCGTAACTTCCTAACGCTACCGCGTTTTGATGTCTTCTGCTGTTGTCGCCGCAGCCGCGTCAGGAGACATGCAGACTTACCAGATCCGCACCACGCCAACCACCACGTCCCTTCCTCAGACCGTGGTGATGACGTCTCCCGTCACTCTGACGTCACAGACAAGTAAGACAGATGATCCGCAGTTGAAACGAGAAATAAGGCTGATGAAGAACAGGTATGTAAGTGCACGTGGGCTGCTTGGATTTGTCGGTTCCGTGTGCTGAAATACATCTGCAAAGGACAAACTACGAGCCTTGCAAGCTCGCGTTACTGCTCGTGCCATCAGTGTGTCATGCTGCGTCCAGCGACTAAAAATATCGGAAATTCTGACCAAAACGTGCTGCGTGTTCTGTCTTGTGCGGTTTGGAGAAAACAAACTGGTTTTTCCCTGCAGATTGGCTGCCACGTGTGCTGCCGGCTACTGCTAAACTTCCTGCTCTCCGTCTAGCGTTGCGTGCTTCTCGGTTTGGTGTGCGGCCGATTGCCGTGCCGGCTCCCTGCTCACCTCTCGGTCAGGCTAATAACGTTCATAAACCAGACACGTCTCAAATCTAAAATAATTACTTCTGTTTGTCTGTTCCAGAGAAGCTGCTCGAGAATGCCGTAGAAAGAAGAAAGAGTATGTTAAATGTCTGGAAAATCGAGTTGCGGTCCTGGAAAATCAGAACAAAACTCTAATTGAAGAGCTAAAAACTTTGAAAGATCTTTACTGTCATAAAAGTGTGTAAGAAAAGAAGGTAAAACTTTTGTGGACTGTTTAAATTTCAGAGGAGAATTTTTTTTTATACTGAATTTTTTAAACTAGATGAAAGGTCAAAAACGAAACTTTTCTACCTAGATTTCACAGCTTAAAGACTATATAGATTTTATTTACAACGTGTTGGTGACAAAGTACAAAAAGAAAACAAGAAAACCTCACCAAAATTCCTGCTGGCACAACTGGAAACTTTATAAAGTCAAGATTGCATCTACAATAAAAGGACAGTCACGTTTTACGAGGCAGGTGATTAGAATTTCTTGGAAAATTTCTACAAATACCTCTTGTAACGGAGGCAATATTTGGTTACAGTTAAAACGTGGATGAAATGGAATCCTTGCCATAGTTGACATTATTAGTAACATTTATAACCAGTATATGTTTTGATTTCTTACTCTTTTTCAATCCTTTTTCTTTCAGTTATTTGTATGTAAATATTTTTATTTTAACCTGTAAGTTGTTATTTACAGGTGCAGATGATAAAAAAAAAAAGCTAATACTTTGCTAGAGGTATAAATTATGTTTACTCTTTCTCAGCTGACAGTTTAAAAAGTTGGGGGTGTTGTTTTTGGGGTTTTTTTTCCCAACGTTTGCTGTGTTTATCAAATTTGGAAAGGATCTGCAGAAAGCAGCAAGAGGCCTAGTCCTGAAAATGTCTGAGGCACATGAAATCCGGTGTTGACTTCTCTTAAGAGAATTCAACACATCCAATTCTTTTCAAGTCCGGTGTGGTAGAGCAAGTACTGGTGGACAAAAGTTTCTGAAGAACGATTTCACAATAGTTTGTTCTTAGTTGCTGGGCATGATAAACATCTATAATTGAAAAAAATAAATTGTGCGCTGATGATATATCCTATTAAACACGCATTGCTTATTCTGTCTGGAGATTCTACTGTGCTTTGGAACATTTAAACCAAATAGAAGAAGGAGGATAAAATAAAAAATTGAAGATATATACCAAAGGGTTAATGAGGTTCTAATATATGGTTTATATGCTGAAAGTAGTGCAAAATTTCCGGACTAATTTTGTAAGGTAGGCGATATTTTGCAAAGTAATGGTATCTTTGTAAGAAAATATTCTATTGAAAACAGGTAGATGGTTGGTATATTTTGTAGCTAAATTGTGATCTTTACAAATTCTGAAATTGAGTTTATATACGTATTTTGACAGTTTATATATTTCATTTTAGTAAACAAATGAAATATTTTGTGAACCAGATTTTCAAGCATATATTTTTATGGATAGTACAAAGTCAAATGAGATCCTCTTTGGTGTAGGAGATATTTGAATTAATTTTGTATGTCTGTAGGCAACTTGCAAAAAAAAAAAAAAAAAAAAAGAATCCAAAAGAGTATTGGGAAAAAAAGAAAAGAAAAAAAAAAAAGAAAGGAGATCAGGGCTTTTTATTCCCCACAGTTGATAATATCTGCACATTAGATCTGATTGCTCTCAGAGATTCTAGTTTGTATGATTTTAATTTGTTTCAGATGAAAATTCAATGTTTGACATGATCAGGACTCTTTTGGGTGCGGAATCTCCATTCTTGGAGACACCCAGAAGCCGCTGGACGCGGTCCTGGGCAGCCTGCTCCAGGTGACCCCGCCTGGGCAGGGCTTTGGCCAAGGTGACTTCCAGAGGTCCCGTCCAACCTCGACCGTTCTGTGATTCTGTGATTCTGTGAAATAGAAAAATGTGTATGCAGTGCTTATTGCATGAATAATAAATACACTATTTTCCATAGTTAGGATCGAATCCTGCTTCCAGTTATGTCAGCGGGAATTGCACTATGGACTTTGCTATTAAAAAGGTGTTAGAGCTCCGTGTGTGTGTTGTGCTAGCTCAGATCTGAATGAAATTAAAAGATGTACTCACTCCCTAGATGTGTAACGCTTATCATATGGTCAGTCAGTATTTTTTATTTTACTCATTTTTGAATTAATGGACTTCTTAGCAAGCAGAGCTCTTTGCAAATGGTATGAGAAAGACTGCATTCCACAATCACATTGTTAGTGGGCTATAAAAATATATTTTTTTCTGAAGTTTCTAAATAGATGATGGTTACGGACATGATCCACGATACGCTTCCTTTAGGCCAGACTGGAATGTACGTTTCTGTTGGCGATCATATCAAAAAAAGAGTGCTTTCACTGCACATCAGAAATAACGAGCAAGGTGGAGAAAGTCATTACGTTAGGGAACTGCTCCAAAAGAGGCGGTTGGTGCCTCCCGTTTCTGTTAGCGGAATCTGAGGAAAAACGAACGCCTTGGGACGTGCTTGGCACTGCAGAGAATTGGACCTTTCCGCTCTGTCTCCCACCAGGTGTGTGTGCGCTGTTTGGCTTACGTTTAAGAGGGTTTGACCTACAGTACTGAAACTAATTTGGTAACTTCTCTGTATGGTATTTTGATTCTCACTGTGTGCTGTTGTTCCTTTACCTTCTTTTGTAATACGGAATAATAATGAAAAAAAAAAAAGCTATCAAGTGTTAAGACTGTAAAAAAAAAAAAATAATGGTGGCCAATTCTTTCTGTATTCAGCAAGTGAAGCAAATGTAGTGCTGCCAGACATAACGTTAGTCAATTTTTATCCTCTTAAAATAGTGTTTGGGAAAGAGCAGCTTATTTTTCATCATGGAAATATTAAACAGTAACATGAGTTTGCTCTTTTAAGTAATCACTTATCATGAAGTACTTATTTTGGATTTACTTCAAAATCTAGATTGTAAGAGAGTAAAACCTATATCCTGAGAGTAAGAGCTATAGTACCTAATCCTGTTCTGCTGGTTATTTCCAAACAAAAATACATGCTTTATATGAATTGTAAATATTTGTTGAAACAATTAGATGGTTGCAAATTTTGACCTTGGTAAATAAAGTCGCCAAAATATAATCCTGATGTTCCTTATTTATTTTTAATTAATGTAGTACTGCAGTGGTTCTGACCAAGGATGCATACGCTGTGTGGTATCAGCTCTTTCACAGTGGCCAAGAATAAATATTTAGTCTATGAAACAGCACCCAGAGGTCTTCTATCGGATGTGTCCTTTCAGCAGTCAGAGTACTAGGTTATTTGTGTATAAATTTTAGCCCTCGCTCCAGGTAATTAGCGGAGAATAGCTTTTCTCTTTCTGCAAGTGTTTTTTTTGTTGGGTTCCCCCCCCCTCCCCTTTTTAGTTTTCAGCAAGCTGAGCTGCTGTTAAATAAAACCATTTTTGTGCTCTGCTGGTACTGACCCAGCAGAGGGAGTGTCTCTGCCAGCGACAGAACCGTGGTAGTATTTACTAACTAGTACTCAAGATAGCTGGGAAAGCATAGAAATGGGGTAGGAAAAAAGTCTTTTCTGTTGGTAACATTTCTGTATTCAATTTCATTATTAGGGTCAAGGCTGTTATTTCCTCTACTGTTAGCATGGATGTCGAAGGTGGAAAACAGATCATACGGTTGCAAACATGACTTCTAAAAAAATGTGCGTGTGTCCTTTGGCTCTTAGATTTATTCTGACACAGGAGTTAGCTCTCTTGTCAAAGTTTCAACAGGCAGACCAAACCTCGACGACAATGGCGCAATGGTTTCTCCCTTCAGAAAGTCAACACAAGTACCGTACGTATTGCAGTCAGGCAGACGGTAAGTGTAACGCTCACGGGATTCACGGCCTTGTTACTCAGCAGAAGTTCCGATTTTATCCATCCTCTGTATTGAGATAAACGGACATAGATCCCAGGAAATTTTGGTCGGCCACAGCCAACTCCAAAGCTAGCAATCCCTATGAGATAGTACTTGTCGGTACCAGGGTGGTAGCACGCTAAAGGTCCACCGCTGTCTCCCTAGAAATAAACAATATAAAAAACTAGTAACGTCTTCCCTTCCAGGAAACAATGTAGAATTAAGTCGGTAATACATCCACTTTTTTTTTTTTTTCTTTAAACTTTTTTTAAGCAGCTAAGTTAATTGGACAGTAACAGCAGTAATACACGGATAGCAGTACACAAATTCAAGTAAAATTTGGTGATGCTGGGTGATACTGCCTTGACTAGAATACTAGCATCAGCTTCAGTGTCTTTAAAGTTCTGTTGTTTTGCTTTCTGTGTCTTTTCATCTCTGGCTCATCTCCCTAAACTTCCTCGTGTATCAGTTAGTATGAGAAGGTATCGGGCACACAGTGCGTAAGTCCTGAGAAACACAGTAGTGAATACACCAGCCCGAATCTTTGCCGTATCGCCTACTTAAAGGAAAACTGCTGAGGGAAGCAGCGGGACGGGTAGCAGACAAAGCACTTATGAATACATTATGGGTGTTAATTATAAATGTCTCCGTATCACAACTGGTGCCCCAGCTTTTGCATGCTAGTGGTTCTGACCTGAGAATTGTCTTTTCTGAAAGAGCTGCGGATTGGTCAGCATTTAAATAAAAATCTTGCCATATCACCGAACCGTATCACTTCCCGGTGCTGCTGCTCTTTCAAAAGCACAGCAGCAGGCAAGACGCCCGCGTCCTTCCCACACACTATATACGTACAGTGGTACGTGTGTGTGTATCCATACGTATGTGTGTGTAATAAATAATTTATTGACATCCTTGTGGCAAGTCGTGTATAAATTTTTGCATTCTTTACCCTCTCACTTGGCTCACGTATTCTTGTCGTCTTCCGAGTATCACCAAATTCTTTGTATTGATTTTTGAGATAAGTTTTTTCTTTGGAATCACCACCTCGCCTCTTTCTATTTACAATGCTTCTTTTGCAGTTTGGACATGTTTTCTCTTTACTATTTGTGCCATTTTAATTAATTGCACTACAAATGCCGGTCATTGTGATGCCCTCAAGTCTCTGGCTTGGGGGTTTCTGTAGTGGCAGGTCAGGCACAGCGCTTGTTCTTACCTGACAGGCGTCGGTGCCTCCTGATGGAGAGCCAGCACAGATCATGTTGTTATTAACCACACCGCCGTACGCATCCGAACTGTTGCAGACGCTAGAAGGAATGATTTCCACTTGTGCTTCTTTTAACACAGCTGAAGTTTTACCTTTATTGGAAGACAGCATGTAGAAAGGTAAAATATTTATGCTGTTGTGTGTAGCAGTTCTTACTTTGCTCTTTTTTCCCCCCCCTCTTTAGCTAGCTTAAGCGTGTTTGTGTATGTGTTTAGACGTGTATGTAATACAGAGATTGTGCCTGCCTCTAACGGATTTAAACTTAAGTGGGTTAAGGATTTGCAGGCTTGGATTTGATGTAGTTTGTGCAGTCCTTACTCTGAAGAAACATCGATGATAACAACACTGCTCGCTAGCCTTGCTCAAAATGCCAGAGGTGACTTATCAAACAAGCTTATATGATCCCCAGCTGTCCTTGAAATTTCCACCAGAAAGATGCACGCCACCAGCTGACACGGTATCGAGTTTGTGCGCATTCTGATTGAACAGAGAATTTGAGGGAGAGCAGCTGTTCGTAAAATACACGGGGACCCCCAAGTTCACAATGCACGGCATCAGAACTGTTGTTTTTCAGTAAAATAGCTATTTCCAGGAGACGTCACTGAGTAACTGTACCATGAATCTGAAAGCCAGGCTAGTTTATTTTCCTTTTTTTGTGTTATACTTGGAAGAAAGGCTAGAAAACATATGCCTTTGGTTACACCCCTGTAGATCTGATCTGCTTGCAATGGAAGAAACACTGAAAGCAGATAATCAGTTGCAGAAGGATTTAAGGATGTCGTGCAATGAGATTATAAGCTGAACGAATTCAGTTCTCTCTCTGAGCTTGAGAGACTGGAACCAGATATTCGTTATTTAGCTTGTAACTTAATCAACAGCGCAAGAAGATCTTTTACCTTTTTCCACTGTCCGTCCCCAGCCGCTAATAAAGCATTCCGTGGCATTGTCGATGCGCGGGTAAAGGTGTGCAGGAGGTAGGCAGATAGGCTGAATGTAGGCACTGTAGTGTACTGCGGAATTGAGTTCAAATAACGCAATGTCATTTTCAAATGTTTCTCTCATGAATTCTGGGTGCACGGTGATGCGTCTGATATTTCTTTTTGCTGCGTGTTTACCATGTTTCTGAAGGTTATGCATGCCCAAAACAGCTCTCCAGGAGTACGGGTCCCTAAGAGAGAATTAATGTATTTTTTACAGTTATATTAAAGTAAATACGTTTCTTGATGGCACTGTTTTCACTGATTGTTTTGCTCTTGGCTTGTGCACCTTTAGGAATATACATTCAAAATTCTGTAGTAAGTACTTTCTGGAACTAACTTGGCTAATTACCATTCTGTCTGGTTTTGAATGTTTGCCTAATGCTGGTTATGGTTGTCGAGGCGAATTCAGGTTAATGATTTAAGCTGATGCTCAGATTTTGCTTCCCATCCCATCTCAGCAGAGGCCACCCGGGAGAAATTCTTTTGAAAAAGATAAAAACATGGATTTATTTTGCAGAAAGGAAGTAGGCTTATACCCACAGCGCTTATAAAGACTGTGCTTGTACTTAGATTTGGGAAATCCATTAACTAGAAGTTACAAATAATGACTATCAACTTTATAGTAAATTTAGAAATAGGGCCGGAGTAATTCAAAACTAATTTTTATTCAAGTATGTTGAACAAAATCTTTACTGATATTAAGTGGGAGTTGAATTTGGCCTGCGATGAGCAAAGGGCAGGCTATAAAATTCACATTAACCTCCAGAACTCTCCAGAGTGTAAGATAAAAATTAAGCTGATTATTTGCAATATAATGCCTCTCTAAATTAATGTTTGTAGAAGTGCATTTAAAGAAGCAAGGAGCTGATCTAAAAAAAGTCCTGATAAATGGCAACATTACAAAGTTAAGATATTTTTACCTTTCAGTTTCCCTCAAGTCATGGTTATGTCAACACACCCAATACCAGCTTCCGTGAACTAGTGTGTGGATTTCACAGCTATGTTAAAAGATTACAGAGAAGAGGGCAGTGATGAGAGCGCTGAAACGCAGCGGAATTGCCCCAAGTACAATTAAAAGGCCTGTTCTGAGGAGTGTTCATTACCGCATTGTGAAAAACTAGTTAAGTGCCAAATGGTTGGTTCTGTTTAACAGGGAAAATGGAAATAGGGTCAGAAGTAATGAACTGTAATGTTTCTAATGTAAATATTGCAACATCTTTTTGCAGTGAGGTTTACTATTTTAGAAAAATCCATTAATCAAAAATTAAAGAGTTCCATGGGGAAGAAAAAAAAGCCCCCAACCTAACAAACATGTCACCTAGATCAAAAACAAACAACCCTTTATTAAAAATAACAATGGTTGTTCTGGGCCAAGCCAGAAGCGCATATCCAAGACTTCTTGATGTTGACTTACAAAGATGTCACTTTGCATGCCGTGCAGGGCTGGCAGCCGTCACCACACGCAACCATTGCAGCAGAGGTGACAAAGGGGACGGTCTTTGGTCCTTGGAGCCGCGAGCGGTCCTTCCTGCGGGCCGTACCGGTAAATGGAGCCGCGCAGTTTGGGTCTGCGTGTTGGTTCTGCGCTACCAGAGCTCGGCCCGTGTTCATCCCATTGATTTGCCTTTTGTCCAGGGATGACACAAGTGATGCTTGGCTGAACTAGACCCTCATAGTCAATAAAAAGAAGCGTTAGCATGAATACATACTTCCTTCCTGTAACGCAGTGCCCAGCGGTAACTACTGATTTCTCATGAACTAAAACTCCACCGCAAATGTGTGTAAATTGGACACCGCCGTGGAGGCTCTGGAGGCTAACGGCCCACGGCCACGCTCCCGCCCGAGCGTCGTGTCCACCCACGATCCGGGATCCCAAGGTGTTGGCCAGGAGCGGCCGCTGTCCGCACTCTGCAAAACACAACGGAGCAGGTTATGGCGGTCAGAGCGACAAACGGAGCGTTTGGTGCGCTAGCAGCACTGGGGAGCTTTGGGCTTGGGGCTTTTGGGGTTTCTTTTTTGGGTTTTTTTTTTGGGGGGGTGGGGTTTTAGGTGTTTTGGTTTGGCGGTGGTTTTTTTTGGTTTTGGGGGGGGTTT
>JAVJGI010000042.1:4178120-4202132 GCA_035590275.1 Ibycter americanus
TGCAGCGTTCCACCCCCGGCGGGGACCCATGACCTGTATGTCCTCGTTTCACACTGGGGAAGGTTTAATTATGAGGAACGAGGGTGTTGGGGGAGCCGGGTTGCCCCCTCCGCATATCTTTAGAGGCAAAAAGGGAGGAGAGCGGTACGGCAGTGGTTTCCCACGGGTGACAGCTCCAGTCCTGTGCTGGATGGAGAGGGCCTGGAAGCGTTCTTGCACAGCGATGCTTATTTTTCTGTGTTCGTGATGGATGCTCCTCTAAGAAGAGATTGTGATGCAGGGCAGGCGGCGTGCCGGTGGGCACCCTGATGGGGCGTGCAGGGGGAGCCCCAGTGGTGGCATGTGGGGGCAGGGGGAGGACCCCAACAGGGCGTGCAGGGGGGAGCCCCAGTGGTGGCATGCCGGGGGGAACCTCGGTGGTGGCATGTGGGGGGGACCCCAAGGGGGTGTGCAGGGGGGAGCCCCAAGGGGGTGTGCAGAGTGAACCTCAATGGGGTGTTCAGGTGGGAGACCCAGTGGGGTGTGCTGATGGGAGCCCTGGTGGGCGCCCCGATGGGGTGTGCTGGTGGGAGCCCCGATGGGGTGTGCTAGTGGGATCCCTGATGGGGTGTGTTTTTGGGAGCCCTGGTGGGAGCCCCAATGGGGTGTGCAGGAGGCATCCCCGATGGGGTGTGCTGGTGGGAGCCCCGATGGTGGCATGCAGGAGGGTGCCCCGGTGGGTGCCCCGGTGGCAGCGTGCAGGGGCAGCCCTGGTGACAGCCCTGATGTCAGCGTGCAGGGGGCAGCCCCGGTGGCTCCCCTCGGACCCCTCCCCACGGAGGGCCAGTGCTGCGTCCTCGCACGGCGGCAGGGGCAGAAGCAGACAGCTCCGGGAGGGCATCGCACCCCTTCCCGGCGCTGGGGGCTGTTACGTCTAGTTGGTGAAGCTGTGTGTAACCTACACGTAGCCGCAGGCGCTGTGCAGCGATGGAGGAGTTAACGCGTGTCAGAGCCGTAAGCAAAGGGGCAGCGGTGCCAGGCCAGTTGTGCTTTCCATTCCCTGTGCGGCCAGAGGTCCCCATCCTTAGCTTTGGTGGTGTTTAAATAAAATAGTTAACGTGACTGGGGGGCTCTGTGATCCCCCTTTGACATGTTCCAACACTTCTGCGGTGCCGTTCATCCCGCGTGAAAAGGACCTGGACCTATTACGGTTTAACCAGTTATATAAGCTGGGGCGGACAGCTTGTATCTGGATCATGGTATGGATACTGTACTGCTCGGCGGAACAAGTGTAATTGTGTGAATATTTTGTGAGCAGGGTTTCTAACAGAGGAGAGGTTGCGTGTTGCGGGAGATTGAGCACGGATGTATTTTTGTTCTTAGTTAAAGGAGGTGAAATAAAACAGAAGCTGAGTCGGTGTTGCCTGAAGTGGCTTGAAAATCTAAGTCATGGTGTCATCTTCCTTCCCCTCGTCGTTATGTCTGCATTCGTTTGTGGGGTTGCTGGGCTTGTTTAGCGTATTTTTTCGTTAAAATGATCTGACGTGGCTTTACATATCAATTGATACTTACTATTTTTCAATGGCTGGAGAGGCTGTATGTGATGCTGGGCCATGCCGTGTCCACGCGGTCACATGGTTCCCATTCACTATCGATCGCCTTCCTCCCCAAGCAGCTGCAGCTGCCATTGACATCAACAAATACCCTGGAATCGATCATTTATTCTTGTGTTCAAAGCAATGGTTTGGATTAAAGAAGGTGCGGTAAAATAACAAAACAAAAGCACTGGAGTTGGGAACCAGCACGGGGAAAATAATTTAAGGAACCGCAGGGAGGAGGTTGCGTGGGATGGCTTGTGGTTGTAGGGTGGAGAGCTTGTCATCGTTGGCTTGAATCTAGTGGGGTTTGGAAAGAATTAAACGCTCGGGCTTTCCCCCTGATGCCCAGTTACTCCGCTTCTGTGCTGGAGGGTACGGTGGCGGAGCTGGAGGGTATGGGTGGAGAAGAGGTGGCTTCACTGCTGCAGGATTCAAAATCCTTGGCATTAGCTCAGGTTCAGGACTTGACTTCTAACACTTTGCAGGATCTTCTGTCTTCCGAAAGGCTGGCTGTTCCCAAGTTAGGGAGACTTCTGCCTTCTCTTCCCTCAGCCTTATCCTGTACCACAGTGTTATTCCTGCCTAATGGAGCACGTCAGCATACGGGATATTTTAAGCAGAAAGAGTAGCCGGCAGGGGCTGACCTGTAGCGAAACGATGAAATTGCACCTTTCTGAAACCAGCCCTTTGAAAAGGCAAAACTCTTGCTATTTAAGACCTAAAGGTCCCATTCCATGTTACTCATACTGCTCCTGTGCTAGCAGAAAGGTAGCTATGAGGAGTTTATAAATATTCTGAGCAGTTAATTCCAGGAGCATTTAAATAAAATTAAAAAAAAAAAAGCAGTAATATTTTTCATTGTGGAACACTATATAACACATCGTGACCTTTACAGGTAGTGGCCTTACAGTTACATGAATAAAACCTTTGTTGCTGGAGAGGTAGGGAGCAGAAAATACTGGAAATGGCTAAAAGCCGTCTTCTTTTCTCTCTTTTTCTCTTGATAAGTACGCTGTTCCTTATTTTTACTAGAACTCCCCATACAAATTTTAGAACTAAATAAAATATCCCTGCATGCAGTTTCTCCTTTCTGCGTGCCGGGCATGCTTTGGCTCCTGAGGGAGGAGATGGTGCTTGGGATCAGGAGCTCCTACAGCTTGCTGGGGCTCACTGGCAGCATCCCGCTCTCCTTGGCCATTGCGGTGACATTTGTGGCGCTGGGTTTTGAGGAAGGATGCTTCAACAGGAGCAGGCGAAGCTCATCACGCATGGCTTACGGATCTGCCCCCAGCGCTTCAACTTTTCTTTCCATGGCTAAGCACACAACTATTTTCTTTCCATGGCTAAGGCCATGCCCAGGCATAAACCGTGTTGTTTCTATAACTAATGCTAGACGAGAATATTGTTACTCCAAAGACCAGATTAATAAAAAGTTGTCTTTATTTCCAGGCGTGTTGACTTACCAGCGTAAGAGTTGTCAGTGCTCAATATCGTTAAAATTCAGACCGGTTCTAAGGAGCCTGGCTCTTACCCAGAGGAGCCTGGCGTTATAGTTGTGAAGTTGCAGAGCTGGATACCTCATCCTTTGTGGATTTAATAATCGACCTGAGTGATTTAATGTGCCTTAAGTGATCCACAGGCCCTTCAGTGTGAGACGCATCTCACCGGCTTGGGAAAGTGCTCTAGAAACATGAGGTGGAACAAGGAATTCTGCTGTTCCAATGGCATTTCCAGCAGGAGAGGAACTTTTTATTGACTGTCAGGCAAAATCAGTAGCAGGACAGGAACGTTAAGACAACTAGGAGTAGCTGCTATTAGGAGAGGGTGATTTTTGTGTAATCAGATGAGACGATGGGGTGACAAGGTGAAGATGGTGTAACTTGGGCAAACGCCGAGCCTGCATGGGTTGTATTCCAGAACACTGCAGAAATTCTGGGATCTGTGTTGTGTAAGAGCAGAGAACTAGAAGGAGGGTTATTTATTTTCCTCCCTTTTGTATGTGTCCATCTTTCTACCACTTTTAATCGTACCATTGGAGTGCTCCACAACATTAAATTAATTCCTCCAAAATTACCGTATAGGATAACTGTTACCTTGCTCCTGTTTCATGGGTCGCTGGTGGGCTGCAGGAATTGAACGAGGGATTAAATTTACCCAAGAACTATTTTGGACAACTCTTGGTTCAGAAGTTAGGCTTTACAAAGGGGAAGCTGAAGCGCCGCGCTTGAGCTTGCTTGGTCTGGATGAACCCCCAAGTTCCTATGGGAGGTTGGTGATAGATGCAAGTCAGTGTGGAGTGATGGGAACAGGGAACGGAAGAGCTGGGGTTAGATATTTTTAGTTCTTGTAACTTAACTGAGCGATATTACAGAAGTCATACCGCTACTGGTAGGGATTAAAAAAGCCGACAGTACTAGATCTTTAGTTTCTCAGCTTTGTGTTAAAGCATCTTTAAATATTAATATGTTTTCTAATATTTTTCTGTTGCTTTTGCTTGCTCCTCCCTACGTTTCTGTTAATTTTTTTTTTACTTTGAGGGGTGTGTGTGTGTTCAGGTTCAGTCCTGCCGCTGCTGTTTTGGAGCATCACCGCTTTCCTGCCCTGTCCGGAGCCTGCCCTTGAGCTGTGCTCAGAGGCGAGTGCCCAGGAAACTTCTGCGATGTTTTTCATAGGTGGGGGAAAACACCCAGCAAGAAAAAAGTAAATACTGCTTGAAAGTGAAAATATTTCTTCTTCCTTCCACCTTGTAGCATCCAATGCGATGGGAGAGCTTTTCTAAGGGAAAGGTTCCTGCCGCGTCTCGGCCGGTCGTGTTGCTGCGCCTTTTCATTCATAAAATTGGCCGGTTCTAGACACGCAGGATTTACCGCAGATGGAGAAGATGGGTGAGTTCTTCCGAAGGCCATTTCCAGCCACGGATTTTCTCACACGTGGCTATTTCGGTTTGGCTCGAAGCTTTTTAGGCTCTCACGCAGTGGAATTTCAGGGGGCTGTTCATCTACGCTAGGTTTTCCTTTCTTGCCCCAACCCTGCGTGTTCAAAGCAAAAGCCCATGTGTGTCTGTGTGGGTGAGATGGAAATTCGGAGAGAAGGGCTCACTCTCGAAGGAACTCAAAGGCTCGCTGTGAATGCCTGAATCTTGCAAATTAATAAATGAAGAAATGTATTAAAGGAAAGATATTGCCTCAAAAGTGTTTTTTAATTTATTTTGACAATCAGCTTGAATAATTTATTGGAATATTTCATAATGTACCAGTAAATGGACTGCTGGGAACATTCAGAAAAAATAATTAAGTCTTAGCAACCCGGCACCTTAGTACAGCATTTTTACTGGTGTAAAATCTTGGATCTTGGAAAAATGTGCGTGTAAATACACAAGCTGGTCCCAGGGGGTTCTGTGCACCAAACTCCAGGTGTCCAGGACGAATTCCTGCCTCCCCAGAAGTCTCTGGGTTGTTCCTGATGCACTTAGCCATGGGTGGGCGAAGCACGCACCCTCTTCTTGGACTCCACCTGGACGGGGAGTCTTTGTCACAATTTTCAAAACGTTTTTCTTGCTGAAGGTTGAAGAACCGCATGAAGAACCAAAATAAATTCTAGCATTTACCCTTACCAGTTTCAGTATATCCTAGGATGCCTGTACTCGGTTGTAAAATAAAATTTGCAAGGTTTTTAGTTGAAGGAAGAGGCAAACGGCCCCAGCTGTGCTTCAGCAGCCCAGATGTGCTGTTGTGGAAGCGTCTTTATTGATGGAGACGAGGATGAGCCGCAGCGCTCTTGTAGAAGGGGTGCTCGTGAGGCAGCGGAGCGCTCCGGGGTGCGGAGCCTGTCGGATGGCTGGGGGGAGGCTGTGAAGTACGGCTCCTTATTAACAGGACTGGAGCCTGGGAGAGTCCCAGTGCTTGTGATCGGCTTCCAGTTCTGCCACTGATTTCCAGGTGACCTTGGACAAATTATTTTCCCTTTCTAGCTCTCTGCAGAGAAACTTTTCCACTTGAATCCTGACGTCTTCAGGATGATGATAGTTTGGTATTTTTTCATTCCGTCAACATGTGGATAGTGATTAATTTTAGTCTTTAAGTAGTAGGTTTATTAAAAAATAATAATAATTAGATAATACCTGCCGCTTTTTGAATACCCTTTAATATCTAATTGAAACACGCAGCAAGGGGAGGGAGTGAACACCAACTCACCCTCTTGGTTCTGCTTCCCACACGGGCTTCTACAGCAGAAAGTTTTACCAAAATAGGCAAACCGGAGCCTGAATTCACCCAAGAAGCAGATGTGCTGGCACCCTCATTCTGTGTGGCTGGTTTGGGGGGATTCTTTGGTTGTTTTTGGTGTTTGGTTGTGGGGTTTTTTTAGCAGACATTCCTGCAGTCTAAACTTCATTCTCCCAATGAACATTGAAACACCCCTACTTGGTGAATGCTGACAGATGTTTAAGAAATATTATTGTATCCTCACGTGAAAATTTTTTTTTGTTTATTGAGGCTTTCATCCTACTGAGAAAAACAGTAAATCCTAAAAGTGGAAATCCTGGATGCTCTCACCGTTTTGCATCGACTGGAGTGCCCCGCACATCCACCTTTAACCGCTGCTCCTTGCTCCGGGCATGTCGGTCGCGTGATGCTGTGGGTCTCGGTGGGGTTCTGTAGCTGGGGTGTTCCAGACTGTTGGTCTGTATGGTTTAGGGTTTGTTTTTTTTTTTAAATAAAACTAGCTGTCTGAACTCTCCTGGGTAGTTAGGTCTGTGCATGCTGAGCGAAGGTTATGGGCTGGCTGTTGGAGCTGCAAAGCGTGGCTTGGCACCGTAAGGACATGTGATGCTGGGTTATCAAAGATTTAAAACCTGCTATACAGGTCTGATTTAAGGAATTAAATAAACATTTCCATTCCCATCCTTTCGGGTTACATCCTAATTTTGTCCATTATCTTACTGCAGGGTAATTAACTGGGAAAACAAGCGAAGTGTCTGGGCAGGGAAGAACTTTGCAGGGAGGGAAAGCCCCGGGGTGCTGTTACGTATGGATATTAAGGCAATGTCAGCCCCACGAGTAAGTACCACGTTGAAACAAGAGCAGCTGCTGCCGAGAGTGGGGCAGCGGAACAGCGTGCGAGCACGTCGCGAGGCAGGCTGCTAACCTGCTTCATCGGTGTCGCATCAAAGCATCTCGTCATTTATTAATGGTCTGGATCTTTGCAAAACCACTGTGATGTGCCGCTGAGGACCAGACTTCGTGTGTGTGTGCGTGCTTGGGGGTTTTTATTTATTTATTTATTTTATTTTTTGTTTTGGTTTGTGTCTTTTTTTTTTTCTTTTTCTTTTTTTTTTAAATGCCCGCTTAGCAGATTAGTTGGTTGCTTCCAGTTGCCGGTTGTGTAATTGTGCATACAAATCAGGCGTTCATTTGTGCCTTGGTTTTTTCCTTTTTTTTTTTTTATGCTGTGTCCCTGAGCTACTTTGGTTTCTAAATTCAGGCCTTACATATTTATCTGTGCCATTCAATTAGACCACATCCCCAATGCTGCTATATAGTTTCACAGTATGTGGGAAATTTGGTAATTAAATGCATGCAAATGCTGCAAGAATAGAATAAATTAATTTTCCTTAATATCAGCAGGCTATTCTGTGATGTTTCTAGAGATAACGTGACCAAGATACTGGCTTTTCTCTCCCCTTTTTGCCGTCTTTTTTGAGGTTTTATTGGATTACTCTAGAAATAACCTGGTCAAGTTTATATGAAAAGAATCCCAGCCTGGGCTCCGCCGTGGAGTTACGTGAGGGAGATCTATCCTTAAGTGTTTTTTTGGCTCTCCAAAATAAAACCTGAGACGGAAGCATCATGAAGTCCTACACGTGTGGCGCAGCTTTGGATGTGCCTGTGAATTGGAACCCTGGGGATGCGCGTAAATGGCAGCGCCAGGGCTGGAGCAAAGCAAGGAATAACGTGCAAGTGGCTTGGAGGGACAGTTTGCACTGGGTGGTCTGGTTTTTGGAAATACCCCAGGTATTATTTGGGGTTTTTTTGGAAATACCCCAGGTATTATTTGGGTTTATGGAAATGCCCCAGGTGCTGTATTAAAGGCTGGCATCTGCAGGTAGTCCTAAAAAAAGGACTCTGTTATTTCTGTGCTGTATTTATTGATGAAGTCCGCTGCAGTCCATGGAAAGTTGTGGTTCTCGGGTTCGGAGCGTGCCCATTGCCGAGGCTGAGGAGCATCTCCCAGGTCGTCGGTATGGATGGGAGCGGGAGCGGGAGCGTGCCTCCGTTCCCGTGATGTCTCCAGCTCCTCGGAGCTCTTCCCACGTGAATACAGCACAGCCTTCAAAGCCAAGGGCTGTGCAGACCATTGGTGGCCAACAGCGTGCTGAAATAGCTGAATTTTAACCATGCAGTCCTGTATCGTAGTTTTCAAGGAATTTGAAAGTCATTCTGCTTTCAGAGATCCCAAATCTTTAATATGTATTGTGATGCTCTGTGTGTGTTGGCTTAAACCGACATTCCTGATGCTCTTTTTTTCCTTACTTAAGGGACCTTATCCTGTGTTTGTGCCGTGTTCCTGTGGTTATTTTGCCTTTCCTCTGGAATTCATTGCCACTTTGGTGTTCGGGTTCCTCCCTGAAGTGCCAAGCCGTGCTGGGGCTGGGTTGTATTCCAGCCTGCAGTACTGCAGTGCCGTTGCATCAGTGCAGGGTTTCTGGAATTCCTCTCCTCTCTTGGCCTCCTCCTGGAGTGTGGAAAAGCTTGAAAGAGGTACCAGGAGCTCAGAAATGCAATATATTCTTGCTGCTGGTTCTCGAGCCAGAGCTTGGCACCGGGTGGGGAGCTGCAGAGGGTTTGTAGGCGGCTGGATTCAGGGAACCGAGCATCCGCGTGGCTCTGCTCCTTTGTGGGAGCGGAGGGAGAGCAAGGTGCTCCTTGTGGGGACAGTGTAAAATCCTGTTGGAAGCCTGTGCTCCTTGGCAGGTTGGAAGCCCTGTGAGGGTTCCCTCGGCTGTGCCTTGTCCACATTCCTTTTCTTTTTATTGTGGCCAAGCGCTTTTGCATTTTTATTTTTTTTTTACGTTCACATCTGATTTTTACGTTTGCATTTGCATCTGACCTTTACGTTGCATCTGATGCAAAGATGACTCTGTGCCTGACCCGCGTTGTTACAGAAATTTAACTTTCAGGAATTACTATTGGACTTGTCTTTTAATGTTATTTCACTCTTAGGGCCTGAAATGAGTGGAACCCCTGATCATTAGGTGTATGTAAAATGAAAGGGTGAGATGTGACATCCCGTAGCCAAGACGCGGCGCACCCCGGCGTAGAAGCGGAGCCCACCGGGGTCTCGGTGCTGCCTCCAGAAGCGCTCGGGGTGCTCCCTGGCACACCTAGTCCCACGCACGCCGAAGTCATTAAGGAAACTTCTCCTTAGCTGCAGTAATATCCGATAGGACACGAAGGAGCATGGTTTTTTTTTTAAAAAAGAACCTGGTGCCTTCCGTGCGTGTTGGTGGCCGCGCTCTCCCGTGAGCCCCGTGTCCCTGGTCCATCGCGCGGTGCAGCGGGAGCGCCTCGCCGCGTGTCTCGCCGGCAGTGGGGGGGACGTGTCCCCAGGCTGAACACCTCACCCCCCACCCCGCCAACGCAGCCCACTTGGAATTTTTGGCTGATAACCAGTTTGCTGGGGAGCGATGCCTGGTAGACTCATTTTTGCAGGAAAACTCTCTTTTTGCTAAAGTTGCTTCTCCAAATGGGTTCTGTCGCCTGGGCGGGTGGCGTGGGGGGCACCCAGGGGGCACCCAGCGCAGGGTGGCTGTTGCAGAGCCGGGGGTGCTGGGGAGAACCGGGCTGATGGGGAGGGGCAGGGACGGGCAGGTCCCCCCCGTGTCCAGCCCCGACGTGCATCTGCCGTAGCTGGTGCTGGGGGTGCGCTCGCCGCGCTCGGCGAGGACGCAAAGAGCGGAGTTGCCTTTGGCGCTGGGGTGCTGCGTGCTTGTCCGCTTCTGCGTGCGGTGACTGACTTTGTTCTGCCTGTGCTCTTTGCTCCCCTGCAGAGCTGACCTGTCCGGGGTGCAACATCACTAAAGAAGCTGCTGCAGGATGAAAAGATGGCAGCACGGCTGCTCGCACCACCGGGCCCTGATAGTTTTAAACCCTTCACTCCGGAGTCTCTGGCTAACATCGAGAAACACATTGCAGAATTAAAAAGGAAGCAGCGGTCGAAGCAAGACAGCAGCCACCGGGATGACGATGAAGACAGCAAACCAAAACCAAACAGTGACCTTGAGGCAGGGAAGAATTTGCCTTTCATCTACGGGGACATCCCAAAAGGCCTGGTTGCTGTACCACTGGAGGACTTTGACCCTTATTATATGACCCAGAAAGTGAGTCTGCAAGAAAGAAGTCGCTAAACCGCCTTTTTCTTAGGAAATTGCAGGTTTGGGTATGGTTTGAGTAGAAGACAAAGAATGGAGTCTTTGGATGGGGCTTGTTTGCTTTGTGTGTTCTGTATTTTTCTTTGAAGTTTAACAGATCAACCTTTAAGCACCTGCTTGGATGGAGTTGGGAGAGCAAGGTCTGGAAATTAAAAATAGATAAAGTTGTGCTAATGTGCCGATTTTAACCATGAGGGCAATAAGAAGAATTTAATTGAGAGGTAACCATTACGGTTTTAAGTGTGTGTTTCATTACTTGCATGGAATTCCGTCTGAATTTGAGCATTATGAACCAGCGGGACGTGGAATCATGCCCAAAAAGAAGCCAGATAAACTGATTAAGTCGCTTTCATCTTCATAATTTTTATTTTTTAAAATATTTGTCTGTGGAATTAAGGTGATAGGGCAGGAGGCGTTTGTGGGTGTATAAAGAAATGGTGTCATGAGGCAAGTGGTGAGCCAGCAGACGCTGTGCTGGAACTGGAGGGGAGGGTTCTGCTGGTGAAATAAGAAAGAACATGATCACTGATTTTCTTAGAAGGCTAGATGACTTAAAGCTGAGGTTTGTTTCTAGTGTTTAATTTTATTGTTTTCTTTGATAGAACTTTAATTTGAATAAGCTGAGATAATTACTGTCTCTGACTCCAGGCTTAGCTGTGCCACTTGAGAAGCCGGAGGTTTGGCCGTGGATGTGACAGCAGTTGTGACGTGACCGTTCAGAACTTGGGCAGTCGTGTCAAATCAGCAACTTGTCATGGGGAACAAAACGTTTTCTGCCTTCGTGGTGGGGCAGGCATTCCTTGCCACACTCGGGAGCGATTCTGTGACTGGCAGGGCGTTATTCGCACGGAATCAGCCGAATTCGCTGCCAACGTTGGGTGTAACTGATGGTTCTTTTCTGCGTTTACACTAGGGAATTTAACGCTTATTTGTTGTGTCGGTGGTGCTGGGGGTACAGGTACCAGCTCGGCACAGGGCTTCGAAATACGGTGGTTGTGTACGTGTGGAATACCAGGCAGATCAGTGGTGTCCTGGTGGATGTTGTACTTACGGAAAAGCACTGACACCTGCGGTTGCCGGTGAGAAGGTAGCTTACGTTATCCCTCAGAAATATCTTCTCTTCATTAAACAAATATTTTCTCTTGATTAAACAAATGCGGTGTTGCCTGGTTGTGGTGCGGGCAGGCTGCGAGGAGGAGACGCGTGGCCGAAGAGCAGTTCCCCGGATCGATCCCGTTGATTGCGCCCGAGCAAAGTAGGTGCTATGGAAACATTGCTGCAAATCCAAGCGGGAGCGTTTGGTGCCCGTGTGGTTGAAAGGACAGCGTGTGCGGGAGAATCGGGCTGTGTTCTTCCCAGCGGAGGTAGGAGAGCCGTGCTGAGAGGGCGGTGGGCACCGCCGTGTGCTGGAGTGCTGGGCAACGGCTCCTTGGTTGTCTCAACATCCCACCCGAAGCAGGAGGCAGAGGGGAACCCCGTTAGCCCTCACGCTCCATCACTCTCCCTATTTCCCTCCCAGCACAACGCTAGGAATAAATAATTTTTCGAGAAAAATAAGGCACATGCCCAACATCGAAGGCATCTGCCGCATCTGCAGGAGGGCGCCGTGCGTTCCGGTGGGATCCCTCGCCCGGTGTGCTGCCAGACAGAGCTGCCGAGCGGTGGAGGGGAAGGTTCTGGAGATGGGACACCAACTGGCACAGCCCCGCCAGCCTCGGAGGTGCTGTTCTCGTGCAAAGAGCCTCGCTCTTCCCATAAACGCTGGGTTAGCGTTTTGCTGCCTGTGTTTCTTTTCACCCCCCCTTTGGTACGGTGATCGCTTAGGTGCGTGCTACTTCTTTGCTGCTTCAAATAGGCAGTGACTTCCCACAAATAAATTCTTTTTTTAAGGCCATTAAAAAAGGCCCCTGCTCTGAATCATCAGGAACTGCGAATCTGCTTGAATCATGGGCAATTTTCCAAGATTTTTTTTTTTTTTTCTTCCTTCCCCCCACCTCTCTCCAGCATTTGCCAGAAGGCTTTGCATCATAAGTCTTTTAAAGCTAGACGTACAGCACGCGTAGGAACACATCAGCTGGTTGCTTTTCCTTGCGGTAGGACGCGGTGCTCTTGGTTTTTCTAAGGAAACTGAAACTGCGTTTGAACTGAGAAGCTGAACTTTCCACTGGCCTGGTAACTGATGTTGAAAGGAGAAACAGTGTGACCTAGAAAGGGACCCGTGGTATAGGGAGCCCAAAGTCCTGGGTTCTGTGCCCAGCCCTGCAAGCGATGGTTTTGTCCGAGCTGCTTCTCTTTGCTCCGTTTGATTTTGCAAAATGGGAGTAGTGACTCTTAGGAGAATCAGGGAGCTCCCTTTGCTCGTACGTAGCAGATTTTGGAGCTAATTTAGCTCCTTTTTGCCTTTGGGTAAGTATCAGAGAGAAGTTTTTCACGATTCTTTGTTTTGCAAATAGTAGTCGCCTTCCAATTCCTGGCCTGAAGCATGTGGCAGAAGCAATACTTGCCCATGATATTCGTTGTGGAAACCTGAAACATTTCAGTTAAAAACAAACAAAACCAAAAGGCGGGTGCGTGAACTTCTTTGTGCAAACAAAATTGAGGAAAGCCACCTATGTGAGCATCCCTAGCAACGACAGCAAAGCAGCTGGTTGCCTCTTAGCCGGGTCTTCCTTCGATGTTGGCTTAAGCAAGAGATGGGGACCAACACCCTCTTTTATTTCTGCAGACTTATTAGTATTTCTATTTTTTAAAATGGTTTTCAATCTTTCAAGCTCCTTTTTCCTTCTTTTCCATTTACGGCCTAGGCTAGCGCTCCTACTAAACAACTGCCTGCCCTGGTTTTTCCCATTGAACGTGACTTTTGCCAGGTTGGGGTTATTTTCCTTGCGGAACTTCCATTTCACTCAGTATGAATCTCCCACTTGCTACAGCACCAGGTAACGGTGGTAACGCTCCGGCGATGGCTCTGTTGGCGAGGCAGTAGAAGATCCCCGAATATTCCGGGAGTTGAGATGATATATAAGCTTAGGTGGATGGATGGCAATGGAAAAATCAACCCTGCGGTGGTAGAAGGCTGGCTGTACATCCGTGCGCGTCTGAGGCTGGAGTGGGCTTGTCTGGAGGTCACCTATAGCTTGTTTGCTGAGCACCTGAGGATCCTTCTCACCTGTACGTGCCAACGGAGTGACTTGCAACTCCGTCAAGTCACATGCAGGGTTTGGAAATAGGCCCTCCCGGTCCGGAATGTCACCTTGGCTGCGTGGACCTGGGATGATGGCAGGGATGCGAGGGCGGCTGGCGGGAGGCACGTCTGGCTCTAGCATGTGCTTCAGGGACTCGTCGCTCCTGGCTTCTGTAGGACAAGGTACCAGCCCACAAGGTCACGGCGCTGTTAATGGGTTTTGCATTTGAAGTCACTGAAACAGAGCGGAGAATCGGGAGCATCTCAAAAATCAGCCTTTTATTTCCAAAAGAAATGCGTTTTCCAAAAGAATCAAGAAGAAAGACCTTCTCCAGGTCTTGCATGTTTAATGTTGTTTTTTCTTCCACTCCATCTCTCCAGTAGGCTTGAACGGAAAAGGGAGCATGCCCTTCCTCAGCGCCCTCCGTGCTGCCGGGGTGGAATGAAGAAACGGGAGTGTAATCCCTGTCCGTCATCTTCTCCGGTCCTTTCTGGCCGTTGGATGGAAGGCAAGGTGTAACGGTTCGCTGTTGTACGTGCCACCGTGGCACGCAGAGCTTCCCCGCCGCGGCCAGGGTGTGCCGAGCGCGGCACGGACCGGCAGGCGAGAGGGTCCCTGCCGCGGTCACCTCCACGGCCGCATCCCGCTGGTGACCAGCGGAAGGCAGGAGGATCGTTTCTGCATCCGAGGCGGAATGAATTTCCTTGCGCAGGCAGATCATGATGTCGTTAAGGCTTAAATCCAGATCGGTTCCTCAGTATTGCGTGTTAAGCGATACTTATTTTCTAAAAGACATCTTTCAGGAATGTTTTATTGAATAATTTCAGAAAGCATCAAGGGTTTTTCCGATGTTGGGCTTGAAACAAGAGGTTAAAGCAAGAGCAGAATGCGACAGATACTTTTTTCCCCCATAAGCTTTTCAGTGCTGAAGATTGAGCTGCTAAGCCAGAATAAATTTGTCCCCTTTTTTAGGGGATGGAAAAGTAAATAATGTGGTTTCTGTATGAGGAAGTAGACCTCTGTGAGCCAAAACAGACTTGAAAAAATATTTATGCATTGACGTTTAAATCCGTATAGACTTCTCCAGCCGACAGGGTGCCAGCGTTCCCTGTAAATTCATTTTGAAAATAGCTGCGTGGAAGTAGCTTGCTGAGGGTGGCGTCAGAAAGTCGTCGCCCTCTCTTGCTTAACGTCGGGAGTAAGGCAGTCGTCATGCTGCTGCCGTCGGAATCTGGTTCCATATGTTCTGAGGCTGTTGGTAAAGCTGTTTTCTTCTTAAATCTTCTGCCCACTCCTCCTCGCTTCTCAGCCGTTACAGAGATGCTTAATGCAAAACCTGTGTGAGGCAGGAGCGTGTTAAACCCTCGTATGACCGGGATGCTTCTTGCCATGCCTCCATCAGGTCTGTCCTGCTCTCCGGCATGGCTTCTTTCCTGCTGGAATTTTGCGGATCGATTTAGAGAAAACTTCCCTTTTTGTGTTCCATCTTCTTTTTCTACGAGAGCTATTCCTAAGGCTTCTGCGAAGCGCAGGTTCCCAGCCAACATTCGGAAAACCAACGCGGACGGAACCTTTTTCACAACTTTTTACCAACAAACAGAGACTTTGGAAAGTTCAACCGGATTTTTTACTCTCAGCGGGCGGCTGCGAAACGCCTTTTGCCAGGTATCGCCTTTCTCTGCCTTCCGAGCTTTGCCTCAGCAGATCTTAAAAAGGGCTTAAGGATGTTCTTGGACCCGAACCAGCAAACATTTTAAGAGCGTGCAGCCATTTTGAAATTGGAGTTTTAATATGTCAGCAGCATCAAGAAAAAAAACTCAGATGAGATTTGAAATTGCCAGACGCTTTTTGGCTTTTGTGCTCTTCTTGCTATTGAGGAGGCCAAGCGGAGATTTACCCAGGGTTGTATCGGGTACACGGGAGAACCGGAGCCACGGATCTTGGAATTGTCAGAATGGATGAGCAGACTGGGATGTACTGGGACCTTAGTGGTGTTGCAATTGTGATGGGCTTTATAGAGAGGGGTAATTTCAACACGCGTTATGGTCTAGAAAGAGAAAGCTGGGCGCAGCGTGGAAGGGAAAACAAGGAGCTGCCTTAGGTAAGGTGACGTCCCAGACGAAGGGCTGAGCTGGCCAGCAGCACGTGGAGTTCAGGGCTGGTAGGCAGTTGCCCTAATCGTTGGGTGAAATACAGCAGGGAATGCCAAATTTCTGGGTTGATCCTGGTGAAAGAGCCTTTGGAAATGTTGGGTTCCCATGTAAGCCATCCAGCGTGCCCAGGCCACCAGCTGGGACCCTCTGTGTCGAGGGGTTTGTGTCCACCTTCCCCGGCTCAGCCTGGCTCTTCCAGTACCGCTCCGAGCTCCGTGGGCTGGGTTACATCTCGGAAGGATGGTTTTGCTGCTCGCTGAGCCGTATCTGAGCAAACCAGGGGGCTCCTGGCCGGCGATCTTTTCCTGGTGTAGAAATGGAGGCATCATGAAATGGAGCCACCTCCCAGAAGCACCGCCTGGGCTTTGGGAGGGAATTTCTGCCTTTACGTGGGCACGGGGTGAGCTGGACAATGTTTAGTGTGGTCACGTCAGAGATTTCAGTGCTTCAGAAAGATGTGGGAGAGCTGAGAGCTCCGTGTTGTGCTTAAGGATGCAACTGAAGCCCGTGAGCATCCCAGCGCGATGGGCATCCTGCTCTGAAGCCTCCGCAGGGGACAGTGATAGAAAAGATTTTAAAATTAATGTTATGTGAGTCCCGGAAAGTATGTGGTGTCTGGGAAGGAGAGACAGCTGGTTCTTAAAAATCGGGTGTCCCTTGACCACTCTGTAATCCGCAATTTTGAAAAACTTAACGGCCTTTTAGCATATTGTTACATGCCAAGGTAATCTGTTCATTAATGCTTGATGCTGCAATTTAAGAGCTGTCCAGGGTTATCTTTAAAGTGCTTTTGTTGGGAGATGCATTAGTGGTTATGCTAACTAATCTTTCTCGGTGCCGAACCGCAGTCTCATTTTGCTTTCCTTTTCAAATAATTTACTGCTCAATGGTCTAATTTAGCCAAACGAGCTCAAATACGTTGTTTCACTTCCTAGGAGGGAAATGACAAATTTCATAAGAGTGAGTCTCCTGGGGAAGCACAGTGACTGCGTTGGCAGAAAGCCCTCGTGGATTCCCTTGTGTTGGACTCCGGGAGGCTGGGGGCTGTGTCAAACGGTGGGCTGGTGCCGGGGAGCGAGCCTGCGGCGAGTCCGGCTTTGCTCTATCCCCCCGCAGCCGCCTGGGCTTCATCCTGCCTCGCTGATGCTGCAGCATCCCGGAGGGAATGCAAAATGGGAAAATGGTGCCAGGGAAAAGGCTTTGGCTTTTCAGTGCACACAAATAGCTTTTTTTTTTTTCTTTCCTTTTTTTTTTTTTATTTTTTTCCTCCTTCGAGTGGTAGGTGCATGGAGTGCGCTGGTATTAAGCAACCGCGGTTCTAATTTTGCCTCGCCAGATGGCTGCGTGTGATTCTCCCGGTGCTTTTTGAGATGCATGTTCGCTAGCGGGGAGATGAAAGAGCGGGTCTGTATTTTAAAGCCGGGGATGGAGAGCTGAGATCAGTCCTGCCTCACGTTTACATGATTCATTCCACAGGTTCTGGAGAAAGTAGCAAAACTTAACATCTCGCTAATTAAAGGCACCGAGAGCACATGACTCTGCCTGGAGCTGGCGCACCGATGTGGAATGTGCTCAAAATTGCCCATGAGTGGGGGCGATGGGTGTCCGACTTGTGTCTGCTGGGGGGTGGGGGGGCTTCCACCGTGACGTTTTCTTGCTGCTTACCTGTCCGTCTTTCTTTGCAGGTGAGATGCTCTCGTGTAAAAAAGCAGGGTGGGTGGCGGTAGCTGTTAGCGAGGTTTGGGAAGGCGGCGCAGGCTGCGCCGACACCGTGCCGTACAGGTGCTCTCGTGCGCTGGGACGGTGGCGGCGAGCCCGGGTTCAGCTGCCAATTCTGCTCCTGAATTTGTGGTCCTTAGTTGCTTTGGGCCTGGGTTCTGAGCTGTTAGATAGGGGTGACAGCGCTTCCACCCGCGCGCCGTGCAAGCGTGCGCTCTCGGATGGGAGATTTTGCTTCTGCTTCTCCGAGGTGTCTGGTAAAATGGATGGTTTCGAGTAGAATTATTCATGATGTACCGGTAGGTATGTTTTACCCTAATGGAAACTTCAGAAAGGAGATTATTCTTTAAAAAAGCAGAAAATGCTATTTTTTAACCATGGAAGTTCGTCTTTTTTTGTACAGTTCATGCTTTGATTTTCATGCATTAACTCTCTCTCTCTTTTTCTTTCTTTCTTTGTTTCTCTACAGACCTTTGTAGTACTAAACAGAGGGAAAACACTCTTCCGATTTAGTGCCACACCTGCCTTGTACATTTTAAGTCCTTTTAATCTGTTTAGAAGAATAGCTATTAAAATTTTGATACATTCATATCCTTTTTATTACTGAGTTCTTTTCGCCTTTGTATGTTCGTGGAAAAATCTCTTAGCCGTTGTCTTACTGCTCAGTTCAAATAGCGTGTCTGAATTACAGCCTTGCGCCTGGGGGAGTTGGGCTGGCCACTAAAATGTGCTTTTTTTTGCATGGGAAAGCATGGTCCCTTAGGCACATCCAACCAAGAAAACTTTTCATTTATTCTCCCCGCTAAATTGTACCTGTCCGTGCCCGTTTTTCCATCAGTGCATTGATAAGTGTTGGAACAGGTACGATTTAAGGTTACGCGAAGAGGAGTTGAGCTCGATCTAGCTGCTAAAATGGTTAAATAGAATTATTAGCCGGAGAAGGAGCCAAAGATAACCTTGCACGTTAATTAGGCGCTGACTGATTCCTTGCTCTTTTGGCATCTCTCAAACTTCCTTCTAATGGCAAGGCCCTTCCAAAATGTTCCGCTGCGGGGCTTCAACAGCTCTGATAGCTTGGGAATCATCATCGGCGTGTGTTCTTAGGAGAGGAAAACCCAACCCAACAGTAGCTTAGCCATTGAGCTGCTTTGCCCTCTTTATTTATTTATTTTTAGAAAGCGACTCTAAAACGGAAACACCTTCGTTTGTTGTTTTAGAGGCTTCTATAAACTTCCTGCATCTCATACGAAGAAAAAAGCTTTTCCATCTTTTCAAAGTCGACTGGGGAACTGAGGCTGGGAATGTTTTCTTTGGCTTGTGTGTCGTTTCTTGTAGACTTTCCTCCCCTCTGGATGTGCTGGGACGCAGCTGGGAGGTGCAGATCTGCCGGTGGATCTTGGGTCTTGACCTAAGATCCATCTGAGTCTGCTCAAAAAGTTCTGGGAGTCAAACCGGCTTTGGATCTGACCCTGGATTTCACCATCCTGCTAATAATTCAGTAGTTAAAATCCACGCCAACTTTGAATTCTGAAATCGCGCTGTCCCTGCAACGCTCCTCAAACCAGTTGGTCCAGCACCTTCCATCTGGGAATGTGACACACGAGGTGCCGAGCACACGGGGAGGGGGGCAGAGATGTTCGGGAAGATTCATGGGATTTTCTCCCAGCTAAATCCTGGGTGCCCATGGATCGCAGCGCTGCTTTCCTGTTGGATGTATTAGCAGACAGTATATTTGTTGCTACTGAATAGACGGGGATTATTTGGGGAGACGTTTTCATAAAGGCATGTGATTTTTGAATTGCTAAGACATCCCCGAAAATCTAAAATAAATTGAATGGTGATGTAAAAATACTATCTATATACGGTCACCTCAGTCTTATTTCCCATGACTGCTGGAAGCGTCTTGGCTCATATTTGTAGTCCACAGAGGACAGACTGGAAATTGTTGAATTTTATGGCAGTACAGTGATCTTTAGGGAGCCGTAAGGTGATGTAAAGAGCCACCCTAGTGTCCCTTTGATCCTTGACTTTGTTCTACAGTATTTAGCATGATCATTATGTGCACTATTTTGACCAACTGTGTATTCATGACTTTTAGTAACCCACCTGAATGGTCGAAGAATGTGGAGTAAGTAACGTTTCTTTTTCAGCATCTCACAGAAAGTTGGTTTTCTTCTGTTGAACAACCTGTTCTTGCTCACGTTTACGTTAGCACGCATCCAAATCATCTTCAATAGCCACTTTGTTCAGACAAAACTGTTTGTAATTCATCTTTTTTCACAACTGAAACGGCATTTCTACAAACTTCTCAGCATATCTCTCTCTCCCTCGTAACAGGTATACATTCACTGGTATTTATACGTTTGAATCACTTGTGAAAATTATTGCAAGAGGTTTCTGTATAGACGGCTTTACTTTCCTACGCGACCCATGGAACTGGCTGGATTTCAGTGTGATCATGATGGCGTAAGTTGTGTTTTCGCATTATTTCAGGTGTTTGTGGCACGCGGGAGGGGACGAGACCTTAGGGAAGGGGTCGGGGGGTGTAAGGGGAAAAAAGAAATTGAGGAAAATTTCAGTGAATCCCCGAAAGATTTCTTTCTTGACTTTTCACAAGAAAGCTTTAGCCTGGCACGGAGTCACGGATTGAAAATGCAACTCCATGGAGTTAGTGGAGTTGCCGCTGCAAAAAATACGATTTTCTGAAAACTGCCTTTATTAGTATAAAACTTGATAACAGCGCCTAGCATTTTAGATGGCTCACATGCCAGAGGGGCAGCTCGTTCTGTTAAAAATAGGACTAGGAGCCAAACAGCTTTAAATTCTAGTCTCTACCACTCCTTCCCTCCTCGGGCTTGCATGTTACAATGTCCCGGGCTGCCACTTCAGGTTGACCAGTTACTAACCCGTTGCTGATGGAGATGCAGTGTCGGAAAAGGAGACACTTGATTTTCCTTCCTCGTTCTTTTTTCTCTTGTGCCAGATCAGCTTACATTGGTCTGATAATGAGGATTCATGGGGATGTCTGAATTCACAGCTGAACCAGGAGGTGCCCACTAGATTTCTGGGTTTTTTTCCTTCCTGGCCCTGCGTTGATCGTTGCTTAGGCTTAGTGCCACTGCTGAAAACCAGGTGTATGTCACTGGTAGCCTGAGTCGCCGGTGGAGGAGACTTTTTTTGTAACTTTTTTCTTTTTTTTCCCCCCCCCCCTTCTCCGTTTGTTTTTGGACATTGCACGTGTGCATGTTTGGGCTCCCGTAGTCGACAACAGCCGATGAAAACTGAGGGATCACGTAGGAGCGCTCAGGAGCCCAATTTTCAAGTGTTCAGAGCACTTGAATTTAATTGTAGTAACATGCTTTAATCATACAAAATGCCTTTTTTTTGGAGCTGGATTCTGCACCCAAGGTTGTTGATTTTCCCGAGTTTCTGTTCTTTTTCTACTTGCCTTTTAGTTGTCTGTTTAAATACTGTGCAAAGAGTTGGACGTCGTAGACCAAAAGGCAAATAACCAGTAGCTTTTTTGCTTTAGAGCAGACGGGGATCTGCTGTGCAGGGTGTAAACACCCCTGCATGGGTGAAGCTCCCAGTTCCATGCACACAGACCGAATTCGACCTGTGAATTAGTTATTTCCTTTATTTCTCCATAAATTAACAAGTAGCGGCATGCCAGCTTTAAAAGGCTCGGTGCATTGGTCTTAAATAAACGTGCTAAATCCCCGGCTGATCTAACTCGGTAACCTTCTTGTTTCCAGTGAGGTTGCCTGTAGATTTTAAATACAATTTTATTATATTTTTGTGTTGAGGGCTAGAGCAAGCCTGTGCCTTGCTTAAATCCCACTGAGAGAGGCTAAGTTTTATGAAGCACCTGAGCCCTTTCTGCACCAGGAAAAATATTGAATATTGTGCATTTCTTTGCTTTTTTTGTACCGTGTTGCTCCCCAGGCGGCACAGAGGAAATATTCTCTTCTAAGTTCTGGTAAAACAGAACTCCGTTAACTTTGCACCAAGCCTCTTATCCTCTGTTTATCTCAGATTTATCCCCTGGTAAAACGGGGATAATCGCACCCACCTGTGGCTCGCAAACGGGTAGTAAAGCGTAAAGGATGAAAATGAAGGATGCTAATCAAAGCAAAAAGCGATCATGCTTTATGAAAAGCCTGAAGTGATGTGAATATCCCTGAAACCACTGAACTGAAGCCGCCAAGTCTCCTTGCCCATTTGACACTTTGACAGTTACCTTTCCCTGTAGGGATAGCCTTAAATTTTCCGGTCCCGTATAGGCGAGAAGGTGAGTATGTTAACCGTGCACCCGGACAAGCTGGTTGCAGCGTGGAGAGGCTTAAAACTGTGTTTTGGCTCTGAAATTGGTCCGTCCCTCTCTTTTAAACACCAGTTTTAAAGCATTTTGCCTGACAAGCTGTTTTCCTGCAGACAGACAGACTGTATGAAAAGGAAGGTGACCCCAACGGTGCCATTAACTCTGGTTTAATTCTGCAGGTATATAACAGAGTTTGTAAACCTAGGCAATGTTTCAGCTCTGCGCACTTTCAGGGTTCTGAGAGCTTTGAAAACTATTTCTGTAATTCCAGGTAAGGCGGCCTCCGGTTGGTGTTAGCTGTTGGGTACAGGCCCCTGTGAGTGATGTATTGCTTTCGTCTGTAGTTGTTGTTTTATTTTGGTTTGTGTGTATTGTCATGGTGTTTTTTGTGTGTGACCTCCCTCATTGCAGATATGTCACAGAGTTTGTGGACCTTGGGAATGTCTCAGCATTGAGAACTTTCAGAGTTCTCCGAGCTTTGAAAACTATCTCTGTTATTCCAGGTGAGAACCGTTAAGCATTAAAGGCTGGTCTTGTGTGTATCTTTTCCATACCTCCCCCCCTAGTCCTGCATTGCTTATTTCTCAGAAATGGCGCTGGGATATTTTTGATGGGCTTTGCAGTCTGTATCAACAGAGTCGTTTGAAATTAAAGCTTCTGGGCCATCAAATTATGGGATGAACAGGTCTCCTGCCCCGTACCTCTTTATCCCTGCGCATCCCTGTGGCCACCTGACCTCTGAAATGGAAGCCAGACCTGAAGTTGAGCTCCAGATGAATAAGGACCAGACGCTCCCTTCCCTCTCAGGCCAAACGGTTTCTTGCTCAGCGAGTCGCCCCGGTATCGCCAGTGTCTCTGGAGCTGGTGTAGGAATAACTTTGTAAAGCAAGTGAGCAAAACACAACCCAGATTAAAACTTTTCTGCATGAGGCTGCTTCAGTTACGTGGGATCAGGCAGGATCCAGGGCAGGTCGTCTTCTAGGTGATGCCCTGAGCTGCCTCCCCACCTGCCAAAAGGGTTGGTGCTGCCAAACGGAGCGTTGGCATCACCAGCTTTTGGTACGGTGTAGTGCAGCCGGTTGTCAGCTATTAGTGCAAATTACTGTGCAATGAGTGGCCCAAAGCATCGACCGTGCTTTCAGTAAGCCAGAAGTCCTCATTCGGAGAGCTGCCCGTTTCACGTGCCGCCCCCGGAGCTGGGCTTTGCAGGACTGTCACTTACAAAGTGATGCTTCTGCACTCTTAATCTGGGTGTCAGAGGGTAAGCGACGGCCCATCCTTTATTATAAGAGACCACGGAGTCATTACAGGCTGAGAATACTGTTCTGATCCTGAATTCTTGTACAGAAAATTCTCGTGCGGGTGGTTTCTCCAAAGTGTCCCTAATTTTAAGGTCAAGCTCACGGCTCAGTTCTCACTGAGAAGCATCTCTAGATTTCCAGTTCTCAGGTGCTTGACCTGCCTCAAGGTAGGCACTCAAAATAATCGCTTGATGAGGTTTTTGGTCTTCTATTTCTTTGCGGTTTGTTTCCTGATGCATTAACTGATGATGGTTCTTTTGCTTTCTCAGGCTACACTTGCATATACGTTTGCCAGAAAAGAGACTATGGAATCGTAGGGACCCATCACTTTTGTCCCCATTCCAGACTGCTAAACCCATCAGATGTACATGGCTGTTGTGCATGATGTTCTTTAAGTGGCACCTGCTTTCCTTGCACCGAATGAGAGTATGCTAGAATAACGTTCTTATTTAGCCTTCCTTAATGTCCGGCAGTGCACATACAAAGAGCAAAAGATACTTGGTAATTGCTCTTTAATGTCCGGCAGCACACACACAAAGAGCAAAAGATATTTGGTAATTGCTGTTTAATGTCCGGCAGCACACACACAAAGAGCAAAAGATATTTGGTAATTGCTGTTTAATGTCCGGCAGTGCACATACAAAGAGCAAAAGATATTTGGTAATTGCCGTTAGCGGTGCACTGGATGGATCTGAAGCGCAGCTGCGATTCTATCAGCCTGCTACAGGTATTAAGTGGCTTGCCTGAAAAAAAGCATCGATGTTATAAAATCTCGTCTGTGTTTTGCTTTCGTCTTCCTAGCAAAGCGAAGATGACGCGGCTTTCATGAGCTGGGTACTGAATGTGTGGCAGCATGCCTTGTCTTCCTGCGGAAAGGAGCAGAACAGTTCAGTTTTGTATCGGTCTCTCCATACCGCTCAAAACCACCGGAGTTTTCCTTTTATTTCACGTGACGGCAAAGGGGGGTGGATCTGAGCCCTTCCAAGTTCAGCGCAGCCATAAGCTTTACGAAAGGGATGATTCGCTGCCCGCTTTTGTTAGAGGGATGATGTGATGTTTGTGAGAGGGTGGTCGCCCCGCAGCCGAGGGGAGGCTGGGGGAGCATCCCTGGCTGGAGCTGGCAGTGGCAAACCTGCGGTTATTTGTCTTGTTTCAGCTCTGGGGTAGGGTTGTCCCAGCTGTGGGTCTGCAGCACGTAAGTAAAGCACAAAACCTGCAGTAACCACCACCCCCCCGCCCAGTTCTGTGCCTGAGTGTTCTGTGACCTTGAATGCAGATTCAGAAGAGCTACTGCGCGCCCTTCACCACCTACCGGAATGGGACGCCCATGG